>JAPMIB010000092.1:59971-357471 GCA_034770305.1 Trichogramma dendrolimi | reverse complement strand
AATGTCAAGAGTGATACTAGCCCGATGTCGTATTTTTTATGCAGTAACAATTCGATAGGTGGAAAATATTCTGCCTCTAAAACGGAGGAAGAACTTGATAAAGTGAGAGTCAACGAGTCGCTCATGATGGTCGAAGCGACAATGAAACTTATGCATGCTATACTCGAGCTTATATAACATTAGCGAGGAATAGTAAGCACAAATGACTGCAATAAAAAGAGTCGAAATTTTGGTATCGTTTATAATTATACCAAACGGTACCTCGAACATTTAAGTATTTCATAAGATCCGTGGGTGGTGGTAAATCACCAAAACTATCGAAATACACAACATTGTCACCGATCTTGCGGTAAGCCGTCCAGTGTGTTCCAGGATTATTTGCATCCTCTAAATTAACAATCGCACTCTCTTCGTACCATGGCTTGTTTTTAGGTAGATCGTTGCGCATAAAAACGCCTCTAAAGTGTGGAATTTTCATGACAGTTGCGAGCTCTATGAGCTCGTAATTCGAGAGAGAATGATTCGGCAAGGTCATATTTAAAATGAAGTTTTTTTTTTCTGTAACCCTGCTCGAGTACGGCTTCAAGTGTAATCAAAATCCTGTTTTCGATGGTTTTAAAAATAAACCTTTTCCAATACAGCCTCCATGCTACGAATATGTCTTTTCATTTCAGCAAGCTCGTTTTGCGCTGCCTTAACCTGATTGATCGCTTTAGCGACACCTGCGGCGCCACCTATGAGCGAACCTGTGGCCCCTAATGCACTAAGTAATGGAATGAGAAACGGCAAATAACCACCAATTTTTTCGGATATTGGTAAAGTTCTCGGTATTATAATTTTACTTTTACCACCGGCTGCTTTAACAGCAAAGCGCGCACCTTTTAAAGCAGAATTAATAACTGTCTTTGACGCGGCGCCTTTCTTCATTGACTTTTTTGCAGCTCCCACGATTTTTGCGAATTTAATTCTTTTTTTCTTCGACATCTTTGAGTCTGCGGAAATACCCATACCGAATTTTTTGGTTGCCATTATTACATTCCCAACACAGGAGCATGACAAATAGAATGAGAGAGAGATGATTTTATATGTTTTCTATGAACAATAATTACTTCGCGTGCTGCGTTGAGGGGATAGACTGGAATGGGAAATAATTGATGTATATAGAATAGACCTACAATATGTATGTTCTTTATTGACGGCTCGTTCTGCCTCACTCTGCTCTCGCTACGAGAGTACACACTTGCACCCCTGATTACAATTTGCACTTAAGAATTATTTCACTCTTTGATTTTACTGTTATAATTTAGTCGCGACAAGTTTCAATGCGATCAAGAGAGCAATCCGCTACGATCCGTCTCGTACAAAATTCGGTACTGTAAGAAGGGTGATTGTTATTTCGCGCCGGGTTATATACCCGATTTAATCTGCGTTTATCGGCAGGTGTTTCACCACCAGGTAGGCCTACGTGCTCTAGCGAGTTACCTCCTAGAGCAGGTTTGCGACACCATCTTGATTGCGGGTCGTTCACCCTATTATTGCATAAAATTCTTTAAGCCTAATCTCGCGCTACCGTGGCCTACGTGAGCTCGCGATGGTTGACATCTATACCTGTGTACGCCTAAAACTATGTGTTCATAGAGATTGCAGCTGGCGAGATGCTACGTGATCTAATGCTCGTATACATCTTCCAAATATGAATAATATTGGCTCATCAATTGTTATCAGCCGTATCACCGATTCCTAGGTGACAAGCGGCTGCGCGTTGGCTATGGTGTCGTGTGCATTTATAAGTTACGTAAATCCTATGCCTAGTATACCGTTATCTTAGCTGGTCTGTTTAACTCGTGTCTATAGCATAGTGTTCGCGTGTCTTCTGATCGAGATGAGTGAGTGACAAGACGTATTCTATCAATACGTAGTTGCATGCGTAAGTGCGTGATCGTAAAAGGTCGAATTCTCGAATACATCGCGCTCGGAAATTTGACTAATCTTTGTATAAGAGTTACGTTAAGATAATGTAACACCATCATATAAAATATTAATACTCAAACTCTAAGTTTAATTCGAAAATGATGATTTCCATGACATTCAACCGTTACTACCACCATATAATTGTTGGCAATGGTTTCAATTTGTTTTACAACATCTTGAAGAGCTACAAAAATTATATCAGAAAGCCTACCCGGGTTATACATCGTCGACGGAGGCGCGGAAACATAAAACCCTTCCGCCCCATGATTTAAATACACTCATCAACAATGGCGAAGATTATGGACGTCTGCTGGGCACTACCAGAAGACGGGTGTATATTTCTGATTTACTTCATTGGATGGCACACGAACACAATTCGTTTAGGTTACCAGTGATGAGAAGCGGAAATTTCGCCCTCGTAAGCTCAACTTACAAAGTATTACAGTGTGTAGTACCGCTAATGACTCCATTCCATGGACTGGCCGCTGCCTACAATAATTTCGATTACGTTTTAAATGAACAATGTCCGAAGAAGGATGAAATCCTCGCTCTCATCAAGGCCATGAAAACGTACTCGCCCAAGGATGAGTTCTTTCTAAAAGCAAATTCATATATCGAGCTTCTACAACGCTGTAAGTGATAAGAATATTAAATTATGAGGTTTATATTTACAATATCTACAATTAATGATTACGTTATATACAATTTTCTTGAGCGTGCGTGAGAGAGCTAGCGCTCACTCAGCGAGTGCTGCACCTGCCATCTCCGATGCCTTCGACATCAGACCATATATTACATCTTATGCCACTGATTTCATATGGTTGTCATCATATAGAACATAAATACTTCAACGCTAAGTTTAAACCAAGTGTATGCTGATTGTAATCTCACTCTGTGGTGCTCAAGATTTTAAATTAATATTTTTCCAATAATATCCCGATATGTAAATATCCGCCATATAAATCCATTATGTAAATATGACAACATGTTACAAACACAGTGGCTCGACTATCGAGTCATGTTCCCACTCGATTTTTTAAGGGGCAGTTTGAAAACTTGATTTGTTATAAACAAAAGGGTGATAAACATACCTGAGGGTGAGACGAGCATTTTGATACCCCACTCGATTTTTTTAGGGGTAGTTTTTTCAGGGGGGTGATTATTTGGGTGTTGTTATTTAGGGGTGGTTCCAGTACCAAGTTAGCTCCACTACTGGTGTTACAAGTGTTTTGTTAATTATTTAAAAGTAAATAAAAGTTCGCCATGTGAATGCACATAGTGTTGTTTACATTTGTTTTTTAAATGTTAATATTAAGTCTTGTTGTGTTATTTTTGTGGATCTGTGGTTGTAGTGCAAGTGTAGTCAAGATGGGAACTCCCTATTAGGTGTGCAGGCTGGGGGTTAGCGGATTAGTGGTTGGTGACAATTTTCCTGCATGAAGTTTGTTATTTGAATTTTTATAAAAAATTATTGGTAGTTATCAATATCATTAGGTAGTGCAATTAATCTAGCATATTTCTACTAGTTTACAATAGTTTATTTATTTTAATAGTTATTATAGATAATAGAGTAAAACATATTGTGGTAAAGTAGAACTAATGTTAAAACAGAACTCTGGTAAAAAAGTATGAAAATGGTAAAGTAAAGGTACCGGCGAGGCATATAGTTGGTATGATTGGGACTTTCTATTTGTTGGCGCCTCATGAAAAACAAGGAGATGTAGCTAGCTGTGTAGGACGTCACACTATACAACGTGGGACGTTACAATATTCTAAATATTCCCATTTTAATCTTCCCATTTTAAACTTTCTAATATTGTTTCGAAACATTTTCAAAATATTAACTTGATATTTTGATACATGGGGTATGAGGCGGTGGTGTAACCGTATTATATCTGCACGCAGCTGTCGCGCGTGTGTTCTAATTCCCTGGGAAAAACACGTAAGTATGTATACAATCAGTCGATGGTTCGTGCGTATCAAAGTAGAGATGTGTGATAACGTATACGTGTACATTTCATTTGAATAATATCAGGGCAGTGGGTAGCAGCTCGACACGAGTAAAATTGAGATTTATACAAACGGGGTGTTTTGTACGTGCATGGTTGTGCATGTGTTGTACGTAGAAGCTTTTGGTATCAGAAACTTTTTTTCTCGATTTCATACGTCCGTTCGCTTCATTTGTGTATTTATTTACCTTTTTTTTATAAATAGCCTCGTCCGTTGCCACACGACAGCCTCTAGGGGAACGCTTCGGTCGATTTAGCGTGTTTATATCTGATTTGCTACGCACGATTTGATATGCATCGCATACGGTTACACGTATCTATGACTGGAAATATTTCCCTTACAACATTGACAAAATTAAAACTGTTGTCAATTTAAAAAACTTTTTGCGGCCATCTAAAGATCGATACAAGCGCGTTTCGCAGTTATAAAACAGGGCTACGAAGAGCGAGGCGAATTTTTTTTTCTGATCCAATTTAAAAGTCACTGCATAATCTTTAAAGTTTGGTAACGCGCGCACACATAAACTAGCTGTGTTTGTAGCAACTTTCATCTTTGCACTTCGGAATATTCATCCCCTTGTTGCGTACATCCATACAGACATTGTGTCCAAAAAAGATGAGAAAACGACGACGAGAAGAGCCACGAAAAAAATTCGCATCTTCGTTAGCGTCAAGCGTGTGAAGCTTATAAATATTTAAACGACATAATATCCTAGCCTGCGTCGCGGATTTAGCGTGCGAGAAATCCGAATGAAATTAAAAAATAAAAAGAAGGAGGACGAGAGAAGATGAGAAAAGTCAGCAGCGTGAAGCTACCTGCGGACAACAGCATTATGAAAAAAAACCACCCCGAGTTATTCCCTATTTGTGTACGCGCGCGCGGGGCGATGATAGGGCATCGACCTCGTTTTGATGCAGCAAATTGGATGTTTCTCTTTTTTCTTTTTGATTATTATTCCAAAGCCGCTGCGGCTCGGACTCTGTCGGGTTATTACGCTGCTCGTAAAATCCATTTTCAATGGGTTTACATATATATACGGGCGCACGTCCAGCTCAATCGTTAGAGTCGGCGACGTATGAAAGTTTTTATCGAACGCAACTACGAGCTTTTTAACCGCAACAACTTTAATATACGCTATTGGAGCTGGAATTACCGCGGCTGCTGGCACCAGACTTGCCCTCCAATGGATCCTCGTTAAAGGATTTAAAGTGTACTCATTCCGATTACGGGGCCTCGGATGAGTCCCGTATCGTATTTTTCGTCACTACCTCCCCTTGCCGGGAGTGGGTAATTTGCGCGCCTGCTGCCTTCCTTGGATGTGGTAGCCGTTTCTCAGGCTCCCTCTCCGGAATCGAACCCTGATTCCCCGTTACCCGTTACAACCATGGTAGGCGCAGAACCTACCATCGACAGTTGATAAGGCAGACATTTGAAAGATGCGTCGCCGGCACTGGGCCGTGCGATCAGCACAAAGTTATTCAGAGTCACCAAGGTAAACGGTGGACGAGCGAGCCCGCCACCGATTGGTTTTGATCTAATAAAAGCGTTCCTTCCATCTCTGGTCGGAACTCTGGTTCGCATGTATTAGCTCTAGAATTACCACAGTTATCCAAGTAAATGTGGGTACGATCTAAGGAACCATAACTGATTTAATGAGCCATTCGCGGTTTCACCTTAATTCGGCGTGCACTGAGACATGCATGGCTTAATCTTTGAGACAAGCATATGACTACTGGCAGGATCAACCAGGGGTGGATCGGAAACGTGATGTAGATATTTCAAGTTCGTTCCTTTTTTAACATTCTTGAGACAATATGCATCTACATTTGTTGATGTTATGTTAGTAATAAAAGTGAACTGAAGTATAAACTGAATAATAAATAGAGTAGGGAGCTATATAGGACCTGTCACAGTCGGAACAGGCACACTGCCCTGCTTCCCATGGTACAGACCTGTCTAAACTTACCGATCAACCCTCAGAGCAAACTCCTCCCCCTCGCACCCTTCGCGAAGGGTTGAAAAAAAAATTAAAAGCTGACATCGTGTATAGGTCTGATAATTGAGCATTGAGGTTTGGTATCGAACTCAGATAGCCCGATGTTAAACTCAAATATCTTGAGCTCAATCTCAATGAGCTCAAATAGTTCAAGCTCAAGCTCAACGAGCTATTTCGATTTTATCGAATCTTCGATCTTTCGATCTTATTTGCAGATAGCGTATTCAAATCTCTCATTATATTAGAAGCAGCTATCATATGTTCATGTATTTGACGAACACTCAAATCTTCATTATGTGTAATATCCCTCAATTCATTTATGGCTATGCAAAATTTAGGTGTCTTATTAATGGTATCAGCAACAGCGGATTTATAGTCGTCTGGGGTATCAATTTGATTAGTTGCTGCTGCTGCAGCGCTAGTCACAGTATCATTTTTGGAGGTAGCATCAACTGTCTTTGCAGCGTCATCAATAGATACATTTGATGGGCCCGCGCAATCAAATACATTTGACGGGCCAGAGCGATCAAATACACTTATTTTTGATGGAGCAGCAACAGCGGCCTCAGTTACATTAGAGTTTTCTAGATTTACTTTAATTAAATTATTATCTGCAGATGTTGTGTTCTCCATTTCGTACTTATTTAACTGTTTTCTCAATTTAGCTAGTTTAGGGCTTATATCAGCTTCGAATTGAACCAGAGCTTATTTAAGCCACTCACGCGAAATAATTTATATAACTTGAGCATGTCATTGGTTAAACTATTGGCAAATGCAGCCCATTTCCTCACCTCCGCAATGGTCAATTGTTTTACTTGGATTTTTTTTCAATTTGTCAATCTCGGTACCCATTTCCATCTGCACAATGTCAAATAATTTTCTCAGCTGAAGAATGTCGCCTTGTTCTTTTTATAACTCAGCGAAGATTGAGTTTATTTTCTGACGGTGCTCCATGTTATTCTTACAAAATAACTTCCACACAATCTCAAAAAACGAACACACAGTCACCGTTCCAAAAAATTTGTTGAATAAAAAACCTTAACTTGTTCATTCACATACACACTTTCATAGACGCGAATGTTCAATTTGATGAAAAAGAAAGAGACAGTTAATAATTACAAATTAAGGAGTTAAAATCGCTACAAGTTTTTATTGCCACTGGGTAAATAACTAGCGAACTAATTACGGCTTCAAGGATAAATTGAGAGTGATGAAAAATTGAAAAAAATTAGAAATTAGAATTAAATTACACTTCACTCATGCTCTGATTGGTGATCTCGACTATGCTTTGATCAGTAACAATCTCTTGCAAAAACTGCACACTTTCACTATTTTGATCTACATTCGATGGTTGAGGAGTCGGAGTGCACAGCCAACTATCGATAAGTAGGGGAGCTATACAAGACCTGGCACATGTGCGGACCTTACACACCATGCTGCTTCCCCAAACCCTTCCGACCCACCCTCAGAGCACCCCCTCACACCCTCCGCGAAGGGTTGAATCATTTTCATTTTTCTGACGATATGCTCGATATTCAGATTTTTTATCATCGAAACCACATTTGATATAAAGTCCCACACTGAATGCATCATGTTCTTGGATTGCATTAATTTTTTCTGTTGCAGCATATGGTCGCAGGATTGTCTCAAAATCTGCATATATTACATAAGGAAGTTTAAGATGTTTTTTATATTCTGTAAATTTCAGGGTATCATTTTCTTTGGTCGGTAGTGTAATTTTACATGCTTCAAATTCACCACAATACTTAATGTGTTCCGTTAACAAATTTTCAGCAAAAAAGGGCGAAAAACCTCCTTTACAAAAATATCCTTTATATTTTGAATTATTGATTTGTTTAGATAATATTGCAGAGATATCTTTGATCCAAACATAATGAAAAGTTATTGGACCTTTATTTCTTTGATTGAACTCAGCATCGCTTTCGTTCTCATCTCTATAAATACTTTGTACATATAATATATATCAATCCCATCCTTATTTCTTTTCAGTCGCTCATCTAGATCTTCTCTACTGCCGCTGAATGGTTGTAGCCAATACTTTCCTGCTACTAATTGCAACTTGTATAAATTGACTAATGTATCCGGATTTTGTCGTTCGAATTGTTTAACTTGTTTTGGCTCAAAGGGGAATGTTAACCCATTCAAATTCAATGTATTTATATACCGTTTATATTGATTAACTCTTTGTGCATTCTTCTTAATATCTAACTTAGCAGATAGAATTGACCACACAAAACATAACTTATCATCATTTTCGACATTAATACATGCTTTAGTATTGTAAATTTGTTGTGGTACCTTAATATATGTACCTCCTCCCTTAAATGGCAAATATTTTGATATAAAAATAAATAGATCAATGATTCTAAGAATGCGCCATCCACTGCCATTCTCAATGAACATATCAATAACATTTTCAATTTGCTCAATGATATGAACATTGAACTAATCGTCCAAGTCAGTAGTTTCAAAAATTGGATAAGCCTTTGTATTGAACCATTTGGATTCATTTACAATTTGATCTTGTTCTTTCTTTAACTCAAATTCATTTTTCAATACACAATATATTTTGAAATTATTTTTTGTAACAGACCTTGAATCACTGGCTTCATAACTGTAACGTCGTGAGACACAACAATTAATAATATATTGTTCTTAATCTGGCTGGGGAGTATAAGGGTTTATAAATAATAACTGTCGTAGCCCACACTTACAATGGCAGACGATTATAATTTTATTTAGGGACCTTATATCTAATTACATGCATGCTATATTTCTACTTAAACTACTCAACGTACTGCTGGCGACTCGCAGTTGTGAACGATGACTCGCTGTTTCCCAGATGGTTGGAGTGGATGCTCAGTGACCGCTATGATCGCTCGTCTCAAATGACCGGATCCTCTGGTTGCGTAGTTGTGGCACGCACTGGCTGTACTTTTACACTCGCCACTCGCTATCACGCACAAATATCGTTAACTGATTGACAAATGATTTTACAAGACTCTCGCACTACCGCTCGTTTGTACAAGTCTCGATACAATTTTACTACAAGTCCGATTAGTATAAAATCGCGGTACAAACTGACGTGAGCTCCGCACACCGAAATAGTTGATAGTCGAATCGCGCCGAGGCCTTCGCGGGCCCTCAATATACCCCGTGTTTCTACACTAATTTTGGGGGAGATAAACGATCTGCGCCCGCTTGAGCGTGAGAATCTGACGACATGTATTTTTATTCGCTATCAGAGTAAATTCGTTGCTCTTCAAGTTAAATTGACAACGCCTTATCCCAGCGTTGGTCTCTATCGAGTTATTTTGATTTTGAATCTGTTTTATATCATTAGAGGAGATGTTCGATTTACAGTGTATTACAAATGTTTTTCTCTTGCTTTCTCCAATTTTTATAGCTTTGTTTTTCATGTCATCTGATCCCCTAGCTCGAGCCAACGCAGTCGCTTGCTGGGCGATCTCTCACGCTTGCTGTTACTTAGAAATATTTTTCTATAATTATTTTTTTTTTATTATAATTATTTATTTATAATAAGTCACGAAGGACGTGACATACACGTCAAGATGTGCTTTTTGAATTTTTTTTCATTATTGAAAACTGAGATGCATCTGTTACACACGTACCGTTTTCTCTTACTTTTATTTATTTGAGAACTAATTAAATAAGAAAAATTTTTAATCCACACATAATGATGTCTCAGAGGTTTTTTGAAAACAGATTCTGCACCAGTAGTTTTTTCATCATTTTCATCAATATATTGATTACTTATAAGCAGCAAATTAATATGTTTAGCTCTTTTTCTTTTTTGCTTACTCACATAGCATGGAACTATACACCCCACCTGTGGCGAGGGCGTCAGTGGGTGCGTATTTCCAGTCGGTTTGTGATTGTGGTTCAATTATTGTTGGTTTGTTGTCAGAGACGCGTTCTCGTGTGAGGAGCTTAATTTTTTTCTATGGCTTTCGAGATCGATGTTCAAATACTCGAATTTTTTTAATTTCTCTATGATTTTGTTCATCTTGCCCCCTAAATCGTTAAGTACCGTTAAATTTCCTTTATGTGCTTCGTTTTTCAGTTTAGTTTCTAACTGCATTAGTTGTTGTAATAGATCGCAAGCTTCGATTTCGTCCTCTGCTTGCTCAGCGTTATTAGTCATTGTGTATCCATCTCTTCACTCACGCCCACTCAGAGACAATATTAATTTTTGCGTGCAATCGGTAAGTTCAATCGGGCTGTCGGCTCGATGCACCAGTTGTGATGGCTTATTTAACCATCTATTTATTAATAACAATAGTATGTCTGCTGACTGAAGTTAATGAATCGACTCTATGCGCGTTGTATCTCTCAGTGGGGTGAGGTGAAGAAATAAATAACACAACACTTGGATTCCACAAGACTGTTCTATTATTATTATTTGTAAATCTACTCGAAATAACAATATACGGCGATAAGGGAGTAGTATGTCTGTGCAGCTCCGGCAACACTTCCGGTCTCTGTGACGGTTGACCGTCATAAACCTAATTTAATATAAACAATATCACGTTAGGTAGCCACAGCTCCGGCCACACTTCCGGTCTCTGTGACAGGCGACCGTCATAAACCTATGTTAAAAACAATATAACGGGGGGCCCCCGCGTTTTGCCTTTAAGCGGATGTGTTTATGATAAGATTAGTGTATTTTGGTAAAATAACGAGGTAAGTTAGTAGATATTGTTGGTTGTAAAAATTTATTGCATATTGTTTTATTCATATTTTGTTGTTAATTATTGGATTATTTTTTTGAAAAAATTGTTGTTATTTTGAGAAAATTTATTGTAAATTGTTAAGCAATGATGATGATTTAGTATAATATATAGTGGAGCCACAATTTCTCGAAGTCCCCCTGAGCGGATGTGTTTAAGATAAGATTATAAGTGTATTATAGGAGGATTCTCATTAAAAACAAATAACATGTTGATTATCAAATTTATTTATTATAAATTTTTTTTGTTATTTTAACAATACTATTATAATAAAAATCTTTTAAACATATGACGTTGAATGACGCACAATCAACTTTACATGACATACCATGATTAGAACAATCATTATTTAAACAAATATGCTCGGTATTATAGCTGTAAAATCCCGCATCACACACACTAATGATAATTAACTTTGTTATAAAGCTGCTGTTCCAGCCATTCCTTGATTACATTATTTTTAACAAATATTTCCTGCGCATTGTTTAAATGTTCAAACAACAGCGGTTTAACGAGCACATAATCAAAATTACTAGAGTCCCACTCCAAGCCGTGATGTGTAAGTTCACGATTTAAATTATATCTCTGATACTTCCTGCTTAGTTTTTTCCAAGCATACGGCGCTTTAAATAATAATGTTAGTGGCACGTCATTTTTTGTTGTTGCCGTTTTTAAAGACAAGATCGCTAGCTCTTTTACGATAAAATGTCCTCTTTTTTGTTTAAAACCGATGACGTCTATCGCGTACGACACCATTTTGATGACTAAATATTTATGTTGCTGCTTTGTGTACTTCACCACTAATTGGTTTATATTCCATTATGCGATCGTTGATTATTAAACAATATGCGGCTGTTTGTGGTGGAAAAGGTGCGCTTGCCTCGAATTCCAATCGCACATCGACAGAAGCATTTTTCAAAGACTCATTTTGTTTAGAACAATCGATAATAATTAGCGGCATGTAATTTTTAAAATCAGCCCTGCTGAGCATTGGTTTTGAATTTTTCTTGTAGTATTCAGTTTGAAAATTTGCATACATTTCAAATAGTATAGAGTACTGATTTTGGGTAAAATCAACGTTCATATTACCATATGGATAGTATTGCGAATTTAAAAACAATCTCACATTGTTAATATTAACATGATCGAACAAACTAGCATTTGTCGTTGATGAGAGTTTTCTATTGGTTTGAAAGCCGAGTATAACGAAACGTGGTTTTTCCATTTGACTCGATGTTTTTACAGACCAAATATGATGTCAGTAGTATGGCTGTGCAGCTATGAGCACACTTCCGGTCTCCGTGACGGGTGACCGTCATGAACCTAATTTGTTATAAACAATATGACGGGGGGGCCCCCGCGTTTCCCCTTTGAGCGGATGTGTTTATGATAAGATTTGTGTATTTTTTTTTTTTTTGATGAAATAGCGAGGTAAGTTAGTAGATATTGTAAAAATTTATTATATATTGTTTTATTTATATTTTGTTGCTTGGAGGATTCTCATTTAAAACAAATTCCATGTAATTATAAAATTGATTTATTATAAATTTTTTTTGTTATATTTTAACAATATTATGATACAAAAAAATTTTAAATATAAGACTTTGAATGACAACATATACACATTATATATTTATAATTATTAACACTACGGAGTTGCCAAATACCATGGACCAGCTGGTGGTGGCGGAGTGCTTTTTTTCCGCATACAAATTTGACAAATATTATCACCTTCCTCTTCCCATGTTTCCACATGGCAATAAGGTGAATAATAAGGGGTAGATTCATTGATGTAACTGTCCGCCATCCTGAGTATATGTTCTAACCATAATGGGTGCACTGGTTCTCTAAGTATCAGTGCTCGAATTGTCCGCGTAAGATCGAGCATGCGCGAACGTCTTGACTGTAAAAAAAAAAAATAAAAAATTAAATTAGATATTTTTTTTTAAAAGAAATAATAAAAGTTAATTTAGACAATTGACTACTTACTCTTGACCGACGACTCGTTGTTTGATGAGAAACCATGTTGCTGTGCTACTGCTGCTCTTTTTTCTATGATTTTTTTTCTAATGACTATATTGAAGAGAACGCAACCTTAATATAGCAAAGATGATGGTATATAGAGGCGTGACATGTATCATATATCCATGACGTAGCTTCACGATTGAGTCTCTTACAGCATGTAGTAAGCTTACGTTTCGAGTTGAATGAAACTAATATCATATTACATAAGCTCAAAATGTTTTTATAGACTAGTTTTGATTTACCTTAAAGTACCAGGTTGAACTATGTTAATATATATTAAGGTATGTCAATGTATATACATTAACGTATATCAAGGTACGTCGAGCTATGTCAATGTATATACATCGACGTATATCAAGGTACGTTGAGCTATGTCAATGTATATACATCGACGTATATCAAGGTACGTCGAGCTATGTCAATGTATATACATTAACGTATATTAAGGTACGTTGAGGTATATCGAGGTATGTTTGGGTATGTTATAGCGCAAATATGTATCATGTATAAAATAATCAAAAATATATATATATATATACATATTTTAATGACTCACTCGAAGTGTAGTCGAAGTGAACGGAAACAAAGCAGTTCATAATTATAACTTATATTGATAATTTAATTTTGATAATGGCTATGAGGAAGTTAATTATTATTATTATTTCTAAAATTACAGGATTCTCTGCTACAGGACTCCAACCAGCATTTTCAAGCTTATGAGCTCTGGCGGCATCGTGTGAAGCACTACCTTTCATCAAAGTAGTGAGACCGACATTCTTACATCTATCAATTTCTACGGCATTGATTTCGTAACGTATTTCTTCAAACATATGACAAATTGCATTGTTAACGAAACTTGTATTAACAACAGCATCACCATTGTTTTGAGTAAGCTTGCCGATAATATGTATACTACTACGTGAAGGTAAAAGGTTTAATTCTTGATGCTGTATGGCGATTCGAATTTCATCGCTATTATTGAAATTTGTTGAATTATAAGGCTGATGCGCGTGCACTTCGTAGTGTGTCACGGACTCCAAAAACCGCATCGGACTGAATATTTAGCACCTCTTCCATCTCTCCAATAGCAGCAAATATATGCAAGTTTTTTTCCACGCACTCTTAGTCCAAGATTTTTCAGAATGAGAATATTCCTCGGTGTTAGTTTCTTGCGATCTCGTAGAGGACTGTTCGCTTGAAACCATGTTTCGTTGTTTTTATACTTTTGAGTATTGAAAACAAGACCCATGTTACATTGCTTTTATATGCAATCTAATAGTGATTGTTTCACCTTGAAAGTTAACAAGACGTCCGTCTGGTCGACAATACGCAGCTGAATGTGATCAATAACTTGAACATTCATGATATATGATAGTTTTTGGTATTTCGATAATCTTTAGCCCGATGCGACGAGGGGAAAAATTCGTGTAAGAGTGACACTTTTTATCGTTGATGTAAGCACCCGTGGCGATATTACATTCGATTCTCAACGAATTAATGCCTATAATTGTTATAGGTGATTCCGATGTATGAGCAATGTTTTTAGCTAATATACGAGATCGAAATCCCAGCGACTTTGCAATAGAATCTCTTCGTGTAAAATCAATGTCTCGATTGCTTTGAATTATACAACGGAAAGTATTAATGTTTGCTTTTAGGCTGAATGAGACTTTTTGTAAACTCAGCGCTTTTTTAAGATAATTTTCAAGATCAACTATCTCGTAGCTACCCACGGGGATAATTATTGGATCTAGTATGTTCCAGATAAAGCGGACACTTTTAAAATTTCGTTTTAAAAATAGTCAGCGGCATTATTGACTATATGAAATTTATTCAAATTAAAGGAAAACGTTTGGGCTTTCCAATGGTAAGCCCATATACACGGTAGGAGTTACCAAATAATTGTTATAAGTGTCAAAAATGACTCGGAAAAATTTTTTTTTCGAATATAGGTTAAAAAAAATTTCACAAGATAGCTAATTTTTTTCGACGGTGTTTGCAACTATAATAAAGGCAAAAGACCTCTTAAATAATCCACGATAATTTTTTTTCGTCGACCTGTGAAAATACATTTTTTCGCCACAGCGTGCAGCTCGGACTGGCCTTAGCAACGCCGGCCAACAATCGAATGCTAGCCCTCTACTTGCGTGAGTATTCGCATAAAATCTCGTAAGTGATATGAGGCCGTATCAAATTGATGCGAGGCTTGCATTTACCGTCGATAACATTTCCAGTTGATGGTCGGAAGATAAGCATTTTTGAGCCGATCAGAGCAGTAAAAAAAGAAAAGATGGGCTTTCTTCGATCTAAACGCGACGACAAGAGCACACGGAAGCTTCTCGTGGTCAAGTATCGAGCGATAGGACGTGGCTCATGGTCGCGATCGCCGTCGAAAAGCTTTTCGAGTTGATTACCAAAATTTGAAAATTTCCCAGTCCATGGTGATGGAAAAAAAATAAAAGAAAGAACAAGCCGAAATTTAAAGTGGGAGATAAAGTTCGAATAAGTAAAAATAAAAATTTGTTTGAAAAATCATACACTCCAGGCTGGGGTACTGAAGTTTTCACCATTGTAAAAGCATCGAAGACCTACCCATATACATACCTTTTGAAAGATTACCAAGACCAGCCCATCTCCGGAGGTTTTTACGAGCAGGAGCTCATGCGCACCAAGTATCCCGATTTATATTTAGTTGAAAAAATTATTAAGAAAAAGGGAAATCAATTATTCGTTAAATGGTTGGGATTCGATGATACTCACAATAGTTGGATTAATAAAGAAAAAGATTTATAAATTAATTTATTATTGTTGTCAACTTTTATTATTAATCTTAAAATGTATACATTTATAAATTGACTTATTATTATAATTTTATAATAATCGCACGCGCACTTACATGTTAACAATTATGTGTTTACATATATTTTTTTTTTTTATAAAAAAATTCAATTATTAATGATAAAACATACATTTTAAAATTTTTATAACAATAAAATATTTTTTTTCAAAACAAATTCCAATTTTTCGCTTTACTTTTTTAATTCTAAAATTCCTTTGCCATGGTGTCTGCAGAACAGCTGGTACTTTTGAGCTGCTTCACACAGCTCATCAAAAAATTCGTCGTTTTTCTGTAAAGTCTCGCTGAGATGATTCGGTAGAAACATCGTTTTTTTCCCGATGTCCGCATACTCCAAGTCCGCTACTACCTTATCCCCATATTTTGTGCGAACTGTTTGTAATCCGCTGATCATATGGTCGACGTTAAGTTCCAAGTCGGCTGGCTTAACTGACGGTGGGTATTTGTTTTTCGCGATATCATTGAATTTTGCTAAGTCCATCTGTAATAAAAAAAATACATTTGTATAAGTATTCAATGTACAAAAAAAAAAAAATATTGCTTGAAAAAAAAATTTAATTTTTAAGTACATACTTTTAATCGTTGCTAGTGCTGCTGCTAACGATGCTCACGTCGTGCGTGTGTGCGTGTTTGTAGACGAGAAGAGACGACTGACTGTGGTAGATTTTCAAATTTTTCGTGATTTATATAGCAAATCGACTCGCAGACAATCAATGAGGCTGTATGGAGAGAGAAGGGTGCTTATCAATTTTTCTGTTAACACACATCTACACGTGTCGAATAACGTTTTACAGGAAGGGTTAGTGTTATTTCCTGTTTTTGGAAAAAGAATAATCTGTGGTTTTAATGCTATGACCCCTTATTGAATCTATGCTTAGAGTATAAAATTACATAGTTGAACGATTCTATTCTAATAGCTAGAAATTAAAGTAAACAACGATAATATCAATTACACTAATTATTATTTCCTATGATATGCTTCATCCGGTATAGTGTATGTCCCCAGGCCCTTGTATGAATTCCGTCTTCGAGGATGTATCGCTTATCATCGTGTGAGCTAAGAGCGATTTTGTCGTTTTTTTCGGTAATCAAATTATGAGCACGACTTCGAATGTTAAATTGCTCACGTTTGATTAATGTCTTATATCAAACATGAACGATAATCATCTGCTGTTATTGTTTTTTGTACAACAGTTTTTTTACACCCTTTGCTTTTTTAATCGAGATCTTCATTTCATCATCCTAGCTACAATAATAGGCCTTGGGTCGGATCCAATAAACTCACGAAGCGGATATTTACGTGCTGCGGACTCATCTTTCATAACCCCTATCTTCTTTTTATTCTCGTTCGACGGGTGTAATACCATAAATGTTATCCATACGGTAGTTCGATGTGTCAAATTTATGAGGGTCTTTTTTTATCAAGTCATAGACATTTTGTTGCGAATTTCATAAATTAAACTATCGGTATCTGTATACAGCAACGTACAATCTTTTTGACCAATTTCTTTTAACATATAATTATAATGAAATCATACACAACACATTTAGCTAAATCCAATATACTTGAGCCTACATACATGGGTTTTGATATTCTATTTCGCTTTGTTGATCTGAATAGCCACAAATTTTCATCAAATCTGCTTATACTATGAAAATTCGGCTGAGCTATGTAATATCCAGCACCATAACGATTTTCCCAGTGATTAACTATTTTATATCTTTACGTTTTTTACATTTTCAATGAACTTTCCAAACAGGCTGTTCACTGTCAGCTTGACTAGTTCTTTCAGGAAGTCATCATCGGTATTTCTACGTCTTTCAGTGTTCAAATCGATGTATGGTTTGAGCCAAGCACTTTGTTTGAATTTCAAAATTTTATAAATCTTTGTGACTTTTAATTTATTGTCAGTGGCTTGCTTCAACGCTGAGTAATGAATACACTTACGCCAAATTACCTCCTAAAATGACAACAAGCATAGAAAAGGTAAACTACGAGGTATTGCTCAAAGTTATACCTGAATTAACGGGTAAATATTCCATTGAGTACTTTCCTAGATGGCCTGGACGAGGCATTCGCGATGGTGATGGAAGCACAAAAACCAACGTTGACACGGCTAGTGCGCTCACGACTAGTCGGTGAGGCACTCAAGGCTGTTTTGGGCGAAAATTTTCCTACGCTGGATGACATGAAAGAGCATTTGCGCGACTTTTTCGCACCCAGTATCTCTTCATACAAACTCAGAGGGGACATGGCAGCAGAATATCAACGAGATAACGAAGGTGTAGTAAAATACGCCAACAGAATAAAAAATCTCGTCAGACGAATAGCCGAAGCCGAAAATACTGGCCCCAATGATAAAGAAGCCACCAAAGCCTTACAGGAAGCTGCGACTGAATGTTTCCGGCAAGGGCTTAGAAATGAAATCGAGACAAGAATGGAGGATACTGAAGGTATGGAGAATTTAGTAAAAGATGCCATCACCGCTGAAAGAGAGATAGAAAATAAAAGAAAGCTTCGTGGAGAACCTTTAGCAAAGCAGGTAAACCATATAAACCTCAAGAAAATAATTTCATGTCAAATCTGCAAAGAATTTGACCATACCGCGGACAATTTTCCTCATTTTATTTATTTGCATCATGAATATTGCATTTAATTTTATTAAATCTTTAATATTATTTTATCCAGTATGAAAGCCCTGGGTGTTACTCAGAGTCAATGCAGAACGATTTCAATGATTCTTTGACGTGGATGACTGTATGTGTAATGACGGGTTTTTAGCCCATCTATTACTTAATAATAATATCTCACTGTGTCTGCTGACTGAATGACTCTACTCTATTTCGCGGTGTCTCTGGGGTGAGGCGAGATAAAGGAAGGATAACACAGAATTTCACAAGAGACTGTTTATTGAACAAGCTTATGTCTAAAATACAAAAGAGTGAGCTTACAAGTTATTATGTTATCTTCGGCGGCGTCGTTCGTTGGGCGGCGAATGCGTTGGAGGGTGGCCCCCGTAGCGGTGCAGTCTCGGCTTGGTCGGCGAGAGTGCTTGCAGCGTCGAAGAGGCCGGTACGGCGTCGGCGTACTGGGCGGCGTCGGTGGTTGGTGCCGTACAAGCTCGCGCTCTTTTCGAATAACGGCCTCGCACTGATTTTATATGGTCGGAGTCGAGCAACGGACTAGCTTGCAAGTAAACAGCGAACTTTGAGTCGAGAAGTAAGATTGTAAGTGACTACCGAACCGACGAGCGTCGATGTGAACGCCTCGAGCCGAAGACTGTGAATGAGCCCCGAGACTCTCTGAGTCTCGGTTTATATACTGTTGGTTGCTGCCGTACCCTCTTTGTCTGGGCGAGGGTCACCGTAAACTCTATGTGTCCTCTAGAGCTTGCGAGCTGCGTGTTTTTCCCACATCCGGTTGCTTTGCAAATTATTACAGCGGATGCTCGGGCCGTTTCCTTAGCTGCTTCGCTCGTCTGCCCGAGTATCGGCGCAAGTCGTGACCTGATTTCGGCCTCCGTAGTTTGCGTATCCGCAGAGGGTTGATCGCCCAATCGCATGAAAGCATCAAGATTTCGGTGCGTGGCTGCGAGCGCAAGTCATGCTCTATACTAGCGCGTACCGCTCCATGCGTGTGAGCACGCACACAAGTGCGCACCGCAATGTACGTGTGTGCTCGCACACTAACGTTCACCGCTCTATCCGTGTGCGCACCCACACCAGTGCGTGCGGCGGCGTACGTGTGCGCACTCACCCCAGTGCGTGCGGCGGCGTACGTGTGCGCACTCACACCAGTGCGTGCGGCGGCGTACGTGTGCGCACTCACACCAGTGCGTGCGGCGGCGTACGTGTGCGGTCGCACACCAATGTTCTTGGCTCTATCCGTGTGCAGTCGCACACTAGCGTTCGCGGCTCTATCTGTGTGCGCACACACACCAGTGCGCATCACGGCGTATGTGCGCAGTCATACACCAGCTTGCCCCGCTCGGGACTTGGTGCTTGCACCGGGCCGATTAGTCGCCCTGGTGTTCCACCTGCTTGTGGCCGCAAGGATGCTATGACCCTTGTGACTGGGTCATTACATATGTAACATGGTAGTAAAACGTGGACGAAGCTTATAACACGACTGCAAACGTTGAAAAATTTCAGGATTCGGGACACGGATATCTTGAATCGTCGGATGTCTAGGAATGTCGGATACCTTTAATGGTTAAAATTATTTCAGCACGTAAAGAAATCAGTTTTTTTGTTTTAGCGCCAGGTGGAATACGATGCTCAGGGCAAAATGGTAAATCACTATGTTGATCATGATTTTCCTGAGGATATTCCAAATCAAATTCCAAAATATAACCAACATCGTCGGAAGAAGGATTCAGACAATTTTGAAGTGAAACTGAATATTTAACCTAAAATTATTAATTATAAAAGGTTTACATGTATTTGTGTATATAAAATTTGTTGTACAATGGTTATTGTGTGCTGGTAATTATCTCGTGGGAATCTCGGAACTCTTCGATTTTTTTAACGGATCTTGAAGAATAATTTCCTAACGTTTTTCTTTTGTATGTGGGTGTAACATCTGCCGTGTTCGAATTTCATGCCCGGCTATTTTGGAAATTTCTATGGCAAGTCAATAAAAGATGCTCCCACCCTACCGATTCGATTTTTCGATTTTTGAATTCCCGAACCTTTGTGTAGGCAACGTTGAAAGTGGAAAAAAAAATCTTTTTGCGATGATGAATATTACTCACGAGGTAAGTTGATTATGTTATTTTTTTTTGTTTTTGTCATTTTTTTTTGTTTTTATTAATTCTTTCTTTAATTTATTTTTGTTTCGATGGAACCACAGGACATGTGCACTTTTTAAGGGATAAATTCAGCTAGAACAAGCAAAAATAATAAATTTATTTTCTTCTTATATCAGAAAATTTTTCTCAATTGTCACAAGGGTAAAACAAAGCATAGATTTCTCTCATAGTCTTAGAAAAATAAAAAATTTTTCTCAATTATTACAAAGGCAAACGAAGTATAAATTTCTTAACTGTTATAAAAGTAAAATAAGGAGTTAATTTCTCTTATTAGAGAACAATGAAAAATGGAATTTTCTTTTCTTCTCGTTCTTATGTTAAAGACTAATTACCGTTATAAGAGTAAATACAAATAAATTTTCCTTCCTTTCTGGGAGTAGTTGTCGGGATAGGGGAAGAAAAATAAGGAGTTTGAACACAAAATTTTAGAAAAATTAATACCTTATTTTAGATTTTTGCAAGGCAGAAAGAATTTTTTTCTCTTCCTTCACACATAAATACAATTGTATAGTTAAAATTAATTTTTCAACACTCCTCTCCTCCTTCTAATGGAATCCATTGGTTGACGGGTGGTGGTGGTTCGGAGTAGAGTCGGTCGTAAATAGAACAGACACCTTCCTGTTCTGGCTCCCAGGTCTCCTCGTGACAACGAGGACCAGCATACAGAACGTCGTGCGGGGATAATACGCGATCCAAAGATCGCCACACAGTTTCGTACAGGGTTGGCGGCACGTCGTCGTGTTGCAACAAAGCACGCGCCGCGCTAAGCAACCTGTTGCTCTTATCTCTACGTCTACACGCATACACTTCAAGATAAATAAAACTTGACCGATAACCCTTCCATAATAACCTTCCGATTTCATTATGTGTCTACCGACTTCATCTGAGGCTACCGTTGCGATTGCTAAGGTATTCATGAGTACCCTCCTTTACAATTCGCACCTATTTTTCATTATGTCATAATAAATTTTCTTGAATTGATTTCTCATGAATTTTTCTATGTATAAAAATTTTGCATTTACATAGGCGAATAAATCGATATTTTGGGACGCTATTGCTGCTTTTTGAATCCAAGAATTTCTTAACTGAAGGGGTGCACCACATACTATCTCTTGATCTGTTCTTACTAATGCGAAATTATGATCTTTTGATTCCAACATGTAAAGAACTTTACCTTCTTCCACCTCTTCGATCTTATCCATAAATTCTTTATATAAAACTGAATACTTAGCTGCATTGCATCGATCTTTTTGCAGCAGATCCCAAAAAACGTTTGCACCAATGTTGTTAATACATTTTCTATCGCTCATTTGGCAACGTACGCCGTCATCCAATATTATTTTTTCTATATCTATTGATATTTTTGCGTCATAATCTCGAATAATAATGTCTATCCAACCATCGACAACGACATTGTCGAATGTACCATATGCATCCGTATATTTACCTGCATTCGTGCAGGCCCCTATGGAGTCAAGCGTGCCAGCAAAAGTCATTGGGATAGACTTGGTGCCATTTCTAGGGATATCCCTTACTATGGTGTTATATCCTGAGAATGATGTTGTATGGTGTATCCCTAAACATTCGTCGTGAGACAATTCTTTAAAATAGCTTATCATTCCGTCTTTTACCACTGATTGATGGCTATGCATACCGCAATGATGAACTTGTCTTGTTATTCTTATAGTGCACTCATATACATTAATTACAGTATAATCGTTTATCTGTAGCTCATAAGTTGCACAAAGTAAACATTATTTTGTAACTTTTAAGTAACAAAATCTCTTTTTTAATTTTTTCGTAGAAATCATTTGAACTTCATCCATAATAAACACTGCTTAATCGCACGTCGTTTGCTTTATAGATATTATTGGTTCCGGATATTATAGATATTATTGCTTTATAGATATTATTGGTTCCGGTGCGACTTTCAACAGCATTCAACCTGCGCTCCCGCCACTCATGGCCTGGCCGTTTGTCGAGCAAACATTGAATAGATGGAAAAATACTAGCAAGACGTTCGCCATGTGGATGAAATTGGCTCGAGATCGAGCCGATGACGAGGACTGGATGGAATCCGAACACTCGGTTAAAATCCACGAAGTCGCTGCATACCTTAAGAATCGTGGATTTTTGTACGGAAAATCGTAAAATTGTGCGACTTGCTTAACGTTAACAAAGACTTCATAATACTTCCTGGTATCTGATACAGATACCACCGAATCCTCCTCGTTCTCCTCCTCCTCCTCATCATCATCGCCCTTATACTCATTCTCATCCTCCTCTTCCTCATCCTCCTCCTCACGTCCATCCCCCCCCCACCCTCTCAAAATGGTGTGAATGGTGTGATGGTGGGACAAGTACTTGCTGCAGTTTCGCTATGCTATGACAACACTGCAGTGCAGTCGAAGCTCAAAGTTTCGCCGGCATTTTTGGATATGGGTCGAGAGCCTAGGCAAGCAAAGAGCTTACGCCGAGAAGTCGAGAAGTGGTGCCAGGCGGAGCTGCTGCAACCGAGTGCGTGGGCAGAACGCACACCGAAGCTTGATGAATTGCGAGAAATAGTAATGCAATACGTGGATGCGGCGTATGAAAGACAAGCGAAATATTATAACAAAGAAAGAAAGGAGGTAACATTTGAGATAAAACTGGTACCGCTTCTGCCAGTATCTACACTACAACACGGCGCTGTGGGATCTGGACGAGGACCACCGCTACGGCATCGCTTTCATAACGAATGAAGTGGTCATCTGCGCTCTGGCGCTGCTCAACAATGGCGACCGCAACACGACAACTTCCGTAAATACATGGACGCGTGTATTTGATCAGCACCGGCGCAACATTATGCGGGACCTGCATTTCATAAAGTGTAAGTATGACAACTTCCGTAATAACCTATGCAACACAGACCGAGAACACCCAATGTGTGACCCCCCCCTGCGAGCATATTCAAAAACTGGAATCAATTACACTTCGCGGCGACAATCCGTCCCCAAAGTGTACATTATGAGACTTTATGCTCACAGGGGGGGGGGGGGGGGTACACCCCCGTGTTGGTTGATGTTCGTAATTACTGTCTCAAATTGCGAAAGTAATTTCATATATTTTTTCTTTCCCCTCGATAGGTAATGAAGGAAAAACGTACAGCAGCTTCTGGCATAAGCTCTGTCCGCAGGCGATACGGGAACAGGCGGCCACATTCCGTACCGGAATGTATAATTTGTTAGCCCTCAAGCAGGACCACAACGAGGCCAACAGAACGGATGTATCCGGTATCCGGATGGATGACGTACGGATGGATGACTACCACCACGACTGTAGTATGGAAAACAGAGTTTACGGGCGGTAAATTTGCAGAGATCATAAATTCAGAAAAGATAAATTTTGATTTTTCCCCACCCCAAATACCCCAGATGAACGGCACGCCTGACCGATTTAATAAGACAATCCTGCGACCCACAAAGCAGTGCGCATCTCGCAAATTTTGATTTACTTTGTTCTTTGTTCCTATTATTACCTACATACTAAGAGTCCGACAATTGTCGATCATTTCTTTCTTTTTATTCTGTGAAAGTGCAGAGTGCACAGTGAAGTGCTGTTTAGTGACAAATAAAGTTTACATGGTTCAAGAGAATATACATTGTGTCATAATTTTTGTTTCCTTATCCTTATCGCCTATCAACAACTCCAACAGATTATATAAAAGCGCTTTTGCAACTTTTGAAATCAACGCAGGTTTAAAGCCATGCAATGCCATGTCTTCAGATTATATTGCTAACAACGTGCACGTGTTGCCAATGTTGCTAGAAAATGGAAGAGTATTTGTTCCAAATGAAGATTATTCTAGGGAAATCATAAATGAATGGCATCAATTATCAATTTTACATAATAATGTACAACTTTTGGATGCGCGCTTGACGCGCGCGGAACGGACGACTTTCTTTTGCCGTCCCACCTCATGGGAAAGTCGAAAGAGAGAGAGGCGAGCGAAGCGAGCGCGCCCGATTGTAACCACGAACCACGGGTATAAAAGGCGGGTCATAAGCCACATTTAGGCATTCTTATTCTAATTCCAATTCTACTCTAATTACTATTCTATTTATTCTGAATATAAATTTACTTAATTCAAATATAAAGTGTAAACTTAACTGTACTGACTTAAACGTACTATTATATTATTATAATAATAGTACTATTATTCTATTCAATTAAATGGAAAGGGCAAAATTAGATACGAGCGTCTGACGGAAGCCCGATTAGGTAAGAATATTTATATAGCCGAACGAAGCACCTTCAATTATTCCCAACAATGTTAATCAATTGTATTTTACACACAGGTACCTTATATTCGGCAATTGCAAACGTCAAAACGACTGCCGGTTGCTCGACATCCATAATGGGTTACATGAAATCGTACATGCTGCAAGAAATGTTGAATCAATTCAGTCAAGAAGTATACCGATGCTCTTAGCTAAATGCAATCGCGGAAGAATAGAAAGGATGACATCTAATAAATTTCTATTTATTGCTCAGTCCTTATATATGACCTTACAAAGCCTTATTGATGTGCTCCCAGAGGATACCCGTAAAGAAGTGCTGAAACAATGCAACCCATTCCAATCACAAATATTTTCTATTACAAAAATAGACAATGGATCAAAATGTCGTAGGCAATTACGAAACAATATCTTAGGTGAACTTGGAGTCGTCTCAACCAGTAATTATAGTCAATACGCAGCGATGGACAGTAGCAGCCAGGAATCAACATAGGATAGTCAGCAATCATTAGTAAGAACGAGTGATCCGTCTTCACAAAATTCTGAGATAACTTCACATCAAGCCGCTGAAACGGAACAAATTCAATTTTATGAAAATACACTGAACTCCAAAGACAATCTAAAAAGAAAACATTCCAGATCGGCAGAAAAATATGAACCGCCTCATAAAAAAATTCAATTAGACAATCACGCAAAGAATAAGCAATCGGCACAACCCAAAAATTGTACTATCGTACATAATTTAGCGCGTTCGACCAATTCAAGCGTCAACACATGGTGCATATTATCGAATCCAAGATTTCAACAAGAAAACATCGGCATGGAATCACAAATGTTGGATAATAACTTTAACAACATTTTTACGGCACGATTAGTAAAGTCCAAGAGATTGTCAACGGAAAGATCCCAATCAGTCGTGCCAAAAAAAAATATTTGTATACCATTATCACAGAATAAGATATTACAATTAAACTCGGATTCAAATATGGACACCACCACCACCTTAAGTGACACCAGTACACCAAATTCATCTCCTTCGTCAACAAGAGATTACAAAATACAACGAGCGCAACACTACGGTCCTCTACGACGGCGCGACGCCTTGAAGTACGATCGACTTACGAACTTATCAACGACTAAATCAATGTATAAAAACTTGCAAATATGTTCCCCACGAACCTCGGCTTTACGACTATCACAACGTTTGAATATTAAGAATATTGCACAAGTTAATGCGAGAACAACCAACTAACTTGGTTTTTGTACATCTTAATTTGTGATGCAGTAAGTTCATCAGATGCTCGACTGTCCGGCGAGCCCCTGTGTGATCGTTGTCGTCGGCCAAGGATAATTTGAATATAGCAAAATATTTGATTGTCGTATTTATGTTTTCATGTGAGCGCGATGATCGAAGGAGAGAAGACCGTGGACAGCTTGTCAATACGTCGTATAAGAGAGACAGTTGAGTTGCCTACGAAGCGGCAAGATCTCGAGATCGTACACGGTACGCGGTTGTATAGACTTTGTGTAAGTCGTGTGTGTGATACGCGACATCCAGGGTAAACCTCTGGATGTTTAGGTTGACTCTTGGTCGAGCTCCACGGGTAAGATTACCCTAAGCCCTCTTCGTGAGGAGTGTGGCCGGCTCGACGAGAGCTCGAGTGCGCAGAGTGTGTGTGGTGTTTCGGCGGCCGAACGAGGGAGCCGATCATCACTACGTCAAGGGAGGACGACGAGGCATCCGGGCTTACCGATCATTACTATGTTATAGGAGGAGCACCCAGCCAGACGACCAGCAATTCCGGCAGCGGATTTCACCGGTGGTGAGTCGGGCAACGAGCTTGCCGTTACGTGGTGTTGTTCCCCTCTAAGCCTCGCACTCGACGTGTCGCTACGCGAGAGCGCCGACGACAAGTCCTCGGGCCGGCTCGGCTTTGTATAGTAGAGCGATAAATAAATCGCGTATTTAGTAAATTCCTGGTGGTTATTAATTATTGTGTGAATGAGCCCGAGACCCCTTTCTCTTATTCTATTTAGGTATCGAGCGGACGGATTCGCGACGGATGGACCGACGACGAGGGGACAGACGTGGCCGACAAGGGCCGTGGATCCGTGCAGTAAGGTCAAGATCACAAATTTTACTAAAGTACTAAAGTAAGCAGGTATTAGGTCACAATTTTTTACGAAAATTTTTGCCTGACCTAATACTCGATTGTGGATTGGTTTTTTGGATAAGTTAGAAAAAGGTTTCAATTACATTGCATTCATATTATATGTCTGTGTTGCAGGTATAGACTCAGCGAGGAACGTAGAAACGAAAACGACGTTATTGCGGTTATGTCACACAATATAAAATGAGGAGGGGAAGGGCTTTATCAACTTTTGACGTTGGATTCATCATCCATGAGCTGATCATGCAAAGGACCGATAGTTGGCTCCCTCTCGAAGACGCTAAAAATTTAAATGATTTGGAATATCCCCGCCGTCTAACCAAACGAGAATTGGACCGGATGCTTCTTCTTAGCGCTGAATCGACTCGTGCCGAATTGCAGGTCTTGATGTGTGTGCCTTCTGGATACGGTATGTTTACCGAAAGAGACGTTTCAGCCTCCGTATACAAATTTTGTGAGCTTGTCTACGTCAACGATTGGAAACTACCTTCACCAATACCGTACGGAGCTGACATGTACGAGGGCCCAAGCATCTCATATGATTATGGATCTCTTGTAGACCGGCCAACTGAAGAAGAAGCCTGCGTCGTTTCAGTTATTCGTCAGACGGACGAAGTCACTATTTTCGATGACAACGATCTCAACGTACGTTTCCCGGATTCGTTGTTATCCGAAAATACGGTAGATTCGTCGGACGGTTGTGACACGTGCGTATACATTAAAACCCCCAAATATAAAATTATAGCCCAGTATAATTAATTATTTTAATGCTTTACAGTATTGCTTTGGATTTGTCATCTAATTCTGAAACAGACATTGATAACCTTGAAACGGAAATTGTTGATGAAAGCGACGATAACGACGATCCACCGATCAGACTTCCAGGTGACCGCATTGCCGGATATAAAAAAAAAATTAAAAAATATATCGATGAAGGTGACGAAATTGTCACGTCTCAACTATCAAAAATGAAGTAAGTATGGTAATACAAAGCAATTCTTGTTACTTGTAATTAATTGCAATATTTTTCGCAGGATTTGAACAGCGGGTCGGCTACGACAATAGTGAAAAATTACTGTATACAAATTGGACCCTTTTAATAAAGCTTATCAAAACATTAAACTTCACGATTCGCCTTTTATTTATCTTCATTAAATAAAATGTTTTTTGCTATGTATACAGAAAAACATTGTCGTAGTCTCCATTTTCATTTAAATTCTTATAAATAATTCTGAATTATTATATATCTTAGGTATCTGTACAAAGTTCCATCCTATGAATACGGGAAATATTTTTCTTTTTGTTTTACCATAATTTTTTGTCCAATTTTTTACAAATATTTTTTTTCTTTAGATCTATTCGCTTACATGAACCAAAAAATGGTATACATTCCAATTAATATTCAAACAAAATAATTATTATATTCGTTGAAACAGTTACACAAAACTGATAAATTCAATTATGTGATATTAAATAATTCGACTCTACGATACAAATAATTTATTTTCTGAGACTGTACAGCTGTAACGACACATGTAATAAAAAAATTACAAATTTTTTCTAATCTGTTAACAACGTGTATGCTAATAAATTTGACTGCAACGTAATTAATTGTTACCAAATTTGTGCAAATAACCAAAACATCACCTGCTGACGAGCGAAGCGAGATAAACGATACAGACAAAAAAAGAGTAACATGTAACCCATAAGGTTTACAACTACATATAATTAATTGCATTGATGTTACAAAGTGGCAAATTTACACTTTTTTGTTCCGCGATCCCCAACGTTTCCAAAAAACTACCCAAATGATAAGGATAAAAAAAATAACATTATAAAAAAATAAACTTATTTTTTGAAAAGTTATTTTGGTGTATTTTCATATAAACTGTTTCATTACATTTCTTATTCCGAAATTAATTTCCTTGACTTCTGCAGTAAGTGATACGTTTCCATTTAACATTGCGGTGAATGGTTACATGAAGTAAAGATACTTTTGCTAAATAAAAGTAAAAATTATATAAATATTATTAATGCTTCTATTAAGTAAATGTCATAAAAACTTATGCTTTGCTTAAGTAGGAGTATGAGTACAAATTCCTCTGATAAAGTTAAAAGTACACATATGTTATGTTTGATCCCATACACTAAAATCGATATTCCTAGTGATTCCCTCGCTCAGATTAGGCGTCATTACTAAGGAAAATACTATTGTTGATGATAAACAGCCCTACAAAGTTCGGAACCGATGTTGTTACGAGGCGAGGGTCACCGGGCGTAGTCCTATGTGATAATCGGACCTCTCTATGTAGCGATGGTCGGTACAACCCTCGCCTCGTAACAACATCAATCCCAAACTTTATGAGGCTGATTATCATTAACAATAGTATATTCTAGTGTAATGACAACTAATCTGAGCGAGGGAATCACTAAGAATATCGATTTGAGTGTATTCGATCAAACATAACATATATGTACTTTTGCCTCCAATGTAGTAAATATTATAAATGCTTCTATAAAGTAAAAGTCATAAAAACTTATGCTTTGCTTAAGTATAAGTATAAGTATAAAAAGCTAAAATGAAATATTGGGGTACTTACCGAATACCTCCGTCAACTCAAGGGTTGACACCTTCGTTGGTACTTTGGTTGGAGGCAACTGGGGCTTGAACTTGTTCCGAGCCCAATCGATTTCTTGCCCAATCCACGACACAAGGTTTTTCTTAAGAACTGGTTTTTCCGCCTGATCTTCCTCATCCGACGTATCTGCCACGAGGCCAAAATAGCCTACAGGTAAGGCCTTGGCCTGCACAAGCTTCTTCCGCTCCGGAACTTTGGTTGCCGCCGCAAGTTGCTGCTTGCGCGACTTTTTCAGAGGTACTTGCGGGGGAGGCAACAGATCTGGGGCGGAAGATGAATCGTCGTGACCTTCGATCGCTTTATCGGAGCACGAAACACTGTGGTCGGCGTCGTCTTCGGGGTTGCGCACGAGTTCTTCTATTTCGTCGTCGGAGCTTGCGTCGCTCACCCCTCCGTCGACGTGCCATTCAGCGTCGTGTTCGTCGTCGTCGTGGCACTCGGCACTATTGTCGATTTCGTTGTTGAAATTGTTCGTCGACTTTAAAATTGCCCTCGGGCGCAAACACATTTTTTTATCGGTAAAATCACCGTCAACCGCACAAGACACAACCACTTCCTTGTCCTCGTCCTCGTCGTCGGAGAGTGAAAGCAACGACGACTCCAAACGCAAATCAAAGTCGCCGAGCGACATCACACAACTAAATAAATAATCGTCGTACGCGTACGAGAAATCAAGCGGAACTACGTCCACTTTACCCGACGACATGGTGCGGTCTGATTGACTAGTAATCGTTATCGTATAAACAAAACACTCGATCATTCGCAGCAGACAGTTGGAGTTAAACCATTTCTTATAATTGACCGCCAAAAGTTCTTTCGATATTCCACTGCAAACGATTCGTTCAACGAACCACCCGACCAATCAGAGGACGATTCGACAATTAACCTCCCCTTGATTGGCTAACAGTATATCGAAATGAAAAGGAGTATATGGTGCGTTGTTTGGAAAGCGTGATATGACATGACTTGTTAACGCAGCTATTCGAACACTTTGAAAAAGTAAATACTCAAACGGTAACACCTTTCTATAACGGAATTCTACCTCCCGTAACTACAAAATTTCCACAAATTACGACCACGCACTCGCCTCTGACAACATCGGTTCCAAACTTCGTAATGCTTATTATCATACACCATAGTATATACCACGGTAATAACAACTAATCTAAGCTAGGAAATCAATAGAAATATTAATTTGGGTGTATTAGATCAAACATAACATATGTCTACTTTTCAATCCATTGGAGGCAAAAGTACACATATGTTATGTTTGATCCAATACACTCAAATCGATATTCTTAGTGATTCCCTCGCTCAGATTAGTTGTCCTTACACTAGAATATACTATTGTTAATGATAAACAGCCCTACGAAGTTTGGAGGTGATGTTGTTACGAGGCGAGGGTCGTACCGACCATCGCTATATAGAGAGGCTTGATTATCACATAGGACTACGCTCGGTGACCCTCGCCTCGTAACAACATCGCCTCCAAACTTCGTAGGGCTGTTTATCATTAACAATAGTATATTCCAGTGTAATGACAACTAATCTGAGCGAGGGAATCACTAAGAATATCGATTTGAGTGTATTGGATCAAACATAACATATGTGTACTTTTCAATCCATTGGAGGCAAAAGTACACATATGTTATGTTTGATCCAATACACTCAAATCGATATTCTGAGTGATTCCCTTGCTCAGATTAGTTGTCATTACACTCGAATATACTATTGTTAATGATAACAAGCATCATGATGTTTGTGACTGATTGTTTTTCGAGACAAAGTACGTTAATCCAAAGGTAGGCACCTTCTTTATCGATAGAGCGATCGCATTTAAGTCGAGTTGGTTATGTGCGCAGTGGTCTTCTGCGCATCCAGCCGTTAGGCAGTACCGGCTCTCTCCTGTTGCGTAACATTCATTCTTTGTGTAGCGTTCGTGGTGTAAAGTTCTTTGTGTTCGTGTTGTGAAAAGTGTACGTTTCTTACTTTTTTCTTGTACAAGCGCATAAAGTGACAATGGTTATTGAAAATTTTACTTGCAAGACGGTGCGTAACCTTCCGTATACGGCCACCTACTTGTCACGCGCATTAACCCATTAAGTCCGGGACGGACACTTTTTCGATACTTTTTTGAGGCGTTATATTTTTGATGAAAATGGGTCCTGAAAAAATTGCGAGTAAACATATTCTAATCTACGCGAAATTTAATGAACTTTTTGAATCCGGTGTCAGATTTTCAATATACCAACCGGTCAAAAGTTATGGATATTTTGATCCAAAAAACGTGGTTTTGAAAAAAAAAATTTTTTTTCTTTTCAAATTTTCACATGGAAATCGTTGAAGTCCTGGCGTCTCGGGTGAAAATTAAGCGTCCATGGACCCTAAACTAAAAGTTATCGGGATTTAGATTGGAGAAAATAAAGTTTAAGTAAACAAAATGGCGGTTGGAACACCAAAATTTGTTTAAAAACTTCTAGAATTTTTAACTCGAATAATAAGGGCTTAAGGAAAAAATTTTACTGAAGAAAAAGTTCTTAGAATTAATCACAAAATACGCTAGAATTTTTCCAGATTTTTTTGAATTTTTTTTGTTTTTTCAAAATTTTCAATCTTCAAAAATTAAAAAAAATTATTCAAAAAATCTGAAAAAATTCAAGCGTATTTTTTGATCAATTCTAAGAACTTTTTATCAGTAAACTTTTTCCCTTAAACCCTTATTTTTCGAGTTAAAATTCCGAAAATTTTTCAATATCTTTTGGTGGCGGAATTTTTAACTCGAAAAATAAGGGTTTAAGGGAAAAAGTTTACTGATAAAAAGTTCTTAGAATTGATCAAAAAATACGCTTGAATTTTTTCAGATTTTTTTGAATAATTTTTTTTAATTTTTGAAGATTGAAAATTTTGAAAAATCAAAAAAAATTCAAAAAAATCTGGAAAAATTCTAGCGTATTTTGTGATTAATTCTAAGAACTTTTTCTTCAGTAAAATTTTTTCCTTAAGCCCTTATTATTCGAGTTAAAAATTCTAGAAGTTTTTAAACAAATTTTGGTGTTCCAACCGCCATTTTGTTTACTTAAACTTTATTTTCTCCAATCTAAATCCCGATAACTTTTAGTTTAGGGTCCATGGACGCTTAATTTTCACCCGAGACGCCAGGACTTCAACGATTTCCATGTGAAAATTTGAAAAGAAAAAAAATTTTTTTTTTCAAAACCACGTTTTTTTGGATAAAAATATCCATAACTTTTGACTGGTTGGTTATATTGAAAATCTGACACCGGATTCAAAAAGTTCATTAAATTTCGCGTAGAATATGTTTACTCGCAATTTTTTGAGGACCCATTTTCATCAAAAATATAACGCCTCAAAAAAGTATCGAAAAAGTGTCCGTCCCGGACTTAATGGGTTAATGTCCGTGTTTCAATTTAAGTGTGGTCGCAGACTGACCAAAAAGGATTGGAGGGAACTGCAAAAGAGTGAATTGAATTATCTGCGTGGGCTTCTTACGAAGAACATTCCAATTCGTGAATTCGACTTCTCAATCCGTGATGCATCGACGGCGGTTGCCCAAAATTTGGATTCATCAGTGTTTAGGAAGTTCAGGCAAGGACCGGGGCGAAAATCTTGCCATGCCCTTTTCCAAACACTGAAGAGATCACAACCATGTCACATGTATCCATGGACTTTGTCAAGCATGTGGATCATCGCGTATATAATTTATCGATAGTAAGTAAATTTCACCAATTACTTTTTATTTCTTTATAAAAGATTCTATTGCTTATTTGTAATATGGCTATTAAGAGTACGTTTTTTTTACTTTTACTTTTAAAAAGTGAAAATCAACTCTAAGACTTTAGTCTTAATTTTGTAAAAGAACTTATCCATTGATTTATACGTTATCGAGCGAACAATAACATTAAGGTTATGTTTGCTTTGTAACCTAAAATTCAACAGCGAAGATCATTAGATTTTCCTTTTGTTTTTGGCAATAAAAGTTCGAACGGGTAGATCTTCACTGTTGAAAGTAGAAATAAGCTATAGTGTACTTTTGCTGACGTTATCAAAAGTACAAATAAATTATTTATACTCTGTTTAAGATAAGTAATTAAATAATTGCTTTTATTTCAGTAATTATTTGTCAAATGATGAAAGTCAGTTAACCGAAGATGACATAATAGCAAACGATCAGCGCATACAAATCTTAAATTGGGCTAAGAATGGAAAAATGATCACCATTGATGACATTAAATTAATAATCAATGTTGATTTAATGAAACAGGAAAATACAAAATCTTTTGTACCTGTCTTGAAACCCATAGATAATTTGGAGTTGATGGCACGTTTTCCTCGAGCAATGACTCAAAAAGAAGCCCTTGCCGTTAAAGAATTGTTCTCTTCTGTTAAGTCTCGACAGCAAGTGATGTTTATGCTTCAATGCCCCACAGAATCCGGACTGGCATTTCCTTATCCCCCGGAAATTCTCAATGAGGAAATATTGAGATTTTTTTTCGCCTTGCACGAGTGAGTAATAATTTTATTTATATATTTAAATGTACATTATTTTGACATTTACTTCATAAAGACATGTATACAAAGCATACTTTTTCCACTAATAGATAAAAGTCATGCTCTGTATATATGTTTTTTAAAAAGTAAAAGTCAATTTAATTGATGTATGCTTTTTCACTGAGCTGCTTTTTTTTTCTATCATAGGTACACTGCCTTTCGTATGCCTGATGAAATTAACGAATTTCATTCGCCAATCATCGAGATTAGTCGTAATACTGAAAATTGGTTTTTTTACAATAAACCATTCAGCTATCATTACATTGACGAAATCGAATTGTGCATGGCAAAGGTAGAAGAAATTAAAAAAAAGCAAGAAGAAGAAAAGAAAAAGAAAAAACAAAAACCGCTGAAGCGGTCATCAGACGAAGAGCGATTGTTGAAATCCAGAAAATTAGCTAAGAAGGCTAAAAAGAAAGAGAAAGAAATTAGAAGCCTCCTTTATCCCGACCCAGTGGACAAAAAGAAGTCGGGCAAAAAACGTAAGGCCGCAAGCAATGAGGAGCTCGTACCTAAAAAAAAAAGCAAATCTACGGAGGCGTCTAAAAGCTCGTGTCTTGAAAAGGTACAGGCCGAAAGCAATGTGGAGGTCGTACCCAAAAAGACAAAAAAACCTACGGAGGCGCCTGAAAGCTCGCATCTTAAAGAGGTACAGGCTCGGCGTGAAAAGCTGAAGTTAAGAATGGAAAATAAAGTAAAGGCAGCTAACTCATCGAGGAGCCAGACTCAGCACAGTCAGGAGCAGGACGAAGGAGGGCAAGTTGCAGATCCTTTAACGCAAACAAATGAAGCCGATGGAACACGAAACGAGGATCTCAACAGTCAGGAGCTGAGTGAAATTCAGGAAGCTCAAGAATTTTTATCAAATAATGATGATTTCCAAGATGAAATGACCGTGACGTAAAGAGAAGAGAGAAAGATGCTTCATTAATAATTTTGCAACTGACCGAAAAACTAGTCCCCGATCGAGTATTAGGTTGGGCACGAAAATTTGTTGAAAAATATTATAGAACTATTATATAGTGTTATTTAACATTATTATGCTGAGCATAGCGAAGTCGTTCTACCTGCAGCTTCGCGTTTTTTGTCAACTTTTTGTGTCAACGGTTTCTCGTAAATGGGTGGGCCGAATTACATAAAACTTGATGGGTTTTGTTTATGTTTATCTGGCGGAGTGCTGATTGTCTAAAAGGTGTCTGCATCGTCATCCCTTATGCACTTGGATGCAGTTTTATGATTTTTTCATGAAATTGCTGTATTTCGTATGAACATTTTTTTAATTAAGCGAAAACTCGCGCATGGGTTAAGGACTGGGTGTTTTATCGTGCTTTGGCGTCATAATGCAGCTGGATGCACTTGGATTCAGTTTTATGCATTTTTCATGTGTTTCCTTGAAATTGCTGTATTTCGTCTGAAAATTTTTTATTTAAGCGAAAACTCGCGCTTGGGTTAAGAGCTGGGTGTATTATCGTGCTTCGGCGTCATAATGCAGCTGGATGCACAGTCATGATATCGACACAGTGTCGTGATTATATAAATAGTGAATTTAGTACGTTATATTAACGAATACATCTACAAAAATTCAGAAGATTGAACATTGCAATTTTTAAGGACTTTTTAACATAAACTGGATATTGAATATTTATCAAAAGTGTTGTATTCTCATGTGTGACTATAAATAGGCAATTTTATTGAACATTAACATGTGGTTATTCGTAGTAAAATTTATGATGATTCAACTCGAGTCTGGATTTCGGGCGGGGTGTATTTTCGTGAATCGGCGTCACAATGCAGTTGAGTACAGTTTTAAATTATTTGCAATTGTTAAATTACTATGTTATATGTACATCGTAATGTATTCAGTTGTCGTACGTCGCAATTTAAAGTTAGTAGCGTACTAAATTCACTACTATTTATATAATTATGTCACTGTATCGATATCATGTACCCGTTTATTCATACGTATGTGCTCAGCATTCTGCAACTGGAGTTTTTAAGGAGTAAGAAAAAAATGTCATTATTTTCATTTTGCATATATATATCCTATATGAGTCGCGCTTTATCGCGAATGAATTACAAGGCAATCGATCCCCGACGAAGCCGTTTCGTGCGGCGACAAATCGCGTACGCTGCACCAACGTCCGCGCGTGTGTATACATTTAATGCGCATTTACTATTAACTATAATACGTTACGAGTCCAGCGTGCGAGTGACCAAAGCGACGCTGGAGTCCCCGGCTATCATCGCCGGACAGCCAGCGATAAGGTAAGCGTTCCGGCGATTCTTACTTCATACAGGTTCTCCCTCAAAAGCTTATATTTTCTCTCTGTGTAGCGATCGAGGCGACGACGTCAAGCTGCGAGAGACATAGCCGAGCGAGACGAGACGTCGATACGTAGGTACGCGATCGAATGTTAATTATCTGCTGTATTATGCTGCACGTACACGATGCGCTGTCTACACTTCGTATACGTTATAGTCCGTGAAAGATCGGGAGATTTTCGGTTCCGAACACACATAATCTAAACTGCAATGAATAACTTAAAAAGATCATGGGAGAAAAAATTGGTGTATAATTTCCCTTGAACATAACAGCTCATTTCTGCGACACCCAGCAATGCTTGGATGACAGAGCATATCGACGTTATGTGTGATACTACTTAATAAATGTAATATATTTCATGATGAAAAGCTCTGATATCCAAGCTTTTAAAGATGCGGCGAAGCAGGGCCGCCTTGTTGAATAGACTAGATTTTCACCACGCACTGAAAAATACATCTAAATATTATTTCATACGAGATTTATAAATGTCACAAGCTAATCGGAGCTATTTAGGATTCAACCGCGTAGTTATACATTTATTCACGATACGCTCCGATTCCCAAGCTTGATCGAACGGCGCGTAGCTGGGCCGCCTCGTTAGATAGAAGAAATTCTAGCTCGCACAGTGCAAAAGTCATTTTAATTTGATAGGAGATTTTTAAATGTCAAACAAGAATCGAAGCTATTCAGAATTCGACCCCTTAGCAATAAATAAATTCTTTTACGATCTGCTCTGCTATCCAAGCGTTGCCAGACGTTGCTGTGTTAAATAGAGCAGATGCTTACCGCGAGATGAACAAGCCATAGAAATATCATTTCAAAAGAGATTATTCAATGCAATACTTTCATCAGTGCGATTTTCGATCTGGCCGCGCTAACGGATGCATTCACGATATGCTCTAATATCCAAGCTTTGCCGAACTTCGCTGTGTTAGATAGAATAGATCATCGCTGCGCGCTGGAATAGTCATCGAAAGCCATAACAAGCCAGTCTGCAAAAGACTTTGGAATGGCATGCCTTAGCCAGAGCCGATGACTACCTCCTTGTCAGTAGTAAGCTGAAAGTCGAGATGCTCTAATTTTTTGTCAGCAGCGAGTCTCCCGGTGATAGGGAAGCCCAACGCGAGTGGGGGCCATTTTCGTGGGACAGTAACAAAAGCCGGCGCTCGATAACCAGCCAATGATTTCTCTGTTATCTGTTGTTACTACTCAAATATATTCAATCATGAACTGCAAAAGCATAGCGAGAAATTTTTTTCAGAAATTTAAATTAATCATTGCACTTATTATGGGCGTGGCGCGGTTTTCGGTCATGATTTGCATGCCCGGCTCTTCTAGTTTTTCGCGAATCTCAAATGGCATACTTGGGCGACTCTACATAAAGCGCAGGAACAAATTACAAAAACGCACAACATCCCAACCACGAAACAAAGACAGCTCTGTTATCTGAATTTCCTGAGCAGTAATAAATTTTTTGGTGTTGGCAACTGTAGGCCGCGACGCAGCACGACTCGAGCGTTTGTCTCCCGCGGTTAATGTAGGGGCGCGACAGGCGCCCATGAGACGACGGCTCCGGGCTCACAGTACCTACATATTGCAACGGCGCTAAACGAAAAAATTGCCAAGTTACGCGCTCGCGACGCGCGTGAGTCGAGAGAGAGGCGAGAGAGAGCAGCGAGACGCGAGCTTCCCCTACTCACTCATAGCTTACACGCGCGCGCAGCCAAAAACCCACGCATCGCATCCCACTCTGCGGAGTACGCGAGAGAAGGAGGCGAGCACATGAGAGCGACCCCCGAATGTGACCCACCGGCGCGCCTATAAAAGACAGGTCAAGGGCGCTCCGGGGGCATTATCATTATTATTCAAATTAGTATACCACTATTATTCAAATCACTTTGAAAATATAAACTCACGACACTTAGTCAATTTTCTTACGAGTGCCGTGAATGTCTAAGTCCAGCTATTGCGACATCCGTCCAACACTCACTTGGTGCTGAGCGACTATCGTTGTAGCTGACTAAACTAATTATCGGTCCGACGTGGAGTGACAATTAGTATACGCAGTTTTCGCAAGTGCGGGAATTGTACTGCCGTGGGTGCTTTAGTGTTTTGCGGGTGCAAGTGCATTCACCGTGAGATACCGTCTGAGGGGATAAGAATGTGTTATTACAACGCGATTTACCGTCTCGATGTAAGTTATCCTTTGGGAGTTTTAGTTTTTCCTTACCATCCTATCACTGCAATACACGCCGAATCAGGTTTCACTTATTGTTGAATACCGCTAGCGAATTGCAGAGATAAAACAATACGAGAAAGCTGGACCAGGTTTCACTTATTGTTGAATACCGTTAGCTACTTGTAATATAGAATCCGTCAATCGAAATCTAAGTTCTACTTCAATCGTGCTAGATGCTGAGAGATTAGATCGACGATTCTGTATCTTCTTTTACCTTATCCTAGTGTACCGTGCGTGATATTATCCCTTAAATTAACATAGGAACACGAACGAGAATCAGGCGCAGCCCAGCACGTCTACCGGTTCGAGTACGTCAGCGCCGAATAAGGTAAAATAAGTTACATAAATTATCATTCATCACACTCACCATCGCGAGTTACGACGCCTGATCAAGCCTCATTCGATGAGTAATCAGCGAGTAACTGAAGAGTTGCAGTTTCAACCAAGAGTATAATTAAAATCATTTGTATTTCTTTCTTTCCGATAATAGAATTTTTCACATTTTATGCTGTAAAAACAATAATTATTCGTTCACAAATACTCTGATATTCATAGTTATTTCACGGTCCTTCCGACCTATTTAAATTATACAGTTTTCTTTGCATGCAATTATCTAGTGCGAGTCACCGACATAAAATCCCCGAGCGTCGTACCCACAGCGCTCTGCGCATAACATATTCTTTCTCGCTCTCTCACGTTGTTATTGAGGTACGTGAGCAGGACAATCTCGGACGAGTACTTATAATTTCAGCTTCTTACGCGCGCGTCCCGATAACACAGCCTAGAAACCTGTGCCGCCTGCATAAGAAGCACACAAATGAAATTACCCTCCCATCTAGGTGGAAGGGAACGCCTCAATATACAGCGCGGATGTTTGCACGCCATTGTGGGAACGACTCTGCAGCGAGGCACACATTCGCACTGCTCATTATATCCTGCGAATGTGGACGCGTAGGTACCTTCGTTACAACGTCGATCGGAGCTGCCATTTTCGGACCACGAATCATCATCCCTCCTATATATTCTATTACCATTCAGTGTACGCAGAAATATAGGAGTGGAAAAAAGAAAGCAGTCGGTTTTACCGATTGTAATCTCGTAAGTTGTCATTTTATTTTCTCATTATAATTTGCATAATAATTGAAACGCTACTATACACATGCAAGCAAAGGACGTGGAGAAGTTGTTTGTGTTGGTGTCATAACATATTTCCGTTCACGATACACATTCTGATTTTAGAATTACAAATTCCAAATGAACGTTCATGTTTAATCGCGTATTCCAACAAATGAACTACTGTTACATGTTACGACGTTGAACTTATGTATGCAAGTTTGAACCCGATTATTATTTTTTGCTTACAGAAGCGCCAACGGCTTGTTTGGCTTCCCTTTGTCTCAACCCGGCATAAGCTTCTGCGCTTGAACCGCTTGGACCGTTTATTCGCTCGAACTTTCTGAGGCCACCTTCCGAGAGTTTCATCGTCAATGTCTCGTTTATTCAACTGGGATTCAAGTGTGAACGAGAAGAAGCAATCGGTTTTACTCATTTAACACTCATTTAATCAAGTAAGTTTATCAAAAAGTTTGATTACATTTCTTTGTTCGTTTAAAGATATTTCTTATTGGGAAAAGTACTTTTCCTTCTTGGTACCAAGATGGTTTTAAGTATTTTTTCATCGCGCTCAGATGAACGTTATTGCTTTTCGAACAAGTGAGTTGCTGTGATTAGGATAGTTACTTAAGTAATATATTTTCAGAGCCTAGTCTCATTTGTATTTTTATCTTCTGTGTTTCAGGAGCAACAAAGTGAAACACAACTCTTCGTCACTCAATTTCCCATTCATATCTGCTCACGAGCAATTTAACTGATGGATGAATCTCATCGCTGTTTTATGTCCTCATTTATTGCACTGAGATCAACTTGATAAAATGAATCCTAAACCTAATAATTTTCATTTGTTATCTGATGCCCACATCAAGGTTATTATGCATCAGCAAGTAATTTTGAAATTATTTTTGAAAGCAATGTTCCACGAAGAAAATGATAAAAATGCTGAAGAATGTGTTGAACTTGAAAATCTTCAGTTCCTTAATGAAAACTCAATCAGTCCAGCTATGAAACAAAACTACGCAGATCTCAGATTTCAGGTAAATGGTTCACTCAATCTGGAAACTCAATTAGTATTGACAAACTAAAATTCATTTTGAGGGTTAGTCAAATAGATTTACTCAATTCTGATCCAAATGAGCAATCTACCAATTGCGTCATTATCACTCGGTTTGGAACATATGAAACCGAAAAGCCATTATTTTTCACAATTGCGCATGAAAAAGATAAGGAAGGGGATAAAGTGCTTGATTTTAAACATTATTTCATAAATTTTAAATATTTAAATATGACTGATGACTTTTCTACGTTAACTCCTTTGGAATTAATCTGTCGATACCTCTTGGATCCAATTACGACAATTACCAAAGGGAATAGTGATAAATATAGCAAAGAAGTAAAAGAGACTTTTGAGGTATTAAAAAGCTTTCATAATTGTTTGGGTCAAATCTTTGATGATGTGAATACAAATACAGCAGTTGAGAATACATCAGTACCTCAGAATACAGTAGGAGAAGAAGCGTTTTTCGATATTTTTCTCTCAGTGGTTAATATGAATAAGGATGAAATAATTATCAACTGTTTGAAAAAAAATTAAATGATGAACAAATCTGCCTGTGCCTACAATTAGCGGGATACGACAACCAACTCGAAAAACAAATAATGGAAGACATAGGTAAAAAAAGAGCAGAATTGGAAAATGAGTCAAGAAATATCCCAATGCCAAACGACCGAAAGCAATTCAGAAAAAGATCACGTGATCTGAACGAGAATTCACAGTCAAAAACCGGAAGTTGTGATAGAAAAACAGTGAGTGATGCAACGACCCACACAACATTGAAAGACCTGACTAACCACTCCAGTTCCAATCCCAGGACTTGATGTGAAACATTCAGATTTCACAGTTCATAGTCTAAGTTTTACTTTCTAAATTTCCTAGCATTATACCAATACTACCGAAAATTCATTGCAATCGAAGCGATTGATAATATGTTGAAACCTATTGATTAGAAATAAATCGTTAATTTGTTCATTATATTAATTTTTTGTACAAATATAATGAAGTGAGTAGATAAGCTAGGCAGGTATCAGAACAGCTTGGGTTACTTGGGTTAGTAACAAGCAGGTAGTGGGAGGTCGAGTAACACACGTTTTCGGTAAAATTCGTATGGAAGGGGTAAAATTTCGTCAAAATTTCTATGGAAAGGGAAGTCTAACACATGTTTTCGATAATTTTGAGAGAAAAAACGTGTGTAACACACGTTTTTGATCGAGTAACCCAAGTTTTTGATACCCGCAACTACGATAGTAACCCAAGTGTGCTGCTAACCCAAAGTGTGTGTGTGTCTGTGTGTATGTGTGTGTGTGTGTGTGCGTCCGTGCGTGTGTAAGTAACCCAAGTTTTGATACCGCAACTACGATGGTAACCCAAGTGCCCTGCAAACGTAAAGTGTGTGTGTGTGTGTGTGTGTGTGTGTGTGTGTGCGTACGTGTGTGTGTGTGTGTGTGTGTACGTGTGTGTGTGTGTGTGTGTGTGTGTGCGTGTGCGTGCGTGCGTGTGTGCATGCGTGCGTGTACGGGGAGGGACGGGGCGGGGAGTATTGAATGTTCGAAACCATTGTAATACACTCACTAGCACCATCAGCAGTAGCAACCATTGTAACGCGGGAACTAGCAACCAGCAGTAATTAAAAAAATTTTATAAGGTATTTATACTTTTTTATTTTAATAATTTTTTTCTCACACACTCGTGTGCGTGTGTGCATTTTTTAAATATGCCTAAATAATTTGAAATGTTTTTTTTTTTTTTTTTTTTCATAGAATTAAAATGGATTTCTCACTAGTAAACCATGCCGGATCAACACAAAACAATGCCACGATGAAATGCAAAGATCTCCCGAAGAATCTAGCTATTGAAGTAGTAGCTTTGAAAAGAGTGCGTACAATGTATGGAAAAAAGGTTATGATGGAAGTTGAACTTGGAGGTACTATCTACATCATCTTCTTGGCCAGTAAATTGTGCAATGTTCTACTTGTTAACGACATCGTATTCGACAACATGTGCAAGTGTGTGACCGATAAGACGCTCAGATGCTTTCACGCAGGTTTCGGAAACATCAGCTTTAATAATCACTAAATTCGATCCTATATTGTACTTTTTTTTAATTTTGTAAAAAAATTTTAAGTATTGATAAAAGATGAGTGAAAAAATTTAAATATTTGAGTGTGTTTTAAAATTTATTTATTGAAACTGTATCATTACATTTAACAGCATTTTTTTCACATTTGTACTCGCACATGATATAGTACTAGAATATACGTGTTTTCCGCATGAAGCCGATAAATCATTATTAAAAAACGAGTCACTATAATCGCAATAATCATCGGAGGTGCTCAAATCAAAAAAATTATCATATCCATAAGACAATAGCCACTGACCAACTTTATAATTTCTAACATATATTATTTTTTTCATTTTGTAAATTTTCACGTAGCACATCGGTTATGGTGTTATAATCTTGTTCACCACTCTCCCACTCTAAACCATCACGATAAATTAAATATGTGTTATACAATTTTGTCTCTTCGGAAAGTAGACTCCAATCGTGTGGTTGTTTAAAAAAATGTACGATTGGCTCCGCGTTATAATTTAACGATATAATAGCTAATTCTTTAACAATTATATTATCAACGTCGTCAACGAAGCCAGTCACATCCAGCAGGTAGGAAGTCATGATGAATACTGTTGACGACAGCGACGGCGACAACCACAATGACTCTTGATCATACTTGTATTTAGGATAATTTCCTAATTTCACCACTTATAATGTTTTGTTCAATAATTCTATCATGTAAAATTAAACAGTGAACCGAAGTGCCGGCCGGGAACACTTCGCTTGCTTCGAATTCAATGCGAACATCAACAGGGGCTGCTTTTAAAGACTCATTTTGCTTCGAGCAATCAATTATAATTAGAGGCATGTAATCTTTATAATGCGCGCGACTCAGCATCGGTTTTGAATTTTTACTGTAATAATTAGCTTGAAAATTTGCATACAGCTCGTACAAACGAGCATATTGATTTTGTGAAAAGTCAATATTCATATTACCGTATGGATAATATTGGGAATTCAAGTAGAGACGCATATTTGTAATATTACAATGATCAAACATACTAGCATTTTTAAAAACACTCGATTTTCTACTGGTCTGAAATCCTACAATAATGAATCTAGGCTTCTCTAATTGACTCGATGTTTTAACGGTCCAAACATGATGGTTTGTAGCCGGAGGTAATGCTGGCCATTCAAAAAGTTGCCAAGATCGGAATGCTATTTTTATTGGCTCATTTTTATCCATTTGTTTAAGGAGTTTAATTTTATCATGATTGGCTAACTGAACCGTTGGCATACACCATTCAATCTTCTGTAGTGTTATCTTGAACTTTTCCGGCGTTCCATCAGTCGGACGAGCTTGAACCACAGCATCCAAATCGTTTCTTGAGCGTACAATAATGAGTTCGTGTTTTGCGTTGACCACTATTTTTTTATAATCTTCGGCAAATCCAAAAATCTTATTCAAAGGTAGATGAACATCAAAATAGCCATCATCATTAATCACTGGAGGATGTTCAGAGATATTACTCGCCCATCCAGCATTTTCATTACGATGAGCCCTTGCTGAATCGAACGACGAGCACCCTTTGAGTACAGATGTCACCCCTGTACTTTTGCACCGATCGATTTCGATCGAATTCATCTCATATCGCATCTCATCGAACAGATAACAAATACCATTGTTCACCAACTTGGTCTTTTTAACTGGGGTATTTTCTGGTGTAGATAATCGACCAAACACATGTATATAACTCTGTGAAGGCAGTAAATTTTGATCTTGACTTTGAATCGCTATTCTTATTTCATCGCTGTTTCCAAAATTTGTCGTCGAATAAGGTTGATGATTGTGTATTTCATAATGTGTTATTGATTCATCAAAAACCACATTCGTATGTATATCTAAAATATCATTCATTCTGTTTATTGGTTTTAGTCTTTGCACCCTGTTTATTATTAATTTTCACTTTCTCCGAGCCTCTCTTGCGTTCAACAATAACAATTATGATGAGGCTAAATAGACACGCTACTTTATTTTTCCATGTACCGAATAACCTAATGATTTTAGAAATTGAATATTTTGAGCTGTTAATGTTGTGTGCTTTCGCCTGTGACTGACACCTCGACCCCATTGCTGTCTGCTTTTATAGCTGTAATTCTCGGATCTGATATTGTTATTGAAAGTATTAGGCATAACACTAGCAGTATTGGTATTATAAACTATACCCATTATGGTGCACTTCTTATATGTAATCGAACAGTTATCGTCTCTCCTTGAAAATCAACAATTTGTCCGCTTTGATCAATTATTCTTAATTGAACGTGGTCGATAGAGTCTGCCGTTGCTTTTAGAGGCATATAAATAATAGTTTTAGGTATTTCCACAATTTTATATCCAAAATCGACGGTTGGATAAAATTCGTGTATCGAGTGAACTTTTTTTTCATTCAAATAAGCGCCTGACTCTATGTTACACTCGACACTAATTGAATTTATACCTGTTATAGAAATTGACGCATCTGATAAATGATGAGACTTGCTCGCAAGAAAACGCGCATTGAATCCTAAAAGATGCGCAATAGAATCTTTTGGTGTAAAATCAATTATTTCACTGCAATAAATAATACTTCTCGATGTATTGATATCTGCCTTTAGCTCAAATATAAATTTTTTCTTTTAAAATTTTTGAATATATCGATTATCAACAATTTCATAACTTCCATTCGGAATTCTAATGGGTTCTATACCCGACACGTAAAATTTGTTATTAAAATCACCAATATTCGGTACGGAATTGAAAGTTAATAGCGAAACAAGCCCAATTTCATAATCATTATTTTTTAACAAATCAATTGCTGGAAAATATTGTGCTTCTAAGATAGATGATTGACCAGACAGCGTCAAAGTCAATGATTTACTCATGATGCATTATACACATCTGACTAATTTTTTAAACATTCACGCTCTTTTATACTTTGCGCTAGGAACTTTAAACATAGGTGTCCACAATTGTAAGAGTTGAAATTTTGAAAACTATTTATATAATTATGGCACTGTATCGATATCATGCAAACGTTTATTCATACGTTTATTGTATGTGCTCAGCATCCTGCAACCATAGTTGCCACTAGTGGCAACTCGAGCAAATATGTCGTACTGCTTGATAATTTATTAAATACAGATCATTATTATGTGTATACTAATGGAGCTTAGCAATGAACTACACTGAAGAAAAATTGAACAATGAATTTAATATTCTATAAATAACATAGAAATATATCAATTTATGAGTAACCCACGAGTTTACAATTTACACATTAAAAAATTTTTCGTTTACATAAAACATAATTGATACATTGATGAAAGTTTCTATTTGTATATGATACCTTGTGTTTTAGACAAAAATTGATAATTGATTCCTTATGATAACTAACTACATTACATACAACTAACTACTTATGATAAAAAACTACATCCAAGTGCATCCAGCTGCGTTATGAAGCCGAATCACGAAAATACACCTATCCCGAAACCCACTGGCAAGTTTTTACTTAATTAAAACAATTTTCCAACCGAAATACAGCAATTTCAGGGAGTACATGAAAAAGTGCATACAACTGCATCTAAGTGCATCCAGCAGCATTATGATACCGAAAAAAAAAAAAAATTGTTTATTGCCTGACACCTAAATACGAAGTTTTGTGCAATTTAAAAATCCACATACCAAACTACAATAACTTTTCAGCTCTCTGTAAAAAAAATGCATCTTTCATTAAAAATGCATTTAAGCATTAGTATTTAATACCAGTATTTAAATCGCGCGTAGGTTTTGGGCTGTGTGTATTTTTGTGGTTTGGCGTCTTAATGCACTTGGATGCACTTGGATGCAGTTTTTTGCATTTTTTCATGAGGAAAAGTCTTCAGAATTCGCAATGTTCAAACCTTTGATTTTTTTTGGTGTAGTCTTTAATATAACGTACTTAATTCACTTCCATTTATATAACTATCGATCTATGTTGATATCATGCAGCCATTTATTCATACGTTCATTGTACCATGTGCTCAGCATTCTGCAACTTGAGTTGCCACTAGTATTAAATACTTCATAGTGCTTTATAATGGTTTCCAGGGCCCATTGGAATAAAGTAACCATAGGGGGTGTGATGGCTCGTTTGACCATCTATTTATTAATAACAATAGTATGTCTGCTGACTGAAGTTAATGACTCGACTCTATGCGCGTTGTATCTCTCAGTGGGTGAGGTGGAGGAAATGAATAATACAAAGGCATTGGTTTCACACAGGACTGTTCTATATTTTTACTGCTATAAATATTCATACAAGAACATCGTCGTAACTTATCGGCTAATTAAATGTATGGCTTACAGTTATAGAGTGACGCGTGGTTCGGGTGGTTACAGGAGTGGCGGTGGCGCAGTTGATCGTGGCTGCTCGGCTGTTCGGCTGCGCGGGTGGCAGGCTGGATGAGCTCGTCGGCTGTGAGGCTGTTCGGCTGTTCGGCTGCTCGGCTGGCAGGCTGGATGAGCTCGTCGGCTGTGAGGCTGTTCGGCTGGCAGGCTGTTGCACTTAACGCGCGAGTTCTCCGCTTCGTATCTATGAAGCGTGTACAGTTCGCGGGTGCACTACTGTACGCTCGGGGTAACTCGAGAATTCGGATAAGAGCTCGGTAGCGATCGTCGTGAAAATCGACTAAGTCCCGATAGTTAGAATGTTGTGCGATCGCGCGTAGCTTCGCCCTCGTATGAGTTCGGTAACTGCCCGACCAGAGCTTCGGTCTGCTCAACGGTAAGAGAGTATCTGCCCCGAGACTGCCTCTCGTTCCGATATATACTGACTTTCTTTGCGGCACCCCCTTTGTTCGGGTGGATACCGCTGTTGAGTTATGTCCGTCCTCCTGAGTTCGAGATTTGGGTATTTCGCATCCGGTCGATTTTTGTAGTACTTGGAGCTCATAAACAACAGACGTGCTCCTGTTCTTGCGGATGCTCGGGTCGTTTTTCTAATTACCTCGTTTGCTTGCCCGAGCATCGGCGTAACTCGGGATTCGACCTTCGCCGTCATTCGGGTGTTACTTATTGCCCGGGTCGATCGTTAGTTTGCCTACTTTATACCTCTTGTAGCGCGATTTTGATGTTTATGTGGTCGCAAGCACGAGTCATGCTGCTTATGCGGTCGCAAGTACAAGTCATGCTGCACACAAGCGTGAGCCGCTTCATACGTGTGAGCACGCACACAAATGTGCGCCGTTCTGTACGTGAGAGCACGCACACCAACATGCGCTGCTCTATCTGTGCGCGCACACACAAGCGTGTGCCGCGGTGTACATGTGCGATCGCACACCAACATGCGCTGCTCTATGAGTGCTGGTACTACCGTGCCCGTGTATGTGGCAGCGCGTACGTTCGTGCGTATGCACGTTTTGCACGCGAGGGCCGTCCAGCTATTACAGGGGCTTCATTATTACACACAAGAAGACCCCTAAACAAGTTTGGCCAGGAGCTGTGACCCGAAGATCAAAGGCTCTCCTTGTCAGTTGAAATATTGGTGATATTGGATTTTTTAGTCCAAAATTTTCAACAATTTTTTTTTTGTTGGAAAAAATGGATTTTAAAAATTTTTTTTTCGTACAAATATCATAAATGATGAAAGGATTATGAAAAAATTTATTTCATAATTTTAAGTTGAAAATTGCAATTGTTATGGGGGTGGCATGGTTACCAGCCATGTTCCAATTATCCGTGTCTACTCTACATGTATCTCGTTTGCGCCAGTGGATCCCATAAAGGTCGTTTCGCAAACGACTTGCATGATATCGCGCTGTTCTTGTGGCGTCAATATATGTGCTAAGCGTGCTGGTAAATTTCATAATTTAATTGTTTTTTTTTGGTATGGTTTTTTTCTTCTCTTATGAATCTCTTGGGACGTGATTTTAGTGATTCAACGACTGCGGAAGCCCAGAACCCAAATTCATCGGTCTTCAGGGTCGGGAAACAGAAACCGGGGCTCAACGCCTACAAGAGCCTGTTCGATTGCCTCATCATCTGTCTCACACAATTTATCAGTAGTGAGTAAATTTATGCAATTACTTTTATTTACTTTAGGATACGGACATGGATTATGACTTAGGTTATATTTTTGTAAAAGTCCATTTTGTACATTTTTACTCTTATAAGCAAAACTTTGTACCAGCTTACTTTTACTTACTAGCAGTGAAATACTACCTCACCAAACTTTTATTGGAAAAGAAAAAAGTATTTTCTAATGATCTTGGCAAATAGTTTTTACGTTATCGAGCAAACATGACAGCATTATCCTTTTTACTCTAATGGATAAAAAATGACATCAAAGTCGTGTTTGCTTGGTAACGTAAAAACTGTTTTTCAAGATCATTAGAGACTACTTTTTTCTTTTCGAGTAAAAGTTGGCTGAGGTAGCATTTCACTTTTAGTCAGTAAAAGTAAGCTGTTATAACCATTGCTCATTAAAGTAAAAACACAAAAAATGTATTTATTCTTCGCTTCAAAAAAGTAATTCATATGAATTTTCTTCTTTCAGTAATTTTTTGTCAGTAGATGATGAGAATTGATCTGAAGAAGAGAAAATATTAAATGAACAGCGGATCAACATTTTGATATCTGCCAGAAATGGAAGGCGCGTTACACTGGACGATATCAAGTTAATAGTCAACGTCGACTTGATGGGGAAGCCAAGTAAGGAACTTTTTGTGCCTGTCTTGGACAGCCCCGATCATTTGGAACGAATGGCAACATTTCCACGGGCAATAACGAAAAAAGAGGCCAATGCAGTTTACGAATTGACCTCTTTTTACCTTCTGCCAAGTCTCGGTCGCACTTGATGTTCATGCTTCAATGCCCAGATGAAACCGAATTAACACTTACGTATCCAAAAGCAATTCTCAACAAGGATTTATTACGCTTCTTCTTCGCTTTACATGAGTAAGTAATTCCATTTAAATATATATTTCCAAATATATATTTTTAATGACTTTTAATTTTGAACGACATGTATGCAAAGCAATTTTTTTCTATCATTAAATAAAAGTCTTGCTTTGTATACATGTTATTTGATAAGACAAGTCATTTTCTATATACATATGCTTACAGTAAGAGAAGAGCGTTAAATCTATACATGAACTATGAAACCGCAATAGTATTCACTTATCTGTCTCTTCTTTTGTTTTCAGATATATTGCGTTTCATATGCCAGAAGAGATTTCTGAAATGCATACCCCTTTCAACAGAATACGAAAAACAAAAAGTGAATGGTTTTTCTACGATAAGCCCTTCAGCTATTTCTACCTCGACGCCATAGATGAGCATATGCAAAAAGTAGCAGAGATAGTGGCAAATCAAAAAGAAAAATCAAAAGCGCCGAAATGGTTGTCGGAAGAAGAACGACTCACCAAAACGCGGTTATTAGTCATAAAGACTGAAGCCAAAAATAAGAAGAGGATGCAAAAACTTTTATCCATGGGCAAGTCGGATTCTACGAAGCAGTGTGGGAAGAAAAGGAAATTGGTTAGTGAAGAAAATGAGCTCATACCGAGCAAAAAAGTCAATATTTCGATGGAGCCTCGTGGAGAGCCGTCAAATAGCTTGCCTCCTCAAGACTACGTCGAAACCAATAAAGAGAACATGCAATCGTTTTGACAAATTGAAATAGCGGCGATTAGAATTACGGCTCAAAGGTGAATCAAAGATTTTCTTGTAAATCCCGTTCAATTTCTTGGTATTCTTTTACTTATTGAGCGTCTTCTTTTGATAATTTATTATACAACATTTGAACGATGCATCTTCGCTGAAAATATTCGACCTGTATTCGTAGATGCTCTCGGATATGCTCAGATATGCTCGGAATTTCGCATATGTTGGAATTTCGGATATGTTGGAATCTCGGAATCTAGTACATTCGGATACAATATTGAAAACATTCGACTCACAAAAATATCCGTGTTGCAATTAATTCAACACGATACAAAATTGTGTTGAAATATTTTCAACACGATTTCATTTAGGCATTGCATGTACTTCAACGAATCACAATTGGTATCAAACACAATACACACTCCTAACACCTGTCGCATACATGCGGCATTTTTACATATTAAGTATTAAAAAATTCTGTTTTATTATAGAAATACATGAATAAAATTTAAACGAATTTGTCACTTTGAAAAAATTTTTTTATTTCACTTGATCGCTTAATCAATAACATAACAATAAAAATTACACAAATAAATCAACTGCGTGTTTGGTTGCTAAATCAAAGGCTTTTTTTAAATATTTTTGTGTCAAATTCATGGTAATCGAATCATGAATGACATCAATTTCAGATTTTATAAATGGTTTTACGTCACCCATATTCGTAATCAAGACTGGATTATTAGTTAACGGGAAGAAAATAATTTTAAGACGATCATTATGAACCTCTTTAACAAGCGCCGGCCAAAACAATGATCGCTCACTGTACGCCAATATTAAATCACCTACGTTATATTTTAAATTGAAAACATGATGGTCGCCAAAATCTGGTACGGGCGGAATGGGCAATTGAGCCGCGGACGAACAACTTGGGCCATCGACATCCATAGCTTCTGTATCGTCATCGCTACCGCTACCGGACGTTGAATCTTCGTCTCTTTTATCAGCTATATCGATATGACGTGCAGGTGATAGAACTGCGGGTGGGGGCGGTTCGATTTCATCGACCGCATCGCCGATACTGTAATTGTTCAGTCCTCACCGAACGCGCATACACATGTACAACAGCCAAACATGAGACAATCGCAACGGGCGAGCGCGCGCGCGAAGTAACTTAAATTCTCAGAAATACGATATGCCGGCCGGCTCGCGTTTAGTGTAGCATACGTACGATGCTCAGTTCGCTCACGGTTTAGATCAACAGAATGACTCGCGCACACTCCCCTCTACTTCGCAGTTGTACAGTGTATGCGTGATTCCCAGCACCAACGGGCGCTGTCGTTCGGCGGCTCTGAGCTGCACTTACAATTCGCACAGCGCACGGCGTGTAACACATTCATTCGCAACGAATACAGCGTGCAGATACGCAACCATCCACATTTTATTCAGTTTAAATAAACAGAGGTTTTTTACATACTTTTCCTCTTAATTCTGTGTGTTTGTTTTTTCATTTATCCATATTTTTAAATTACGAGATTTCACATGTAAATGCGAAATTCTCGACGAAACAGTAATATAAACAATTTACATACGTAAATATTTCAATAGTACGGCAAAACTTAAAATTAAATTATATATCATATTATTAAGTATAAAAGAAAAAATCTTACATTGCATGAATAGACAGATTACGAATGGTAATTTTGGCCCGTTCGTCTAGGTGTAGTAAATTGACGTATTCGCGTAATTCTGTCATATCATCATTGTCTTTAGTGAAAGTTTCCGTTCGGAAAAACGATCGCGCGCTTTTTGCTATTTCTTGTCCTGGATGCGTGTCATCCGGTAAATTTCTTAATTTATTATAATGCGTGATTGCGCTTGGGATGGGAGAATTGTATACCGATCGATAAAACGTGTTATCTTCCATCGGATACAATAACTTTTCCACGCAACACATTACCAAAATGCCCGTATTTATTTCGTACAAGGGCGTAGTCCGCAATGAATGTACTGTAAGAGTTTGTAGAGTCCTTTGAAATTGCAACACTTCGTCCTTGAGTGGATAATGTTTAACATTTCGCTTCATCCCATTTCGTAAAAGATCAAGGCACTTTTTATAATCACGGATGTATGCTTCATCAGCCTCTTTGACGTCCAAATACAATGACAAACGTAACACATTAAATGCATTAGGTTTTTTATGAAAATACTCTGCATCGTAATTACTGCGATGATGAACCATTATGATTTTTTTTTTTGTTAAACACTAAACTTTGAATTTATTTGTAACTAATATTCGCATCAATTGTTAGAGACACTGAAAATTTTGAAATGAGGCAGAAAGGGTGTGTTGTTGTTGATACTGTTTATGTTATGTCATGACAACCGCGTATCAAGTCGAGATGGTCAATTGTCACAACGCTCGTTGCGTAACGACGCGTGACCTGTGACGTAACAATTGCAGACGGTCGGCAAATTGTTTTGGCGCCACAAGTGGTTGCGTGATAGAACGCACGTGTAGTCACGTTGTAAGAGCGCGCAAGTAGACACGCGACAAGAGCACACGAGTAAACTCGCGAATAGCCATTGTGCAGATACGCAACGACAGTCAACGTGAAACATAGCTACGATTACAAAAAGATTTTATAATGGACGATCAGGATTCATCTGACAGGATCGTAGATCCTGATTTCTACGCGAAAGCGAATCGACCAGTTTTTGTGTCAAGTGATAAATCGCCTTGGCACCACAGCGATGAGCGGTGGCACCGAGGCTGTTTTTACCTTTACTACAATTACAACGAATGGTCCGTTATGGAACGGGTACCTATACTGAATTTCAACAACGTTTTCATGGAAATACCATGGTTACAAGCCATGAATTACCCGAGCAGACGCGAGAACGAGACAGCCGCCAGCCTCAGAAAATACTTGGTAAAAAAAGAATACTTCGAGTTTTTTACGAAAAGTTTCCAACTGATTCAAGGTAAGTAATTGAAATTCAACTACTTCACTAACCCTATATGTAAGAAATTTTGTTTCTAACGTAAATCGAGTCAAAATAATTTTACACATCGACTGTGTCGAAAACATTTCGACACGAAATTATTATAACCTTGAGATCCGAGAATCCGAGGTATCCGAGATTCCCATTTCTCCGATATTCCGAGGTTTCAGTAGATCCGAAGTTCCGAGGCATCCGAGAATCCGAGGTATCCGAGATTCCCATTTTTCCGAGATTCCGAGGTTTCAGTAGATCCGAAGTTCCAATGTCTCGGAATCTCGGAAACATGGGAATCTCGGATACCTCAGACCTTCGGATTTGTAGAGATAATCGAATTTTAAAAATCCGAGATATCCAGATTCCCAAAACCAGAAACTTGGATATCCCGAAAGACAGATGCCTAAACATTAAGTTTAGCAAGTGCCTGCTACTCAAATACTTAAAATATTTCCTGAAATCAATATCGTGTCAAAATGATTTCAACACGAAATGAGTTTGTGTTGAATTTTAACACAACCTCAATTTAATACTTAAAACTTATCTAATTTTTTATATTTTTTTGTGCGGATAAATATATTGCAATTACTCATTCCATACTTATTTCGCAAAAAAAAAAAAATATTAAATTTCACACATTTCTGTTACAGCATCTGCATTACGGGGTGTCCCTTTTCATGATATCCAACCTTTGTTACCGCCGCCACATGCGTGGAATTGGTACAAGGTGATCATAAGTAAACTTGAAGATTTAAAACGTCTTTTTGATCACAGTTATATTGTGTACGATGCGTGTGGAATAGATTACGACTCTGCTAAACTTCCTGAAAGTAAACGCGGGCGATACAACATTTGTAATTACATTTTGAAAGGTGGGCCGAAATCGGGTCTCCAGGTACCGTCCTTATTGATGAATATTATCAATGAGGATGGTCATTTTAATACATTGATTAAAAGCAACCGTGGAAAGGATTTTGTTGGAGCAACGCTCATATATTTGTGCACCAAAATAAATTCGTTTCAAGAACCTGTCATCACCGAACCCGAGCTGGCGTTACTTAACGGTAGTTATAAAGTATTAAAAACCGTTGTGCCTCTTACCAAAACTTTCCATGGACTTGCCGACGCCTACGAAAATTTTAGTTGGATTACAAAAGAAAACGTTTTGAACGACGATATTCAGGCAATCATTAAACATTTGCGAATTTATAGTCCTAAGGACTCATATTTTCTTAAAGCTAATTCTTATATTGAATTACTTCAGCAATGTGAGTATCCATTCAAACACGTAATGTTGTACTTAAAACGTACATATTTTATAATAACGATTAATGTTTTTTTTTGTTTTAGGTCTACATCAATGCGCAATGCAATTGTGCATCGACTTACATAAGCGCGAGAATGCTCATTGTAATTGTGGAGCAAAATTCCCCGCTTATTCCAATGCGACTTATCGTGCATCACGCGATCTTTTCAAGAGCGTCAAACATGTTTTAAAAGACACCCCATATCCGATCATACCACGTTTCAACGATAATGCCGAAAACGTGATCGATAGGGAGTTCATGAAGAACATGGGTGAAGTCTATGAGCAAGCAATAACCAAATACGCCGTAGATGAAAACGCCAGTCTCGCATTTAAGGCTTCCGGTCTTATAAGGACCATACAAGAAATGTCACCTCAACCTATGCATTACACATACGACTGGCCCGTACCAAAAAGCTGGTATAAGGCTTGGGAGGCCTCCGGTTCGGTCGTTCTTGATAAAGACCTTCCTCTGCTTTGCGCCGCCCATCTGGACCTCCCGTCAGTCCCTTTCGAGAAATCTTATAAGAAGTTGTATGATGATACAATTGCTTATTTGATTTCCGAGAAGGTGATTGACCAATGGGAGCATGAAGATGAGGCCGAACGTAAAGCAGAGGAAGGGGCAAAAGATCAGGAAGAAGACGAGGTAGTTGAAAGTGTCGAGGAAGAAGTACCATTTCCTTCAGTTTCTCAACATGAAGAATCAAGTGATGAAGAAATGAGTACTCGTTCCCGCTATTCCAATAGGATTCGATTTATTCGTAGTCAAGGATTTTTATATTATTCCAGTCCATTTCATGTTGACGTAGAAACGCGAATAGCCCTTTGCATCACTTTTTCTTGTGTTCATCGATACGGACACCCAACTTCCTCTTTGTCTCATTTACATATGTCGATAGGAATATAGAACACTTAAACATATATACCAGTCCTGTTTTTCCATAAAATCTGTTCGTTTTTTTTCAAGTTTTATAATTGATTTATTAGCCATAGGCACTGTCTTAATATCAAATTTCTTCAGCCAAATTGAAACTTTGTCGTAGAAAGGCAACAGATGGTAAGGGAAATATGGTTTTGTCATTATTTCTCATGCGTAGATTAAAGTTGTCAGTATGCACTGTTCTTTCTACATTTTTTTCTAACTGAATTTTAGGCATTTTATAGCTATGTTATTTATTATCAAATTTGAAAATTCGTTAGTTAATAAGAACTTTGCTTCTTTCGTAACTTTTTCTCATGGAGCGAGTATCAGGTAGTAAAATTGCATCGTCAACTAGATCATAGATGATGTTCATTTTTTGTTGTTGTAAATGTTCTGAACAATAATTCATAATTCTGGATATGTTAGTTGGTTATAAAAACCAGTCAGGGATAGTTCATTAGTTTTTCACTATTAGTTTCATGTCAAAGAAATTGATTCTGTTTTAAATTGTTGAATGAGTTTGCATTTGTTGAAAACATGCAATACTAAGTCCACCTTGTCCTTATGGATAAGAAGGATAGCAGCATTGACTTATCGATAGTAAAACGTCCGTGAATGCCTCTTATCTTTTAAAATCTTCAGCCAAGTATTCTTCAAGTTTTCCATTTCGATATTGGCAATAAATCCTGACACTGGCGAGACCATGGGTGTTCCAAATTTTTGTCGATACATATTATCAAAAGTGAAAAATGTGTTCTCAAACAAATACGTTGTTTTGTGTCGAATTTGATCAATAGTCATCATAATTTGCAGCTCTTTTGTCCATAATATTAAGGACCTAATCTTTTGACATTTTTTTATATTGCCTATAGCTAGAAAATCAATTATAAGACTTGGAAAAGACCAAATAGATTTAGTGAAAAAAACAGGGCTGGTATACATGTTCAAATGTTCTACATGCCTATCGACCTATGTAAGTGAGACAAAGAGGAAGTTGGGTGTCCGTATTGATGAAAAAAAAAATGATGCAAAGGGTCAATCATGTGCCTGCACCAATATGAATTGGACTAAATAATATACAAATCCTTGACAGCGAATCCAAATTTAACCGTTGACGCACCTCTAAAATGTTGTGCATGAATCATCGAAAGCAGACGATCAAAAAGAAAGAAGACACTAAGAAATTGATGGATGCGTGTCATCTGGTAAATTTCTTAATTTATTGTAATGTGTGATTGCACTTGGGAGGGGAGAATTATATACTGATCGAAAGAAAGTGTTATTTTCCATTGGATATAACAATCTTTCCACGCAGCAAATGACTAAAATTCCCGTATTCAATTCATATAACGGCGTGGTCCGCAATGAATGGACTGTGATATTTTGTATGGTCCGTTGAAACTGCAACACTTCCGCTCGCACTGGATAATATTTACAATTTCGCTTCATTCCGTTTCGTAGTAGATCTAGGCACTTCTTGTAATCTGTTATGTACACTTCGTCAGCTTCTTTCACATCCAAATATAACGATAAACGTAATACATTAAATGCATTAGGTTTTTTGTGAAAATACTCCGCGTCATAGTTACTGCGGTGATGAACCATTTTAATATTTTCTTTTATTTTTAACACTAAACTTTGAATTTATTTTTAGGTACTAATCGAACCAACCGTCCAAGTCACTGAAAATTTTGAAGTGAGCGGAAAGGCTATGTTATTATTGATGTTGTGTCTGCTACGTCATGACAACCGGGTGACAGGTCGAGGTAAATAATTGTCATAGCGCTCGTTGCGTAACGATGCGTGTTCTGTGACGTAACAATAACGAACAGTCGGTAAATTGTTTTAGCGCCACAAGTGGTCGTGTGATAAAGCGCACGTGTAGTCGTGCTGTGACAACGCTCACGTGTAGACACGCAGTGACAACGCGCAAGTAGCCACGCGACATAACCACAAGAGTAGATTCGCAAGTATCCAGTGTGCGAATAGTGCAAATACGCGACGACGAACGACGTAAAATCATCGCTGTGTTACGAAAAACATTATAAAAATGGACAATCAAGACTCCGAAGACAGGATCGTAGATCCTGATTTTTACGCAAAAGCGAATACGCCAGTGTTTTTATCGAGTGAAAAATCGTTCTGGCACCACAGTGATGAGCGGTGGCACCGTGGATGTTTTTACTTGTTTTACAACTTCAACGAGTGGTCGGTAAAAGAACAAGCACCAATTCTAATGTTCAACAATATATGCATGGAAATTCCTTGGCTGCAAGCAATGAATTACCCCAGCAAACGAGCGAATGAAACGGCAGTCAGCGTCCGGAAGTATTTGATGCAAAATGATTACATGGAGTTTTTCACCAAGAGTTTCGAGCTGATTCAAAGTGAGTAATCAAGTTTAAACTACTGTACTAACCCTGTATGTAAAAAATCGAGTCAAAATAATTTTATATTATAATTCGTGTCAAAAACATTTCAACACGGAATAAATATAACCTCGAAATCCGAAAATCCGAGGTATCCGAGATTCCGAGTTTCTCATCGACTGTGTCAAAAATATTTCAACACGGAAAATTAGTTTGTGTTAAAATTTAACACAACCTTAATTAAATCCTTAAAACTTTTTTTTTTTTTTTTTTTTGTGCGAATAAATATATTGCAATTATTATTCCACTCTTATTTCGCAAAAAAAAAAAAAAAAATTTTTTAATTTTACACATTTATGTTACAGGTTCTGCATTTAAGGGTGTTCCATTTCACGACATACAACCTTTCTTACCGCCACTACATGCGTGGAGATGGTATAAGGTTGTTATAAGTAGACTTGGTGAATTAAAAGCTCTTTATGAGAAAAGTCATGCCGTGTACAAGAATTCCGAGCTCGCATTGCATAATGGCAATTATAAGGTATTGAAAAACGTCGTGCCCCTTACGAGAACATTTCACGGACTTGCAGACGCTTACGAAAACTTCAACTGGATCGCAAAAGACAATGTCTTAAACGACGATATCCAGGCCATCATTAAGCACTTGCGCATTTACAGTCCAAAGGACTCGTATTTTTTGAAGGCTAATTCTTACATCGAATTACTTCAACAATGTGAGTATATTTGAACACGTAATGTTAAACTTAGAATGTACATATTTTATAATAGGGATCAATTTGTTTTTTTTCGTTCTAGGTCTTCATCAATGCGCTATGCAATTATGCACCGACTTGTATAAGCGCGAGAATGCCTTCTGTAATTGTGGAGCAAAATTCCCTGCCTACTCCAAGCCGACTTATCAAGCGTCTCGCGACCTTTTCAAGAGTGTAAAGTACCTTTTGAAAGACACGCCATATCCGATCATACCCCGATTCAATGATAAAGACGAAAACGTGATTGATCGACAGTTTATGAAAAATATGGGCGAAGTTTACGAGAAGGCGATAAGAAAGTACGCCATCGATGAAAACAGTAATCTCACATTTAAGGCTTCCGGTCTCATAAAGACAATCCAAGAGATGTCACCGGAACCCATGCACTATATGTACGAGTGGCCCGTACCAAAAAGTTGGTATAGTGCATGGGAGTCCTCTGGTTCAGTTGTGCTTGACAAAGATCTTCCTCTCTTATGTATTGCCCATTTGGACCTACCGTCTGGACCTTTTGAAAAAGAATACAAGAAGTTGTATGATGCTACAATTAAGCATCTGGTTTCCGAGAAGCTCATTGATCAATGGGACCACGACGATGACATGGAACGTGATAAAGACGAACGGGAGTCAAGTCAGAACGAAAACGAGGAAGATGAAAATGAAGAGGAAGATGAAGAATTTGAATCAGTTTCACAACGTGGTCATTTAATCGAGGAAGTATTGAGTAATTGTTCCGACCATTCTAATAAGAGTCAGCCATCACACATTGATGAAGATCCAGTTGATCTCGACAACCAACAAGTATCCCACAACATCGTTTTGAACGCTGATGGACAAGCACTGTACGAAAATATACAATGTATTGTTACTAAAAAAAGACGTCATGATTGGTGGTGGCGACGTTAATAACGTTGTCAACAATTCGAATATGCCAAATAGTCAATTGGAACCCAATATAAGTTGTGATACCGTGGAGACATTTAGTAACGTCGTTGCAGAAGGGTATGCAATTTTTGTATTTTTTAATTTATTATATCAAGAATATGTCATTTATGATATTAAATTTTTAATATTGTTTATTACAGCCTAAAAGCACTGATTGGAACTGATTTATTGCCAGGGGAAGACATATTAAACGACTCGACATATTGTAAGTATTTATATTTCATCATCAATTTGTCAATAATTTAATTAATCATGTGTATTTATTGTTTCAGTGCACAATTTCGAGAATTTAACCGAAACAGGTGAATTTCGGCCGGAGAATGTAACGATCGAATCCGAGGTAATTGTTTCTCATACTTTTTAAATTTGAAAAACTGTAAATATTGATTTCGTATTCTAACACTTTTCATACAAACCAAAATTGTGTTAAAATAATTGTGACACATTTTTCGTATGTGTTGAAATCATTTCAACACGTATTGTATATTATTATATTATAACGTTTTCCTCGCTTTCAGAATGTACCATCTCTTACGGAACCAGCCGATCTCAGTCAAATTGCCGGACAATCGCCATCATCGTCAAGATCTGTAAATAAAATTGAAGATGAAGACGAAGAATCGGAGGTGAATGATAATACTCTCGCTTCTGCGACCAGCAGCGTGCCAGAAGCTTTGAGCGGCAATGAAAAGATCATCTCCACGTCTACACCGAACAAAGTCGTTTTCAAGGCTCCAGCTTCGAAAACCGTTCAGAGCAGAAAGCGAAAACCGAAGCCAAAGGATCAGTCGTTATCTTCAACGTCTGAACCAACAAGCAACAAGAAAGTTAAACTTGGTTTAAGCGATGCCTCTGATACAAACAAAGTATTAAGCTTATTCAACATAAATTTTAACAGGGAGTCAAGCAATATTGTTCAGGTGGCAGGCTTCAAAGCAGGTAGTGTCGCCAATGAAGACATCAATGACGAGAGTGATTGTCAGTCGATAGTTAATGTGCGTGAATTAGGAAAACTGAATTATAATCAGCTCCAACTGAAAGAGACGAACAAACCTAATTTAGTTATTTTTTTTGTTTTTTGTTATTTTTTTGTTTTTATTTTATTTTATTTTTTTTTTTTTTGGTTTTTTATTAATTCTTTCTTTTAATTTATTTTGTTTAGATGGAACCACAGGAGTGGATCTATTTGCTTAGCGCAGCGCGTGCTTTGTTGCAACACGACGATGTGCCGCCAACCCTGTACGAGACTGTGTGGCGATCTTTGTATCGCGTATTATCCCTGTACGACGTTCCGTATGCTGGCCCTCGTTGTCACGAGGAGACCTGGGAGCCAGAGCAGGAAGGTGTTTGTCCTATTTGCGACCGACTCTACTCCGCACCGCCACCACCCGTCAACCAATGGATTCCATTCGAATGGAGAAGAGGAGTGTAGAAAAATTAAATTTTTAAATATACAAATGTATTTTGTATGAAAAAAAAGGAGGAAAAGTTTCTTCTGGCTTGCAGAAGTCTAAAATAAAGGTATTAATTTTTCTAAAATTTTGTGTTCAATCTTTATTTCTCTTCCCCTATCCTGATAACTATTCCCAGAAGGGACAGAAAATTTATTTGCATTTACTCGTATAACGATAATTAGACTTTAACATAAGAACGAGAAAGAAAGAAAATTCCATTTTTCATTATTTTCTAATAAAAGAAATTAATTCCTTATTTTACTTTTATAACAGTTAAAAAATTTATACTTCGTTTGCCTTTGTAATAATTAGAGAAAAAAAAAAAAAAAATTTTATTTTTTTAAGACTATGAGAGAAATCTATACTTTGTTTTACCCTTGTGACAATTTTGAGAAAAATTTTCTGATATAAGACGAAATTTTGCTTTATTATTTTTGCTTGTTCTGGTGTGATCATCAGTAATGCCATTAACACGATCGAATTCATCTGGAATTAAACGTTCCCGTCGTTAGGTGTCATCTTAGATAATCTCAATCTATTAGAATGTACAACGCTATATTTTTTCTTCAGTTCTATTTTGACATGAAGTTTATTTTTGATAGTCTCTACAATAGTATATGGGCCTGTATATTGATCATCTAGTTTTTTTTTTTACCACCTCGTAGTAACCATACACTGCCCACCTTAAAATTAATCTCATTAACTTTCTTATCATAGTAAATTTTGCTCGGAGTTTTGCAGCTACCAATTTTTCACGTGCTATCTCATTTATCTGTGCTAAATTGTTACACATATCTTGAATAAAATCGCCATAAGTATTATTTTACTGGCCTTATTTAAATGATCTGTAGTTGGTAGATTTGGCATTCTCCCGAACATTAGTTGAAACGGCTGAAATTCGTGTGCTTCATGCACAGACGTATCATATGAAAACATCGCGAGCTGCAAGATATCATCCCATTCTGAATGTTTATCTATTATTGTTTTAATGTACTCTGCTAAGGAATGATGAGAACGTTCAAGTGAACCGTTTCCGGCTGGATTGTACGCGCTAGTGCACATGGTTTTTATTTTCAATGCTTTAGCCATATTAGTAAAAACTTTTGACAAAAATGCTTGGCCTCTATCGCTTAATACAATTGATGGTGTACCGTAAATGCAGATAAAATTTTTCAAAAATGCATCCGCAATTACTCCTGCTGTTGCGTTGGGTATAGCTACTGCTACGCAATATTTTGAAAAATTGCATTGAATAGTTAATATGTTGTTGTTACCTTTACTTGTCACTGGAAGAGGACCTACAATATCTAAGGCGACTTTCTCAACACTGGTATGTGGGGTGTCTGATATGCATAAGGGTTGCCTTGTTTTAACTCTTATTAATTTTTTTATTTGACATTTTACACCATCATCATCACCATCTTACAAGGAATCCGCCTCCACCGATTTGTGGGAGGCAAAGAAGATTGGTAGGCAGGTAATGGAGGCGGTGCCTAATCGTACAAAGAATGAAGATAATGTATTGAAAAAGAAAATGGACGACGAAGCCAAATTAGAAGAACCCAATGTAAATTTATATTTAAAAAATGAAATAACGAATAATCATTTATCAATAAGACGAAATGAAAAATTAAATTTTTCTCTAAGTGATTTATTAGAAATGTTAACAGCTAATCCGACACTTTTAAATACTTTAGGCAAAAATCTGTCGTGAGTCAAAAATTCTTTTAAATGTATATAGAGGATTTTCAAAGTTTAAAAAAACAAATTGACGAATATTTGAAAAAAAAAATGTAAATATGTTTTTCTAATAATTTTCAAAACGAATGGTTTGTATCCCATATGTTAAAGGTCAGTCAAAGACTGTAAGTTTTTGTTAGAGGGCCTTTCTCCACAGGCGCAATCAGCGCGAGGTCCTCGACACCCCTGAGCTTCCCCCAGGCACCGCATGTGTGTGTACGAGATTGACGAGCGCTCTGATCGCTCGCTACACACGCATGACGAGGCCTGACCGGCTGCGACTCACCACTGTTTGATAGCCATAGCTGCGTACACATTGAGTTTCGCTAGCCGAACACAAAGTTCCTTAATTCATACTTGAGTATTTATATATAATTTTTCTTTTCATCGAGTACTTCGAGCGTCGAGTGATAAACAATAAACTATTACTGTGTTAATAATTGAACTATTAGTGTAATTCATTGTGTGATCCTGCTCCTAATTTTCTCTACAAATATAGCTTCATCCAACAGGTTGTGGACCCAGCATCGCGTGTTTATTAGTGAGCAGTGAATCCTCAGTGTAATTAAATCGAGTGTTATTCAAATAAAAACAATTTTTCGAGTGTTATCGACGTCCTTATATTTCGAAGTGCTATACATAATGTCGCAAGAAAACATCAACGAGTAAGTACATCATTTTTGTTGTATATCGAGTCAATAACATCAAGCACAGTCGAGCCACGAGTCGCAAATTTTCGTATACGCGAGTGATAGTAAGTTCTAATACGGCATAGAACGTTCGAGACACGTCGAGACGAAAAATTTGCAAATAATACAATCTTCGAGACGGTCGACGGTTAAATTTCGAGATCCTGAAATTAAAATTACATTGTTGTCGTGGATCCGCGGCATTTTTGCTGTCTTGCGCACACGTAAAGCCGTGTAAAGAATACGGTCGGTGCGCAACACGTGTGAGTGCTTGTCGAAACGTGCGCGGCGACCGCATTTTGTTTCCCCGCTCTTCGAGTTCCTCTTTGTGCTGTCGTTCCGAGTCGAAAGTCGGCCATCTTGAGTCGCGCGCAGCCGAAACATCGCGCGAGCAAGAAGAAGCACGAGGCGGGAGAGTTCGAGAGTCCCCGCAGCGAACGCAAAGGCGCGCGCGGAGAAACGGGCAAGCAACGGCGCGCGGGTTCTCTACGCTCACGTCACGATACGCGTACAAGTGCGGTGCACTGGCGCGAGCTAGTCGGAGCAGACGAGAGTACACGCGCGTACAGATGCCGATGTATTTTTTTCAGAGCGAGACATTCATTAATTGAAAAATTGCGTATTTCGTATAAGTATAACAGTGTGTGTGTATTGAGTCGAGACATCGAGTCGAATATAGCGATTAAATTTAAAAATAACGCTACGAATGCACAATTTTTTTCGAGATATGATCGAGTAATTTTTTTTCGATGTTCAATGAAAAAGTGCATAGACAATTATCGGCCGAATCCAGCGTCACCTGCGTACGTCAACGTAATTCCGCATTCTCTCACACGTGTACGTACGTCACTCCCAAGTAGTAACGACGAAACAGTGGTACTGCGAGTCGGATTGGGAGGGAGCACGAGTGGTAGAGAGTCGAGTTTCGCGCTTGATTGAATATTTAAGCAGAACGCTCGGATATTTATTATCTGCGGTGTAGTTAATAATTTATATCGGCTAAAAGACAAATTATTTATAAATATTTGTTTAAATAGGATACAATCGAAAAAACAAGGAGACGGCAGACACGACCGAACGCCTTCAGAGGACGAGAGTTCGTTAGGTGATTGATAATCATTTAACATTTATTATTAAAAATTCAATCAACTCCTTCTTTCTGATATCCAATAGAATACAGATCTGTGTAAACAGTTGTAGACAAAAATAGTTCAACAATCGTTTACTCGAAGTCGAGTTAGTAGAAGATCGAATAGAGTCGAGTTTTTTTTGAAGTTTTTTGAGCACACACACACATACAAATACTTATACAAATTCTTGTTCAACAATGTTTTCCATCCAAACAGGATCTGAGTCCTTGTGTCTGGAGGACATCTCAAATCAACTTGAGAAGCTCCAAGTAAAGTTAGAGAAGATGGAGAGAATTCCCGATCAAGTCGAGAGACTCCGAGCGAGAGTGGAAGAGATGGCGAACATCTTCGACACCGCAATGGACAACCTCGAGATCGTCCAAAACAAACCCTGGAGATGATGCAGACCCTGGACTACCTTGTCGAAAAAGTCGACAACACAAATCGAGTAGTCCTGGATCTGAGTCTCAACAGGAGGCTCGAAGCAGAAGGAGTTCAGGTGAAAATACCGATTGCACCTCCGACTCGACGTAACGTCCCTATCGAGACATTATTGAGTTCCACCATCGCACCTGTCGAATAAGACCACAATTTGAATGATTCAGTCGAGCCCATCGAAGTAACTACGAGTATCGAATCGCAATCGAATTTAAGTAAAAGATCGAAGTTTGAAACGACTATTAGCGAGATTAAGAATAGAGCGCGAGTTAAACGAGATTACTTAAACAATAAAATGATTTTTTCTGATTGGTTAGAATTTTTGAAGGCGGAACTTGAATACAATGACTTGTTGCAATATATCGAGTGTGAAAACTCTCTCGTAGGTCACCGGAAGAAAGATCGAAAATAAATAGCATAATAAAAGATATTATAATTAGTCACGTGGATAAAAGTTTCCAAACTAAAATCTTATCGATGAAAGAGCCAATCGAGATCTTGAAAAAATTAAAAGAGTCGCGTTTAGTGCAATCGAACTTCGATTCCTTCGATCTAAAAGTGACATATTTAAAATGCAAATGAAGCCCGGTGAAAAAGTTGCAGACTTCTGCGATCGGTTCGATGCGATGGTAAAGTTATTCAACGAAAGTGAGCCACCGGCTCCACTGTCAGACCACGATAAAGCCAGCGCATTCTTTGGTGCCACCAAGGAACATTGCGCTGAAATGCGACAATCAAATATGATGCAAAAAGCCAAAACAAAAGTTGGCTTGACAGTAGAGGAAATGAAATCCTATTTGTTGCAGGCTGAAGCCAATGGTCGAGATCGAGCAAATCGAGTCGAGGCACCCAGAGCAGCTAGAGTCGCCGAAGTGATGGCGAATCGCTGCTATAGATGCAACGGGGAAGGCCACCTGGCGCCAGACTGCGAACTGACGCGGCAGGGAAGGCGCTTCTGCTATGAGTGTCGCCAGGTGACAACTCATATCAGCAAATTGTCCTCAAAGAAGGTATGCTAATAATAATACTAAAAATAAAGGCGAAAACGAGCGTGGTGGAGGTGGAAGTCGAAGCACAAATCGAGGTAGAAATCGAGGTGGTGGGAAAGTTAGAGTCGGAGGGAGACACGAATCGCGTAGTCACCCATACTCGAAGAAACAAATAAAAACGAGAAGATTCAATAAACCCAAACAAGGTGAGTGCTTTACAACAAAATTAAATAGTAAAGTAGAAAATACAATAAACCAGGCCAATCATATCGAGTTTATTGCGGACTCAGGTGCTACGGAGCACATAACAAATAAAGTATTCGTATTGAAAAACCTCGAGAAATGCGATGGCGAAATAAGATGCGCAAACAGCGATGAAAGCGCAAATATTTCGATAGATGGTAAAGGCACCCTTTTTCTAAAATCGGTTATAGATAATAGAAACATAGAGCTTTCGAATGTCCTACTGGCCAAAAACGCGTCGGAAAATCTTATGTCCCTTCGAAAATTTGTTGAATCGGGATACAGCATCTACCTCGATGATGAGAAGTTACTTATTTCGGATAAGCTAACAGGCGAAAATTATCTAACGGGAATTTATGAAGCCCCGAATTGGATCTTGAGTTTCGATGCAAATAATTTTGGACAAAACGAATGCCAACGCAACAAATATAGAGTCACGGCACGGTTAGTAGCATTAAGTAATTTTGCGAATCAAGCGCCAACGGTCGTCGAAGCCCCTATAGAAACACCGTCAACGCTTGGGAGGGAGGAAAAGCAAAATTCGATCGAGATAGAGAGTAACGATGCCCCGATTAAAAGAAAAATCCTTGATTTGAACGAAGTAGCACCCCAATCGGAAATAGAGAAGTTGAGCAATCAAGCAAAGGAAATAGAGCCTATAACAAAAGTTCCAACAGGTGGAATGTTATGGCATATGCGATTAGGCCACGCGTCATTAAGATACTTACAACAACTCCAAAAGCAGGAAGAGGGACTTCGAGGCGTAAAATTCGGTAATGAAATTTTAGACTGTGAAACGTGCGTGGTGGCGAAAATGGAAAAACTTCCATTCAAAAATAATCGAGATCGAGCCACGAGATGCCTCCACACGATTCACACAGACACGATGGGTCCCATTTCCCCCATATCTTTCCCCGACAATAATAAATTTATTATAATCTTCATCGATGATTACTCGAGATACGCAAAGATATTGCGTCAAAAATAAAAGCGAGTCAGGTGACTGTCTCGAAGATTTTCTGAAACACATCAGAAATCTTTCAGACAGCAACGAGAAGGTATGCTACATTCGAGCCGACAATGGCACAGAATTTACTGGAGGTAAGTTCGCAGAGATAATGGAGAATGAAAGGATAAGTAGCGATTTCGCTCCCCCGTACACACCAGAATTAAATGGCATGGCCGAAAGGTTCAATAAGACCATACAAAAGAAAATTACAGCGATGATGGTAGATTCTGGCTTACCAGCGAGTATGTGGGTGCTGGCGGCAGAAGCAGCTACACATGTCTACAATAGGACACCGCATAAGGGACTATCCTTTAAAACTCCACTGTCGATGATAAACGAGAACAAAAAGAGTCACATCTCGGAACTCAAACGATTCGGATGTTTGAGCTACATAAAGATACCAGTAGCAGAGAATAAATTTTCGAAGAAAGCAATCGCTGCATACTTAGTAGGACATACACCTACAGGCTATCTTATGTGGCATCCACAAACGAATAGGTTTATTACCTCGAGACATGTACAGTTCAATGAGAAAGTAGTGTATCAAGATCGAGTTCGAGACCAAGAAATGATACACAAACGAAGAAAATAATAGAACAATTGATCTTCGACTCGGAACCAATAACATTCGAAGCAGACAAACACGAAGAACGAGTAGAAAATCAGAATATCGAAGATCAAACAGAGCAAACGATTCTTGAGGTGATCGAGCCACCAAAAAGAAAAGCGACAACGAAGAAGCGAAAAAATATACCAGAGGCACGAAAATGCCTGAACGAAGAGCCAAGAAAGAAAAGCTCATGGACCCGAACTTCGTGTATAGAGTCAAAGTACCCGAGTTGAAAATCGATGATGTCGAAGTACATGCAAACCTAGCGAAGACCAATAGAGACCCAGCGAGTTACAAAGAAGCCATTCAATCCGACGATAAAGACAAATGGAAGACAGCAATCGAAGAAGAGTTAAAATCGATGAAGGATAACAAAGTATGGACAGTAATAGACAAGCCTGACAAAAACCTGAATGGACAAAAATTGAATTTGATAGACTCGAAGTGGGTATTCAAAAAGAAGATCGACGAAAGTGGTAAAGAAAAATTCAAAGCCAGACTTGTAATACGAGGCTTCAAAGACAAGAACAGCTATGAATTAAAGGAGACATATGCTCCAGTCTCACGACTATCGACGATACGAACGGCATTAGCTATCATTAACAAGCTAAACCTCGATGCAGTACAACTCGATGTGAAGACGGCTTTCCTGAATGGAAATCTAGAAGATGAGATCTACATGGAAATTCCTGACGGTCTCGAAGTAACGAAGGAAAATAATCGAGTCAAAGTCTGTAAATTGCAGAGAACAATATACGGATTAAAAACAAGTCCGAAGATTTGGAACCAGCGATTCACCATGGAAGCGAAGAAACTAGGTCTAGAAAAGGATCTACACGAGCCATGTCTTTTCACCTGGAGAAAAGAGGGAAAGTCGCGCTGCTAGTATTATACGTCGATGATATAATCCTAGCGAGTAACTGCAAGTCGAGATTGAACGAGATCAAAGATACTCTATGCAACGCCTTCGAGATGAAAAACTTAGGAGAGCCATCGAGGTACCTAGGTATGGAAATTACGAGAAATCGAGCTGAGGGAGTAATGAAGCTCACTCAAGTGGAGTATACAATAAAGTGCTCGAAAGGTTTAAAATGAATGAAAGCAAACCCCAAAATACGCCGATGGTGACGAGACAAGTAAAATCGAGAGAAATAAAAGCAAAAGTGACGTCAAACGAGGTAAATAAGTTCGAGTACATACAATTAAATCGAGAAAAATTGCCATTTAGAGAGGCCATAGGTAGTTTGATGTACTTGGCAACGGTATCGAGACCTGACATAGCCTACGCGGTGAATTACTTGTCGAGGAAACAAGTATCGCCTAGCGAAGACGACTGGAAAGACGTAAAAAGAATTTTCCGTTATCTTCAAGGAACCAAGGATGTAGGTTTGACGTTTGAGGGTAAAGGGGATAGTCTCACAAGTTACACTGATTCGAGCTTTCGAGATCACATAGACTCGACGTCCACGAGTGGATACGTAATTAAGTTATTCGATGACCCAGTAGCTTGGAGAAGTCATAAACAAAATCTAGTCACCCTGTCGACCTGTCAAGCTGAATATCTTGCAATGAGCGAAGTCACACAAGAACTAATTCGCTTGATAAGTCGATAAGAGACATGTTAGGTAGAACTACTTTGCCCGCGAAAATCTGGTGTGATAACAAATCCGCGATCGATTGTACCCAAATGGATGGATGCCACAAGCTCAAAAACTTCGATGATCCCCTCGAGCATATGATCGAGTGTTTGAGAGAAAGAGAAGAGTGGTAAGAAAAAGGACATGGCAGACACCCACGGGGATTACGTAAAGAGTTGCGCATGGATGGGAAAGTAATTATCGAATGGGTTAATACAGTCGAGAACGAAGCAGATATGACTAAGCCTCTACCCGCTCAAAGCCACGAATACCTTAGAGATAAGATAATAAATAGAATGTGATAAAAGGAAAATAAATTCCTATCGAGTTTTAAAACCTAACCATTTCGATGTTCTTTGATTTCTGTTCCAGGGCAAGGCAAGGCCACTAGTGAGAAGCCAGCAGAGGAGTAGTTGGAGAAAGGGGAGGGAGTGTTAGAGGGCCTTTCTCCACAGGCGCAATCAGCGCGAGGTCCTCGACACCCCTGAGCTTCCCCCAGGCACCGCATGTGTGTGTACGAGATTGACGAGCGCTCTGATCGCTCGCTACACACGCATGACGAGGCCTGACCGGCTGCGACTCTCCACTGTTCTGATAGCCTTAGCTGCGTACACGTTGAGTTTCGCTAGCCGAACACAAAGTTCCTTAATCTCATACTTTGAGTATTTATATATAATTATTTTCTTTTCATCGAGTACTTCGAGCGTCGAGTGATAAACAATAAACTATTACTGTGTTAATAATTGAACTATTAGTGTAATTCATTGTGTGATCCTGCTCCTAATTTTCTCTACAAATATAGCTTCATCCAACAGTTTTACAAACGATGAAATATATTTGAAATAATAAAATGATGATGAATTCACTAGAAATCCTTACACGACTCGTTTCATTTATTTTAAATAATCCCTTTTCAAATATATTATAAAATTAAAAATTTCAACCGAAAAGTAATAAAAAGTCTCGGAATTTCGAATTAAAAAAGAGATCATCAGGTAACAGGTAAGGTACCAGTAATCACTAAATTATCATCGACATTTACTGATGAACTTCCTCTAATCAATTCTACTTTTTCTTTGAGGATTAATGTTTTGTATTTCGCAGTCATTTTGTCAAAGAAGTTTTCCAGAAAAATTCAAAACGGAAACTAACGTTTAAATCACGACAATATATACTTTCACTTTCACTAAACGTTGTTTATATTTTAAATCAGTATTGTTATATTTTTGAGTTTAACTCTGTTTACATCTTGTATGTGTATTCAAAATAAAGTATTAATTAATGATTTCTAGACTATATTATTTTTATTTCGAAAAAATTGTATTAAAAACCTGCAAAATTCGAAAAAATTCAGAAATAAGCAGGGTTTCGTTCGAAATAAAAAGGTTGTTTTAACATTGTTTTAAATGGGAGCTGGCCGGGACCGGTACCTTTCTTCGAGTTAACCAGGTTTTCGAAATAAAGAGTTTCGAATTAAACAGGTTCCACTGTAGTTATATTTTTTATTTTAAATTTTTCAGCAAGTCGCAAAAACCGTGTAATAATGATTACGTTTATTATAATTTTCATAAATATTAATTAAACAAATGTGTTAAATTCAAATTAACTATTTCAATGTGCGTAATTTATTTTTTAAATTATTCCGATGTACAAACGAGTTTTCACGGTATAATTGATATAAGCCATAATAAATTCATTACTTAAATTCGAATAGTGATGGCCTTTAGCGTTTTCAATTATTAAAAAGTAAAAGCAACGTTTTATACGGATTGATCACATACTAAAATGCCTCATCTTGACGACGTATAGCTTGACCGACTGACCGATCGACCGACTTACTTGTTTGACGTAAACGAACTAAAACAATTGAAAACCGAGCCACATCGTAATCGTAGCAACAGAACCGACTAATGCAACGCTATTGTCGACGGCGAGCCAAGATGCAGCCGTGTCCTCTTATGCTGTTAGAAAACTAACATATCCGTTAACAATTCAATGCATGTTTTCATGTATAATGTAGTTGATGGTCGTGCTTCATCAGACAGAACAAAAAAAAATAACCGAAACATAAATCTAGCTCTTCGTTTGTTTACAATTTAGTATGTCGAACCGAATAGATGGTTAACGTCGCCGCAACAGCATTCGATACTCGAATGCCGCCGCCACTCGTCCGTTTGCTTGCATATACATTGTATATTCGCGCGCGACAGTTGCCGCTCGTTGTGTAGTGCCGGCTTTGTCTCATCGACAGCAGCAACGAGAACGTGTTCATACAAGCACAGCACGACTTCAGCTAGTACGCGGCTGACCTATCCTATATTAACTTTTACAAGCGCCTATGACACTAATGCCGCCGCTTTTTGTTGTGTCTGCTTGAAAGTATATTGTATAGTCGCGCGTGACAGTTGCCGCTGAATTTGTAGTACCGGCTTTGTCTCACCGGCAGTAGTCGCGACAACGTGTTATAAAGGCGCGCAACACGACGTTAGCTATCACGCGGCCGCACAGTCATTCGTCGTCTTTTGCAACAGTCGCATCGTTCAAATCGCCTCTCTACCCGCTACTCTTTTACCAACGTGTAATCAGTGCAAGTGATCGAGCTCGAAGTTTTTTCTTACAATTATCAGTGCAATTGATAGTTGTGTATAGTTTTACAGTACGCGTACTGTGCAGTGAAGAAAAGTGAAAAAACTTTTTATTATTAAAAACAATATGAAAACCAACTTTCGTGACTTCCACTCGTGGTGGCATTTTTGCGAGTGGTTGCATCACAATCACAGATTGTGGGCCTTGGATAAAGACTACGATGCTGTCATCGTTTTTCCAGCTTCTGAGGTTTTTTGGTCAGGCATCGTCCATTTGATGAAAGCGGATACCACCTATCGATATGGGCAGCAATGGCTTGAGTCATGCAGAGAAAGTAAGGATGCGGTATTCAACGATTTAAAATTGATCAAAGGTAAGTGAAAAACAATCATTTATTTAATAAATTAATCTGAAATATATTTTTAGTTTATTCTAAAATATATTTATTCAACGAATTTACGAGAAAACATTCGCTCGATCGTAACGGTTAACATTGATATCAATATTCTAATTCGCGACAGATGTTCGCGGTACACTTTAGATGGCATCAGAAGCGAGTAACTGTGCCTCGCGTCGTAACGTGAACCGTTAAACGTCGTAACGTACTTCTCGACGCAGCACACACAGTACGCGATAATGGTTAAAAATTTAAATGACCGATTTAAAATAAAACTAGTACTGATTTTTAAAATAACTTATTCAGATGGCTAAGAAGAAATTTTTAAGCAGCATCGCGTAAAATGTTCGCTGCGTCGAGTAGTACGTTACGACGCGAGGCACAGTTCCTCGCTGCTGATGTCATTTTAAGTATACCGCGAACGCCTGTCGTGAAATTGAACACTAATATTTCCCTCCCAGCAGTATCGCGAAAATTTCTCTTACCTATCTGTAAAATTTTTTATTAATCAATATCATGTTTTTTTTATAATCGGTCGTTGAAATTTTTAATCAGCATCGCGATTGAGGGCCTCAAAGTTACTTATGCCACTAGTATCGTAAAGTACTATATTAGCCATAGGCACTGTCTTAATATCAAATTTCTTCAGCCAAATTGAAACTTTGTCGTAGAAAGGCAACAAATGGTAAGGGAAATATGGTTTTGTCATTTTTTCTCATGCTTAGATTAAAGTTGTCAGTATGCACTATTCTTTGTACATTTTTTTCTAACTGAATTTTGGGCATTTTTATAGCTATGTTATTTATTATCAAATTTGAAAATTCGTTAGTTAATAAGAACTTTGCTTCTTTCGTAACTTTTTCTCATGGAAGCGAGTATCAAGTAGTAAAATTGCATCGTTAACTAGATCATAGATGATGTTCATTTTTTGTTGTTGTAAATGTTCTGAACAATAATTCATAATTCTGGATATGTTAGTTGGTTATAAAAACCAGTCAGGGATAGTTCATTAGTTTTTCACTATTAGTTTCATGTCAAAGAAATTGATTCTGTTTTAAATTGTTGAATGAGTTTGCATTTGTTGAAAACATGCAATACTAAGTCCACCTTGTCCTTATGGATAAGAAGGATAGTAATATTGACGTATCGATAGTAAAACGTCCGTGAATGCCTCTTATCTTTTAAAATCTTCAGCCAAGTATTCTTCAAGTTTTCCATTTCGATATTGGCAATAAATCCTGACACTGGCGAGCCCATGGGTGTTCCAAATTTTTGTCGATACATATTATCAAAAGTGAAAAATGTGTTCTCAAACAAATACGTTGTTTTGTGTCGAATTTGATCAATAGTCATCATAATTTGCAGCTCTTTTGTCCATAATATTAAGGACCTAATATTTTGACATTTTTTTATATTGCCTATAGCTAGAAAATCAATTATAAGACTTGGAAAAGACCAAATAGATTAAGTGAAAAAAACAGGGCTGGTATACATGTTCAAATGTTCTACATGCCTATCGACCAATGTAAGTGAGACAAAGAGGAAGTTGGGTGTCCGTATTGATGAAAAAAAAAATGATGCAAAGGTTCAGTCATGTGCCTGCACCAATATGAATTGGACTAAATAATATACAAATCCTTGACAGCGAATCCAAATTTAACCGTTGACGCACCTCTAAAATGTTGTGCATGAATCATCGAAAGCAGACGATCAAAAAGAAAGAAGACACTAAGAAATTGAACGAGATTCACAAGAAAATCTTGAATTGTGTACGACTACAAGCTTTTTGACTGTTAATCTTGTTTTGAAAAAGCCGGAGGGTACATCGGTGACCATACGTCATCATACGTCAGGTGTTATAAACAAGCTATATTTATTCGCAGTAACAAAGTGCAGTGTTTTAGTGAGTTGGTGAAAATGCCGAAAGGACAAAAGAGACGAACGGGTAGCGTGCAACTGCCGAATGCAGAAAACGATTTCACCCGCACCTTCTCCGACGTCCAGAATTGGTGGTTTTCACCAAGTGGCTTTTTACTTACCAGAACCTCTGGATGACGTCCAACACTTTTAAATACGGCATCGCATTTATGTGCGCAGAGAATTTGTGGGCTGCGTTCTCTCTGTTGAGCACCGCGCAGCGTTTCGACGAAACGGCCATCTCAACATGGATAACCGCGTTTCAAACGTGGAGAGAGCAGATATTACTTCAACTGCAATTAATCAAAGGTACGTGATTTTTCGTAAATAATTCGCGCTATCATGCATCACAAAAAAAATACCGTCTTGCAACACGAACGTCGCGAATTTCACTTCGCCCCGCGCGGCACCGCACTTTGCGGTTATGTTCGGTCGTGTCAACTTACCTCGCGCAATTGCAAGGGCAAAAATATAATTTGCATGTTTCAACATGAAAAACTTGTCAAACCGTTTGCGTACAGCAAATGTTAGCATGAAAATCGCGCGACACGCAGCGCGGACCCCCCCCCCCCCCCCCCCCACCGCCAACTTTGTCAACGAACCGACACGTATACTAATAATAATAATAATATATTTCATTGTTTGGTTATGGTGCCCTACCATAACCTCGCTTAGACAGCTGTAGCAGCCGAATAAACGTCAAATAGAGGGGTAAGCAAACTTCATTAAATTATTACAGGCGAAGAAACACGTTTTGTAACGAAAATTTTTGTACATGAACATATTTAAATGAAGATTATTTTGACCGGATCGGATACTCGTAAAAATATTTCATTCATTTACAAAAAATTAATTAACTTCGCGAATCCCATACATCCCGTGTTAACGTCTGGGATAAGTCCGCCATCTTTGCATCACAACATTCGAAGAGTGTGAGAGACATTTGTATGTTTGAATATCATTTTCTTCCATTTTCAAATCAAAGTAGACTCTCTATCGCATTTTGGAGCTCGCAAAGGTGGACTTATTTCGTTTGGCCGGGAATCGTTTGCAGCGAAATGGACTTATCTCGTTAGGCACGGTGTTATATTTAACGATAGGTGCTATACTCGTCTATTCTGACCCTTGTACCTTAAAGTAGACATAACATATAGGTAATTCATGTCATAAACTCGATTTCGAAAAAAATGGAGTTATCTCGTTTGCCCTTTCCACCACAGATTTTATAAATCATAGGTTAAAGATGCGAACGAGCTTGCTATAGTCATTACAATCTCGTGTGAATATCGACTACGGGTCTACGATCCTGTGGACATAGTCTTTGAAAAAGACATTTACATGTGGATGACGCGCGACGAGCACCCGTTATATGTTACAATATATATTTTACAGGGTAATCTTATACTTCTCACGGTTGCTCGCCGTGCGTCATCCACATGTAAATGTCTTTTTTAAAGACTATGTCCACAGGAGCGCAGTCCCGTAGCCGAATATCGAGTAAGCCTAGTAATCTAAAGAAAGAATATTCTTTGCAGATTGACAAAAATTCATTCGATAAATGTTTGCTGCCGTCGAGTTCGAGTTTTAACAATAAGGCTACCACCTTCAATTTGGGTAGGGTCGCGGGTGAACGATTTATATAATAGATTGGCCATAAATATCGGTATCTCTCAGTTATTTAGGCCAGTGTATAAGCCGGAAGCTCCTTTTCGTAGATACGGAGGGCCCACTTTGGTCAACTATATTAAAAACATTTCGTGGCTGACGAAATTAGAAAATGGTATTAACATAGACGACAATCGTGGCACCGAAATCATTAAAGATCTCTTCCCCGATCAAAAAACTGACGAAAGGTTTAAGACTTACTTGACGGCGTTTACGAAATCGCCGCATAGTGAATTGCTACAGCGATTGGTAGCAATTAATGCTGGCTGCGATATACCGCGAACCAATTACGATCCTCTTTCTCTCAGCGAAAAAAGTAAAAATTACATATTTATATTTTTATTGTTAAATGATTTATAATATATAACTTTCAAACTTCTCTCAGTTTTTAGGCCAGTGTATAAGCCGGAAGCTCCTTTTCGTAGATACGGAGGGCCCACTTTGGTCAACTATATTAAACATTTGTTGTTCCCAAAGTTGGGAGTCGAAAGTGGATTGTTTCTGAATATTTCAGAAACAATCGTCAACAACGATCTGAGAAACTTAGAGTACCATTCGGGATTGTGCCATCAGGCTCTAAGCCTGAATTTGGCATGTCAACTTTATAAAACCAACAAAGTTTTGAAAAGATTAGATAACACGAAAATGTAAAAGGACACGTGATAGCCTTTATCTAAACACATATTACAATAGTGCACTTTGTACATAACCTCTAAGAGAGATAAAACAATACAGTTATAATATGTTTCAAGGTGAAACTATCGAAATACATCGAAGTCGACTCAAAGGTATTCCTGGCATTCCACAACTACTGTTTTGTTTACATTTTTTTATGTGTGCGCACGTCACCACCACTAATTCGGCGAACGACCGGAGTCACCCACAAGTATATTGTCAACACGCCGCTTGCAGTAGCACGTCTGACCGCGAAATTCGATCATTGTTATATCTGTTGTTATATTTGAGCTACAGTGTATTAATTAACTTGTTCTTGCGTGTTCGTGTATTAATTTGTACACGCGCCAATGACACTAATGCCGCCACCTTTTGTCGTGTCTGCTTGCAAGTAGATTGTATAATCGCGCGCGACAGTTGCCGATCATTGCATGCAGTGCCGGCTTTGTCTCACCAGCAGCAGCAGCAGCAGCAGCAGCAGCAGCAGCAGCAGCAGCAACAACAACAACGACAACGTGTTATAAAGGCGCGCAACACGACGTCAGCTATCACGCGGCCGCACACAGTCATTCGTCGTTTGTGTTTCGCAACGGTCGCATCATACGAATCGCCTCTACAAACAAGCTACTCTTTTACCGGCGTGTTATTAATCAGTGCAAGTGATCGGCCTTGAAGTTTTCTCTTACTGTCATCAGTGCAATTAAACATTCTATTGTGTTGCAGTAAGATTATAGTGTAGTGAAGAAAACTATTAAAGCTTTTTATGATAAAAAAAACGTTATGACAACCATTTTTCGTGATATCCACTCGTGGTGGCATTTTTGCGAGTGGCTGCACCACAATCACAGATTGTGGGCCTTGGATCAGGACTACGATGCTGTCATCATATTTTCAGCTTCTGAGGTGTTCCGGTCGGCCATCGTGCATTTGACGGTACCGGATCCTACCAGTCCTAATTATGAGCAGAAATGGTTTGATTTGTGCAAAAATTACAAGGATGCGGTTTTCCATGACTTAAAAATTATCAAAGGCAAGTGAAAAACAATAATTTATTTAATAAATTATTTTAAAATATATTTTTATTTATAAAGATCTTATTTTATATTTATATAAATCGGTTATTAAAATTTTTAATCAGCATCGCAAAAATTTCTATATTATATATATTAAATTTTTTTCTTTTTTTTCACAGACAATGTAAACGAACCCTTCGAGACCATCCGAATGAAATTAGTAGCGCCTGAATACAGGTTGGTCCACGACGCATTCTGTACACGACTCAATTATTTCCGGCGAAACAGAGAAGAGTGCAAAAAATACAACCAAGTAACCAAGGATTGGTTGAAAAAACTGAAATATGGGAATGTAGTAACAGTGACCGACATCAGGGACCACAATATTGTTAAAAAAGATTTGTTTCCTTTTATGGAAGATAAAAAAATTAAAGAAGGATTCACAATACTTACCAAATCCGTGGATGCGAAATTATTGCAATTGTTGATTGGATGGAATGCAGGTTGCAAAAACCTACCCGACATGCGATATCGGTCGTTGAAAATAGTAAAAAAGGGTGAGTGATTTATAATTTAATAATTTTTCGATCTAATTTTAAAAATATATATTTTATAAATTCTTCTGTACTTTTCAGTGTTTGCACCTATAACCTTACGAAAACCTGAGTCTAACGTATGTAGTTATTACGGTGCGCCCACCTTGTGTCACTACGTAAAATGGAAAATTTTTCCAAATTTGGTTGACAATAAAAATTTATTTATAAATGTAAATATGGAAATTGTCAATAACGATATAGGAACATTAGAATATCACATCGGTTTGTCCCATCATGCATTTAGCTTATATATAGCTTGTGAATTGGAGAAATCTAACGAAATTTTAAAAAATTTACCCGAAGAGGATGAGGAAATTAAAAAAATAATTTATGACAATGAGGCCGTTTTAAAAGAAGTTTTTAATAATCACGCATATAATACGTGTGCCATAAACATGGAGGAATCGGCGAAACTAAATAAACAAATAGCCAAGGAAAGGTATGAAAATTTTAAAAAATAAATCATTCTCACTAATTTTAAAATCTTAAACGATTTTTGGTGTTTCCAGATTTTCGACTGTTTCATCGCTGAACATCAATTCTAGGTGTACCTCCTCTTCCGACAATCTATTGTTGGATAATCATGAAGATATTTCGCTTTTGGACACGAAAGAAGATATAGGTGTATCATCATCGACAGATCAGTTTGAAAGAGCAACAACATCGCCTCCAAAAAATGTTATTAATAAAAGGAAAAGAAGGGCATCGGTGGTCGAAAAGGAGGAAGAACAAATTTATAAAAAAAGCAAAATGGATGAAGACTCGCTAGAGTATGCGAAGAAAGTTGATATTCATGTAAGTAAAAGTAATAAAAAATTTATTTTATAAATTATTTCAAGTTTATAATATTCTAATAATCACCAGACTCAGCCGAAAGAAGGACAGATGGATGAAAATGAACAAACAAGTAAAAAAATGGACACTCCTTATGGGCTGCCATTTAGAGATTATATTTTAATCTGTAGTCCCTATATGGAAAAAAAAACACTTGAATTGGTCAAATTGAGATTAATCAAGTGGAATGACATAGTTCCTGGAACGGAGCAAAAACTTAGAGAATCCATTGATTGTCCATTTAACGACGATCCAAGATTTCTGACTGATGACGATGAAGATGATTTAATTATCGAAGAAAAGTAATTTCTGGTGTTGGAAAATTTATTAAATTTATACATTTGTTCGATAATAAATACGCTGAAATATTTTTCAAAATGAAAAATCAAGCCCAACTCGTTTTATCATTTTATCTACACATCTATCTACCTACACAGTATTCAAAAATTTATTAAATAAATCATTTCGATTGTTTAAATGTTCAATTCAAGCAATACGATTGCTAATATTTTTTTTAATAGTATAATAGAAAAAAAAAAAAAAAAAAAAACGAATTTTTGAATAAACTAATAGTAAAATCGAAAATACCGAGAGCGTTATAATTGAAAATTAAATTATTTATCTTTTAAGTCGTTCACATCACAAGTTTCATACGTTTCTTAACAATAAGGCTACCACCTTCAATTTGGGTAGGGTCGCGGGTAAACGATTTATATAATAGATTGACCATAAATATCGGTATCTCTCAGTTATTTAGACCAGTGTATAAGCAGGAAGCTCCTTTTCGTGGATACGGAGGTGACCCACTTTGGTCAACTATATTAAATATTTGTTGTTCCCATAGCTGAGAAATGTAAATAGATTGTTTCTGAATCGAATTTCAGAAATCGTCTAGGACGACGGAATAAAAAAAAAAAAAAAAAAACCTATTAGATATCATATAAATTTTTTTTTATTTCAACAAACAATGAAAAACAAAACTCAATTATAACTCTTTCGTTCTGAGATTATTGGTGTTTACCGGATACATTTACATAGATGAGAGGTTATTATATATGTTTTAAATTTTTAAATAATTACAAACAATTTAATTTTAAAATTTTTCCATTTTATTTCGGTCAATTATGATGAATTTTTCAATTAAATCCATAACCTGATACTATCAGAGTAGTAATGTCTTTTGTCCAGTACAACGAGAGATACATATTAAAAAATAATTTATAAATTAAAATTTTTCAAAGACTTAAAAATATATTAATTAACAATTTTTCTTTCATCATCCTCGTTGGGCAGCACGTAATCGTTTGGCTCTTAAACTACTACAGTTTTTTAAATTCGTAATTAATCTCTTACGGCTGTCCGTAGTCAAGTGTTCTAGATACGAAATATACTCGTCTTTGTCATACTTTATTAATTTTTTCTTACTTAAATAATGGTCTTCGGTAATTCCTTCATTGTTCACCGACTGTACGTGATATTTATATTTGCTGTTTGGATCTTTGCCAAGATAGATTACGCCCTTTATATTTTCTAATCGTGCCAAACATATTTCACCGTTAACCATACTTTTGTCATCGATTTCTCCACAGCCGATTCTATAATGTCTAGTTTTTACTCTTGGCCCCTCTTTATTTGCTATACATGATAAATCGTACGATTCGTCGGCAGGATGAACTTCTTCTTCTTCTTCTTCTCCTCCTCCTCCTTCTTCAGCTGCCATTTGGTCTACGTTATCTGGTACGTCAATGGCTCTCCTTAATACATCCATCTCGTTTTCATTATCATAGGGAATCGCATCGTTGGGGTTCATGTTCGGGGCGAATCCAAGGAAGGCTTCTTCCTCATCTGAGTCATTATTGCGGTTGACCGGTCTCGCCGCAGCGTCTGCTACTTCGTTCATGTTTATTTGTGGTTCAGGTTGTCTCGATACTCTCCATAAAAGTGCATCCAATTCTGGGTTATCATAAACGATATACGACGCTCTAAGTGGATTCGGAAATTTGCATTCTTTCGTACTAAAATGTGAAAAATTTATAAATTAAATTTGTTTCAATTCGTATCATTTTAAAATATAAATATTTACTCACGTTATGCGTCTGAAGAAAAATTTCATTGCATCCTCTTCCTCGTAATCGTAGTCGTGTAATCCGAATTCAACCCTTTTATCTAGGATCAGTCTCAGTTCTTTGCCTCGTTTGTTTCGAGTTTATCGTGCTGTAGAAGGATTGAAATTCCTTTTTTGTCCAATTACGACATGGATCTGTAATATCGTCATTGGAGGAATCCTCATTGAACATTGTGTAACTAGATGGCTGCAATATCGTTCTAATGGCTATTTGCTTGACCATTGTTTCGCTCGGTCTCGCTTTGAAGTCATCGGATTCAAGATAATGCAGCAAATCTGCCGAATTTCTGTAATCGTAAATTTTTTTTTTTTTTTTTATATATATTTTACATAATATAATATATCAAAATAGTCTTCGAATTGTTAAATCAAAATTTCTCGAATGATTTATTTGTTAAATTCGATAGACATTGTATCATAATTTTTTCTTAATTTTGTAAGTATATAGTTGAGAAAATTTTATATTTTAAATTAGCGCTTCTCAGGTAACATAAAGAACAGTTCGAATAAATTTCATGAGTTCGAGAGACGCGCGCACACACGCACACACACACATACACACACACACACACATCACTAATCAAGCCGCTACGACCACGGAAAGAGAATGGTGATAACACAACGTGTGCGTGTGTCGCCAGGCTGCGGTTTGCAATGATATTTTTACAATTGATCAAAGGTGGTAAGTGGACAATTAGCATTTTTTTTTGCAATAAATACATTCTAAAATATATTTTTTAGTTTGTTTTCTAAAAATATATCTTCAACGTATTTTTATTTAATAAATTGGTATCATTTTTTTTTATAAATCGGTTATTAAAATTTTCAACCACTCGGAGAGAAAATTCCTCTTACTTGTCTGAAACTTCTTTTTTTTATAAATCAGTTCCATGCCTTAATTTATAAATCAGTCATTCAAATTTTTAAGCAGCATCGCGAAAATTCCATTATTACATATATATGAAATTATTATTATTTTTATTTTTTTTTTTTAACGGACAATTTTTAAACGAACCGTTCGAGACCCCATCATCGGAATATAATTAGTAGCGCCTTAGTACACTTACAGGTTCGTCCAGGACGCGCGCGTGTGTGTCTCAAACTTATCGAATTTATTGGAACTGTTTTTTACGTTACCTGAGAAGCGCTGATTTAAAAAATAAAATTTTTCCAACTATATACTTGTAAGATTTTAAAAATTATGATATTATGCCTAACGAACTTAACAAATAAATTTTTTAGATTTTCATTAGTATATCGATTAATGTTGATACGAGGAAAAATTGTTAAATTGCAAATTATTTTTACATGTATATCTGTACTTACTCTTTGACGATGAAGTAAACCCATATCCAACTCGCTGATAGGACGTACGGTTCCAATTTTTCCACCTTCATCCCGGAAAAGTGAGATAATAATTTTCTCAAATCAGGCCGATACAATCTTGATACCAGTGCCGTAGATGGTTCGTTTGGCAATGAAATAGAAGCACAGTAAATGTTGTTGGCTTGGACAAATACTGCATCGTCCATTGTATCGATGGTCGGTACAAATTTCCTCTCGAAATAAATCCCTTTGAGAAATTTGCACAAGCGCGACGTTAAAACCGGTCTTTGTGTAAAGACGGAGCGGTTTAACGTCGCTCGACTCAATGACGCGGCCATTATTTATTTATTATAGTTAAATAAACTATAACTTTACACAAGATCTGGAAACAATAACTTTCAACAAGAACTAAGGAAAGAGGAGCAAACAAGTAGTCGCGAATTTACGATTTTGATATACGCGTTTCGTGGTTATACTCGCTTTTTAGGTTAAAGCGCGAGAAGACCGCGAGAGCACAGGAGATCCGAACGCAGCGGTATCAAACGACCGACTGACGTTAGCCTCGATAAACAACGACGAGGAGACGCCGCGACTTCGTAAAAAACCAATGACTGACGAAGTATATAGGACAGTGAGTGGGGCAACAACCGTGTCATGCGGGGCAACTGTGACATACTGTTTTTTTTTTGATTTTCAATGAAAATGACTTGATTAGAAAAATTTGTATAAGCAAATTATTATTAATCAAATGGACTTGTAACGATCGATTTGTGTATACAAATTTTTCTAATCAAGTCATTTTCATTGAAAATCAAAAAAAAACAGTATGTCACAGTTGCCCCGCATGCCACGGTTGTTGCCCCACTGTCCTATATACTTCGTCAGTCATTTGTATGATTTAATAAATATGTATTTTCTCCTCGATCATCAACAGAAAAAATAGAAGGAGTTGATTCGCGAACCCGTGTCTTAACTGAAAAATATATTTGGAAAGGATTCTTACTATTTTTAAATAATATTTAAGAAAACATATGAATTGTCATGAACAGTACAAAAAATGAAAAAAAATTAAATATCTTCAAAGAATTTTAAATACTAGCCAATAATTTTGTCCGAATTCATGTATGAATTCTTTAAAATTATTTAGTTTTCTTTATATTTATTTAATATTTTTAATCTTCCTTCAAATTTATTTCGCAGTATTTTGAAGGTTTAAAATTTCTTTATACATATTTGAAATATCTTTTGCCAGGGTATTTACAAATATTGAAATGAACTAATTCGATTATTGATATTATGATTATATTTACCATTTCGTTCTGTCATTTCGCCTCGAACGGACATAGTGTCTGCTTGCTACCTGTCTTTTGTATTTTCAATTTGCTGTGAATTTTACCGATATTAAGTTTGTGTTTTTTCCGTTTTGTGGTCCGAATTTATCTCGCATTTTCTATTTAATAAGTATTTTAAATAGATTTTTCAAGTATGCCGGTTCTAACGCCAGCGGGTTTAACTTTTGAAGAACGATGCAATCATTTGAAAGACGTATCGATGGCGTACTTCGAAATAACACCAAGACAAGATCAGCTTGAACAAGCGATAGCAGAAATGGAGAATCACTTTCGGTTAATCATACGACCAACAGGTTCCGGAAAGACTTTAATATTCCTCCTCGGGATATTGGCGCGCGAAGGATGTATCGTCATCGTGTCGCCATTGGTGGCCTTAATGGAATCACAGAGCACTTACTTAAGAAAACACAAAGTAAGCTTATTTTCAATTTGTCGTGTTATAATTACAATTAAATCGTTATCGATACAATTATTAGTTTCATCTTTGGATTACGAATAAACGATTTATATAATATATATAAATTGCCAATATATTCTCAAAATTTCAGTGTCCATATTTTTATTCGGTAAATCTTTACTGCCGTCGCAATTTATATAATAGATTGACAATTGATTTTTTTTTAGTATATACGATTCGAATCAATTTTATGGAAATCCGATCGTTGACATGAAAATCATCGGTTTCTTGTACAGATTGAGTTCGCGAACTTTACGAGGCATAAAAGCGCGAAAGAATACGAGCTACTGCGACACCCAGAAATGGCAATTATTCAACAATTAAAAGTCATATTGGCAACACCGGAAAGCATAACTGCTAATCCAGGTTTTAAATTATTCTTACGACACATCAACGACCGCAATTATTTAAAACGAATAATTTGCGACGAAGCCCATTGCATCGTTACTTGGGGTTTGTCATTTAGAAAATCCTATGTAAATGTTTTTGATGCTTTGAAAGAAGTCTTCGGCTTACAAGTTGTGCCAATGAGTTTTTTCACAGCTACCATCACGGATACAGAAATAAATTATTTGTGTCAAATCGTTAAAGTTCGTCGCGAAGACTTGCACATATTTCGCGGTAAGGATTAAAAATGTACCTTGCTGCTATATTTTGCAATAACGATAATAATATCGTTTAATTGCAGGAAGTATGCGACGTGATAATTTATTTATTGATATAAAAAATATATCAAAATTACGTAATAACGTACCAGCTAGAGTTGAATCTTTTACAAAAGTACACATGGCTAAGTTTAATTACTTGCTGAAACTTTTGAAGTCCGACGAGCTTGTTGGGAAATCGGGCATAGTCTATGTATATTCCGTAAAGACGGCATTACACTTAGAGAGAAATCTCAATTTTCATAACGTAACATGCGACTCTTATACCGGACCCACCAATGATTGCATAAAGAAAGCGATAGTGCATTCGTGGCTGAACAACAGAAAGAAAATCATAGTTGCTACAAGCGCTTTCGGTATGGGTATAGATAAATCGGATACCGACTTTGTAATTATATATGAATTGCCGGAGACTCTTTCAATGTTGACTCAAATGATCGGCAGAGCTGGTCGCGCGGGGCAAGAAGTTAAAACTTATATCGTTTATGATTTCGGAGACTATTTCATCTGGAAAAAAAATTTACTCCGTAGCAAACCTAAACGGGATGCTACATTGGTTGAAAAACAGGACTTTGAAACATTAGTAAGACGTGCTGTACCAAAGTACTTCGAAATGATCATGATCCTTGAGGACAATACAACGTGTTCTCATTTTTTGATTGAGAAATATTTCGATGCATCTTGTGACAATTACAGTTGCGGCAATAAATGCAGTAATTGCACGTCCACTGTACAAAGAGATTTTAATGCGACTGAATACGCACAACGTATAGTCGCTATGATGCAACAGATAACTGATTTAAATATCACTGTTTCAATTAACGATTTGTTATTGGCTTTGACGGGTCAATTGCCAAATACTGGGCCAGTAATTACGCCTATACCAATCCAGTTGTACGGTAAATTAAGCACCCTCAATAAAAAGCACACTTGTCGATTAATTATGGAATTGATTAAAAATAATGTTTTATCATATGGTACTACAACATTAGAAAATGGTTTGGATGTTAATTACGATAACGCGGTGCAGTCGTTACAATGCGATCCGCAAACTAATCCAGCCTTCCATTTTATGACAGTACTACTGAGCGATCATGAAATAAATAATTTTCAGGTAACGATGAATTTTGTAATTATTTTATAATTTTAAATTTTTCATTACATAAAAATCAATATAAATCTTATTCAATAATATTGACCTCAAATCTTTAACATATTTCGTATTAACTTTATTCCCAGTATTTTTTGTCAATGGAGGACAACGATCTAATTGAGTACAATTCTTATATGGATTATGTTAAAAAAATAACAGAAAAAATTCTAAAAATTACAATTCACAATTACGCTCGTAATAATAATTTGAACGTTTTTCAATTAAGACGAGAATTTAAAGTCAATCCGATAATAAAAAAACAACCTAAAACCGAAGAGGAATTAAACAATCTCTTATATCGTAATAATTGCAATTGCAATCACGAAATACATAAAATATTATTAAAAATGATCAATATCGTCTACGAAAAGTCTCAGGTAAATGACCTAAACAATAGATTACATCGTAATTTTTTTTATATTTTTTTACAATTTTCATTATATACAAATTATACAAAGCGTCTAGACGATACCGTCACAGATGTGGACCAGTATTTGGATACTGCTATTATGAGGTGGTATCGAGATCGTTTTGATGCAGTAGATGATAGTTCTCGCTCACGTTCACAAAATCATCGAAATATAAACGCATTTAACTATGAATGTAGTGTGGAACGGTTTCACGATTTATTAAAATTGTACGATGATCCAACTTCATCCAGGGTTGTAAAAAGGCAAGTCGCACAGGAGCTGGAATTAGCGATCAAATATTTGTACGAAAAATTTCGTAAAGATGCGACGTCTGCAATCGGAGCAGTCAGAGAATTTGGATTGATGCAAAGAGGTATCAAATTTAACACAAGCGAAAAGATGCAATTAATCAAATTCATGTCTTACTTGAGCATAAGAAGTAACGAATTAATGACTACAATGACACTTTTAAAAAATATTGAATGTTTTAAATGTAGAAAAACTTCTACTTTATTGTCAACAATCACACAATCATCTGATACGCTTTGGTTCAGATCCTTGAACGAACGCTATCAAAGCTACGTCACCAATGTTTTAGGTGAAGAATAAATTAAAAAAATAATGATTTATATAATAAATTGACTATAATTATTAGCAAATTGATAGGTCAAATTGACCAAATCTTTAATCGAAAGTATAATTCTTAGTATAAAAGTATTGTTTTATTGTAATATACATATATTATTTGTTTATATCAATACGGTTCTAATTTTTATATTAAACAAACAACATTGAACAAATGAACTACGAATAATTACATCGAACGAACGCATCCCTTGTTTTTGAAAATAATAATCGTGTCCTATTCATGATGATATATACGCATCGATTTTTTTGTTCACAAAAGATATACCATCCGAAAATGTAAAAGATACGAAATATCCTTTATCTAATCTCATATAACGATAGCGCACTTTGTACATAACCTTCAAGCGAGACAAAACAATACAGTTATAATATGATTCAAGGTGAAACAATCGAAATACGTTGCAGTCGACCCAACGGCATTCCAAAGCACTTTTTTGTTTACATTTTTTTATGTGTGCGCACGTCACCACCACTAATTCGGCGATCGACCGGAGTCACCCCACAAGTATTGGGAAGTAAAGCGAGGGTATGGTGGGGGCATCGAGATCCAATATGGCCGTTCTAATAGCCGGAGATTAGCAGTAGTAGCATGGGACAACACACGTTTTTTAAAATAAATTATGTTTAATTCCGATGACGTAAAGGTTTATGCGGGTCCAAATGATGGGCAAAGAAACTACAAAGAAGGTGAAAGGCTCTTGGATGCTGGCATGTTGCTGCAATGTGGAAAAATGGTTGATAATGAGGCCTTAATAAAAGCTGTTTGTATGCAGACCACACAGCCAGGCGATGAACCCCATAAAATTAATGGGACCATCTCAGCAGGTGGTCAAATTAATGATTTTACATGCACCTGTCGTGCTGGTCTGGGTGGTAAATGTAAACACATTATAGCAGCATTGCTATATTGTTGTAGGTTTGTTAAATTTCATTTACAGGTCCTTTTCCATACTCAATTATACATTAAATTTAAAGTAAATGTAAACCCCTTTTTATGGCAGAGCCGGTGAGAATTTAGATATTCTATCATGCACAGATGTTGAGTGCGCTTGGAAAATCAAGAAGGCTGAAAAATTGAAGCAATTTCTCCCTGCCCCATTGAACTCGCACCCCTGCTTTTCTGCATCTAAAAAAAGAAAAATAGCCCAAGATTCTAATGATAACTCAAAGCAAATAGAAGAGATGGAAAATATTAGTAATGAGCAACTGGAGCTCAATAATAATTCAATGCTAGAATTTCAAAAGGAATTTTTAGTTAGTTTACCTAATTCAGCATTGGCCAAATCAATGCGTACCAGACACGCTCCAGTCAATGTAAATCAAAATAAATATAGTGATTTTGATAAGGAACAATTCAGAATAATTTTTGAAAATCAACACAACAATCTACTTAATTATATTGATAAGTACCAAGTGGACCATGCTTTACTGGAATGCTGTAAAAAAAATTATAGTGATCTCTCAAGAGATGGACTAGAAATATGCCAGAACACCAGAAATTGGACTAAACAGTGGCTAAGTGAAAGACGCTTCAGAATCACTGGCTCAACTTGTTATGGGTTGTACACTTATGGGAAAGGGAAAAATGTAAACTGGGCTGAGAAAGCCAAAAAGCATTTAACACCATCTTCATTCAAATCTGAAGCCATGAAGTATGGATCCAAAACTGAAGCTGAAGCGAGAGGAGAATTTTCAAAATTACACCCAGAGCTTCAAGTTGTAGAGACGGGTTTAGTTATAAGCCAGATCAATCCTTGGCTAGGCTACTCTCCTGATGGGCTAATTATAAAAAAGAGAGCACTATGCTGTACTAGAAATTAAATGCCCTGTAGAAGGAATAAAGTATGGCATTGATGAAGTGGTCCAAAGTCAAATTGGAAAGTGCTTAGTTGAAAAAGATGGTGTGATATCCATGAAAACTAACCACAAGTACTACGGTCAAATTCAGCTAGGAATGTGCATACTTAACGTACCAAGAGCTGTTTTTGTTCTGTACTCTAAAAAAGAAAAAAACTTATTCCAATTGGAAGTGTTAAAAAATGAAGATTTTCTAAAGAAAATGTTGGAAAAATTAAAAAATGTTTATTTCAAGTATATCATACATGAGATTTGTTTACATTTATCACAAGAGAAACAAGAAAATATGAGTGATAACATTAATTAGTTTTTTTCTATTCATGTTCATTAACTAGTCACTAGTTGCAGTTTGTTTCATTATGTAAAAATCAAAAAAAGTTTATAAAAAAATATTCAATTTGTATTTCATTCTTAGAAAAAAATTTGATCTTTGTACAATTTTTTTCATATTATTCATCTGTCATAAATTTATCATCTTTTAGAATTGGAGAGCTTAAATTTACAGTCCCACAAATCACTGTCATTATGTCTTCCACAACTGGCACTAAACTCACTGGCATTACTGAAGCCATTATTTCAAAATTTTTAATCCTTGAGTTTGATCTTTCAACGTGCACTCTTGCTTTTGCAATGCTACAAGTATTTATTGATTCGCCTGCAGGGAATTGCTTCTTTTGCCTCAAAAAAGGTGGTCGAATGAGCCTCCACTGGTTTTTATGACACATTTCTTCTATCAGAAATCCACGATCAACCATGACTCCATCACCTGGTTGCAACAGTGATGTTATAGAACTTTGCTCAAATATCTTAGAGTCACTTGCTTTGCCACCATAAGCTTTGCTGATAAAAGATATGTCACCGGCAGGAGTAACTCCAGTCATAAATTTGACAGTCTGAGTGCCCTTGTAATGGGAGTAGGTAAGTATCTGGCAACAAAGATTCTTTGGACGTTGAATAGGAATCTCTGTGCAATCTAGAACTACCTTGGTGTCTTCAAAATTTTTGAAACATACAGGCATGTTCCTCTTCACATTATCTCCTGTTGGCCAAACGATTGCAGCTTTCAAAATAGTGCTTAAGACTTTTAAAGTTTCTAAAAAAATTTGCTGGCAACGTTGTTCACTAACACTGTTGAATATTATAGCCAAAAAACTATAAGTTATATTATGTTTCAATTTCACATACACTAGTAAAACTCTTTCACTGGTCTTCATAACAGTTTTGTAATTTTCAAAGCGATCACCAACTACTTTTCTGTAACACTTAGTGATGGTTTCCAAAATGTCAAATGTTTCTATGCCTGTGGCTGCACTGAGTTGTTTATTACTCTTCACAAATTTAAAGAAATTAAAGCCCTTCTTCCCTGCAATTACGTCTGATTCACTAATTTGTTGAGGAATATCATTTTGAGCAGTAGATTGCTGAACAGGCTCATCCTGATTACCAAAAATGCAGTTGCCATTTTCACAATAAGTTAACTCTGGTGCGCTTTCTTGAATATCCTTGATTATGTAGAGATTACTTTCATGCAGATTAACTCCTTGAATATCTTTTTCAATGCTGGCTACAGCTCCTTCATTGCTGGATTGTTGTGATGTTTGGAGACCTTTCTGTATTGTAGACTTTTTATGCATGTCTTGGTTAGCTTTAATTTTACTTCTATTTTCTAAGCGTTCTTTCCTTCTCTTAGCATTTTCTACTTTTTTTTTCATGTCCACATTTTGTCCTGGGAGATTCAAAGTAGGAACAGCAGCTGGTATCAGTTTTTTTTTTTTTGTTGGAACATCTAGTACAGAATACAAAATATGTGAGATAACTTAACCTCTGAAAATGTCATAGTTTTACATTAAAAACAAACACTTTTATACCTGGAAGAAAATAATCTTCTTTGCGAAAATGCAACGAGCAGATCCTATCGAATTTGCAAATACTCGCTAGCTTCACAGCTTTCATCCAAGCTTCTAATTTATCAAGCTTGTTTTTATTGCCAAAATTGTCCTCGACGACAACATAACACTCTTTCGGAGCAGGAAATCCGTGAAAACATAATTCTTTATTTAGAGTTTTACTGGTGCACCCAGGGACTGCACAAGTTTTTGAATAAGTTGATTTCCAACCTGGCTTGTTGGCACTACATTTTCACACTCCATTTCAATTTATAACTTATAAACATAAAAAAGAGCAGCCGGCCTCATTCTATCACGTGTTAATCTCCGGCTATTAGAACGGCCATATTGGATCTCGATGCCCCCACCATACCCTCACTTTACTTCCCAATATTGTCAACACGCCGCTTGCAGTAGCACGTCTGACCGCGAAATTCGATCATTTGCTGTGCGACGCTCACTAGAGTAGCATCCGTTATTCACTTGAGAGATCTGTTGTTATATTTGAGCTACAGTGTATTTTAACTTGTTCTTGCGTGTTCGTGTATTTTTGTGCATTGCCGATTGATAGTGGGTGTTCGGTTCGCCTTGTTTTTCAAGTGTTCATATCGTTTATTAATATATATAGTTATATATATTCCGATAAATATGAAATTGGTTGAAAGAGACATAGAAAAATGGTGGCGAATTTGTGAATATTTGCATAACAATCATTTGTTATGGGCGATAGCTGAAAATTACGATGGTGCCATAGTATTCCCATCGGCAGAAATATTTTGGGCAAGTGCGGTACATTTATTTACTGGTGAAAGTACATATCTGTACGGGAAATTGTGGCTGGAAATGACGAAGCGATGTACTGCATCATTTATAAATGATTTAAAAATCATAAAAGGTTGGTGTTTAATTTATTATCCTTTTATCGGTTTTAAAAACAGACTTCTTGATAGATGTAGGGTGAATGCGCCAGTTTTCGGACAGTTAAGAAAAAATCGTTCTTTGCTCATTTACCGAGCTTGTGTATTCGGTTTCAAAATGTTAAAATTTGATATATATTTCTATTTGTTTAAATAATATCCTTGGGTGGCCGAAAACTGGAGGGTGGTCGGTAACAGGCACATTTACCCTATTTGTTGAATTTAGTTTCTATTCAAATAATTTATTTTAATAATTTATTTTATAAATTATTTCAGAAAATATACATAAACCCTTCGAATTATTCCGAGAACAGTTAATTGCACCCGGTTTAAGGTATATTCACGATGCCATGGTCAGCCGGCTCGTGACATACCGAGCCGATAAAACGAATTTAGACAAATTTTATAGCAAGGTGACCATTTCGTGGCTGACGAAATTAGAAAATGGTATTAACATAGACGACAATCGTGGCACCGAAATCATTAAAGATCTCTTCCCCGATCAAAAAACTGACGAAAGGTTTAAGACTTACTTGACGGCGTTTACGAAATCGCCGCATAGTGAATTGCTACAGCGATTGGTAGCAATTAATGCTGGCTGCGATATACCGCGAACCAATTACGATCCTCTCTCTCTCAGTGAAAAAAGTAAAAATTACATATTTATATTTTTATTGTTAAATGATTTATAATATATAACTTTCAAACTTCTCTCAGTTTTTAGGCCAGTGTATAAGCCGGAAGCTCCTTTTCGTAGATACGGAGGGCCCACTTTGGTCAACTATATTAAATATTTGTTGTTCCCAAAGTTGGGAGTCGAAAGTGGATTGTTTCTGAATATTTCAGAACAATCGTCAACAACGATCTGAGAAACTTAGAGTACCATTCGGGATTGTGCCATCAGGCTCTAAGCCTGAATTTGGCATGTCAACTTTATAAAACAAACAAAGTTTTGAGAAGGCTCGATAGTTTGAAGAATGAAAAAGAGCTCGTCAAAACCAACAAGGCGATGCTGAAGGAGGCTTTCGTGTCGCACTCTTTTAAGAATTGTGCCCAACAAGATCAGGAGACGTCACTCAAAGAGCATTATACTTTGGCCCATAAAAAGTAACATGATTTAATTTTTAAATTATTTCAATTTTTATTTTAAAATTTATATTCATATTTTCTTTATTACAGATACTCGCAATTGGCTACGTTACGTAAAAACGTAAAATGTCAATTTGCTTATAATTTGTTAAAAAGTGACGCTCAGTTATTTCTATCTGATGTCGAGATGTTGGAGAGGGAAGTAAATAACAACAATATTAGTGACGATGAAAATGAGTTCGCTAAAAAAAAAGTCAAAAAACTTTTCGTAAGTAAAAGTGAGAAATATCTGAGCGGAACGCATGAAGCAGCAAAAATAAAGAAAATACAAGTAAACAAGACGGTACCTTTCAAGCGATGTAAAAAATCGCCAGTGGCTGATGAAAAAATAATAAAAAAAAAACGGCTGGATGAGGACTCAATGTCAAATGACGAAAATAATGATTCATCCAAGAGTGTCGAAATCAAAAAAAGTGCCACGAAAAAAACTTTTAAACGCATCATCGAACGATCGGAGAACGATGATAGCGACTATTATTCCGATTCAATTGAGTCAAAGTCGACGTCGACGTCGACGTCACCTACGCTATTGCAATTGCCATTGCCATCACTATCATCATCAACATCTTATAAGGAATCAGCCTCTGCTCCAGTTGAGTTGTCGTCGATCGTGGTAAGTTCCAAATAAGTCATTTATTTAGTAAATAATTTTTTATATAAAATTTGAAATTTAAAGGTTTTAATTCATTCCTATTTTTTAATTCTTTTCTCTAAAGCTTGAGACGCCTCCAACTTCTGTCTCGGCCGATCACAGCAGCGGCGACGCGCAGCGAGGAGGGGGGAATTTTCAATAAGTGATCAGAAAGACACTCGTCTACGGCTACGTCTACGGCTACGTCTACGTCGACGTCGACGTCGACGTCACCTACGCTATTGCAATTGCCATTGCCATCACTATCATCATCAACATCTTATAAGGAATCAGCCTCTGCTCCAGTTGAGTTGTCGTCGATCGTGGTAAGTTCCAAATAAGTCATTTATTTAGTAAATAATTTTTTATATAATAAATTTGAAATTTAAAGGTTTTAATTTTCATTCCTATTTTTTAAATTCTTTTCTCTAAAGCTTGAGACGCCTCCAACTTCTGTCTCGGCCGATCACAGCAGCGGCGACGCGCAGCGAGGAGGGGGGAATTTTCAAATAAGTGATCAGAAAGAGTCTACGTCTACGTCTACGTCGACGTCGACGTCGCCGACGACGAAAAAAGGAGGAAAATCCGAATAATGAAATAACCAATCATCGTTTATCTATAATACATAATGAAAAATTAAATTTTTCGCTTAGTAATTTATATGACATGTTAGAAGCCAATCCGAAACTTTTAAATGCGATAGGTAAAAATCTGTCGTAAGTTAAAAATTCTTTTAAATGTATATAGAAGATTTTCAAAGTTTAAAAAAAGTAAGTGACGAATATTTGAAAAAAAAAATGTAAACATGTTTTTCTAATTATTTTCAAAATGAATGGTTTGTACCCCATAAGTTAAAGGTCAGTAAAAGACTGTAAGTTTTACAAACGATGAAATATATTTTTTGAAATAATAAAATGATGATGAATTCACTAGAAATCCTTACACGACTCGTTTCATTTATTTTAAATAATACCTTTTCAAATATATTATAAAATTAAAAATTTCAACCGAAAATTAAATGTGAAAACCCGTACAGCTATCACACGCGGCACCCGACTCGGATATAACAGTAATTAAAGGATCTGATAATTGTCATTCTTATAACTTGATGTAAGCGATGGTCGTGCTTCATCAGACAGAACAAAAAAAAAATAACCGAAACATTAATGTAGCTCTTCGTTTGTTTACATTTTAGTATGTCGAACCGAATAGATGGTTAACGTAGCCGCAACAGCGTTTCTTGGAAGGCGACGGCTATTTCGTTCATTGCCGTGTGCCTGACCTATCTTATATATTAACTTGCACACGCGTCGATACTCGAATGCCGCCGCCACTCGTCCGTTTGCTTGCATATAGATTGTATATTCACGCGCGACAGATGCCGTTCATTGTGTAGTGCCGACTTTGTCTCATCGACAGCAGCAACGAGAACGTGTTTATACAAGCACAGCACGACTTGAGTTAGTACGCGGCTGACCTATCCTATATTAACTTGTACACGCGCCTAAGACACTAATACCGCCACCTTTTGTTTTGTCTGCTTGCAAGTATATTGTATAGTCGCGCGTGACAGTTGCCGCTGAATTTGTAGTGCCGGCTTTGTCTCACCGGCAGTAGACGCGACAACGTGTTATAAAGGCGCGCAACACGACGTTAGCTATCACGCGGCCGCACACAGTCATTCGTCGTTCGTCTTTTGCAACAGTCGCATCGTTCAAATCGCCTCTCTACCCGCTACTCTTTTACCAACGTGTAATCAGTGCAAGTGATCGAGCTCGAAGTTTTTTCTTACAATTATCAGTGCAATTGATAGTTGTGTATAGTTTTACAGTACGCGTACTGTGCAGTGAAGAAAAGTGAAAAAACTTTTTATTATTAAAAACAATATGAAAACCAACTTTCGTGACTTCCACTCGTGGTGGCATTTTTGCGAGTGGTTGCATCACAATCACAGATTGTGGGCCTTGGATAAAGACTACGATGCTGTCATCGTTTTTCCAGCTTCTGAGGTTTTTTGGTCAGGCATCGTCCATTTGATGAAAGCGGATACCACCTATCGATATGGGCAGCAATGGCTTGAGTCATGCAGAGAAAGTAAGGATGCGGTATTCAACGATTTAAAATTGATCAAAGGTAAGTGAAAAACAATCATTTATTTAATAAATTAATCTGAAATATATTTTTTAGTTTATTCTAAAATATATTTATTCAACGAATTTACGAGAAAACATTCGCTCGATCGTAACGGTTAACATTGATATCAATATTCTAATTCGCGACAGATGTTCGCGGTACACTTTAGATGGCATCAGAAGCGAGTAACTGTGCCTCGCGTCGTAACGTGAACTACGTTAAACGTCGTAACGTACTTCTCGACGCAGCACACACAGTACGCGATAATGGTTAAAAATTTAAATGACCGATTTATAAAATAAAACTAGTACTGATTTTTAAAATAACTTATTCAGATGGCTAAGAAGAAATTTTTAAGCAGCATCGCGTAAAATGTTCGCTGCGTCGAGTAGTACGTTACGACGCGAGGCACAGTTCCTCGCTGCTGATGTCATTTTAAGTATACCGCGAACGCCTGTCGTGAAATTGAACACTAATATTTCCCTCCCAGCAGTATCGCGAAAATTTCTCTTACCTATCTGTAAAATTTATTTTATTAATCAATATCATGTTTTTATTTTATAAATCGGTCGTTGAAATTTTTAATCAGCATCGCAATTGAGGGCCTCAAAGTTACTTATGCCACTAGTATCGTAAAGTACTATATTAGCCATAGGCACTGTCTTAATATCAAATTTCTTCAGCCAAATTGAAACTTTGTCGTAGAAAGGCAACAAATGGTAAGGGAAATATGGTTTTGTCATTTTTTCTCATGCTTAGATTAAAGTTGTCAGTATGCACTATTCTTTGTACATTTTTTTCTAACTGAATTTTGGGCATTTTTATAGCTATGTTATTTATTATCAAATTTGAAAATTCGTTAGTTAATAAGAACTTTGCTTCTTTCGTAACTTTTTCTCATGGAAGCGAGTATCAAGTAGTAAAATTGCATCGTTAACTAGATCATAGATGATGTTCATTTTTTGTTGTTGTAAATGTTCTGAACAATAATTCATAATTCTGGATATGTTAGTTGGTTATAAAAACCAGTCAGGGATAGTTCATTAGTTTTTCACTATTAGTTTCATGTCAAAGAAATTGATTCTGTTTTAAATTGTTGAATGAGTTTGCATTTGTTGAAAACATGCAATACTAAGTCCACCTTGTCCTTATGGATAAGAAGGATAGTAATATTGACGTATCGATAGTAAAACGTCCGTGAATGCCTCTTATCTTTTAAAATCTTCAGCCAAGTATTCTTCAAGTTTTCCATTTCGATATTGGCAATAAATCCTGACACTGGCGAGCCCATGGGTGTTCCAAATTTTTGTCGATACATATTATCAAAAGTGAAAAATGTGTTCTCAAACAAATACGTTGTTTTGTGTCGAATTTGATCAATAGTCATCATAAAGCTCTTTTATCCATAATATTAAGGACCTAATATTTTGACATTTTTTTATATTGCCTATAGCTAGAAAATCAATTATAAGACTTGGAAAAGACCAAATAGATTAAGTGAAAAAAACAGGGCTGGTATACATGTTCAAATGTTCTACATGCCTATCGACCTATGTAAGTGAGACAAAGAGGAAGTTGGGTGTCCGTATTGATGAAAAAAAAAAATGATGCAAAGGTTCAGTCATGTGCCTGCACCAATATGAATTGGACTAAATAATATACAAATCCTTGACAGCGAATCCAAATTTAACCGTTGACGCACCTCTAAAATGTTGTGCATGAATCATCGAAAGCAGACGATCAAAAAGAAAGAAGACACTAAGAAATTGAACGAGATTCACAAGAAAATCTTGAATTGTGTACGACTACAAGCTTTTTGACTGTTAATCTTGTTTTGAAAAAGCCGGAGGGTACATCGGTGACCATACGTCATCATACGTCAGGTGTTATAAACAAGCTATATTTATTCGCAGTAACAAAGTGCAGTGTTTTAGTGAGTTGGTGAAAATGCCGAAAGGACAAAAGAGACGAACGGGTAGCGTGCAACTGCCGAATGCAGAAAACGATTTCACCCGCACCTTCTCCGACGTCCAGAATTGGTGGTGTTTCACCAAGTGGCTTTTTACTTACCAGAACCTCTGGATGACGTCCAACACTTTTAAATACGGCATCGCATTTATGTGCGCAGAGAATTTGTGGGCTGCGTTCTCTCTGTTGAGCACCGCGCAGCGTTTCGACGAAACGGCCATCTCAACATGGATAACCGCGTTTCAAACGTGGAGAGAGCAGATATTACTTCAACTGCAATTAATCAAAGGTACGTGATTTTTCGTAAATAATTCGCGCTATCATGCATCACAAAAAAAATACCGTCTTGCAACACGAACGTCGCGAATTTCACTTCGCCCCGCGCGGCACCGCACTTTGCGGTTATGTTCGGTCGTGTCAACTTACCTCGCGCAATTGCAAGGGCAAAAATATAATTTGCATGTTTCAACATGAAAAACTTGTCAAACCGTTTGCGTACAGCAAATGTTAGCATGAAAATCGCGCGACACGCAGCGCGGACCCCCCCCCCCCCCCCCCCCCCCACCGCCAACTTTGTCAACGAACCGACACGTATACTAATAATAATAATAATATATTTCATTGTTTGGTTATGGTGCCCTACCATAACCTCGCTTAGACAGCTGTAGCAGCCGAAATAAACGTCAAATAGAGGGGTAAGCAAACTTCATTAAATTATTACAGGCGAAGAAACAGACGTTTTGTAACGAAAATTTTTGTACATGAACATATTTAAATGAAGATTATTTTGACCGGATCGGATACTCGTAAAAATATTTCATTCATTTACAAAAAATTAATTAACTTCGCGAATCCCATACATCCCGTGTTAACGTCTGGGATAAGTCCGCCATCTTTGCATTTCGCGGTGGCTATATATATCGCTTACGATTCCCCAATAGTGAAATTCACAACATTCGAAGAGTGTGAGAGACATTTGTATGTTTGAATATCATTTTCTTCCATTTTCAAATCAAAGTAGACTCTCTATCGCATTTTGGAGCTCGCAAAGGTGGACTTATTTCGTTTGGCCGGGAATCGTTTGCAGCGAAATGGACTTATCTCGTTAGGCACGGTGTTATATTTAACGATAGGTGCTATACTCGTCTATTCTGACCCTTGTACCTTAAAGTAGACATAACATATAGGTAATTCATGTCATAAACTCGATTTCGAAAAAAATGGAGTTATCTCGTTTGCCCTTTCCACCACAGATTTTATAAATCATAGGTTAAAGATGCGAACGAGCTTGCTATAGTCATTACAATCTCGTGTGAATATCGACTACGGGTCTACGATCCTGTGGACATAGTCTTTGAAAAAGACATTTACATGTGGATGACGCGCGACGAGCACCCGTTATATGTTACAATATATATTTTACAGGGTAATCTTATACTTCTCACGGTTGCTCGCCGTGCGTCATCCACATGTAAATGTCTTTTTTAAAGACTATGTCCACAGGAGCGCAGTCCCGTAGCCGAATATCGAGTAAGCCTAGTCCTGTAATGAAAATCCCGACGGGATCATAGTCCCTTAGTGAAAATTTCACAGGAGCGCAATCCCGTAGAAATATCATCACGGGGGCATCGCCCCGTAGCTGAATAATCACGTGAGCTCAGTCCTGTGATGATAAATTTCGACGGGATTATAGTCCCTTAGTTAAAACATCACAGGAGCGCAGTCCCGTAGCATTAGGTACACTGGGGCATTGTCTTGTAGCTTAATTTTCACGTTATTGTGGTCCTGAAATATAAATTCTCACGGGAGCAATATCCCGTAATCTAAATATTACGTGAGGATACTCCCTTGAGCAACGAATGGTAATATTATCATGAGTTAATATGGCTTATTTTTCTGTTGCAGACTTTTCTGACGTTTACAGAAATGGCGCTCTTCAGTATTGCGTGGGTGGACACAAATATTAAGTGCATGTTAAAGCTGCATTATATTTGCAAAGCCCACCCATGGCTCGACGAAAATGTCGATGACCACATCGACCCAGAGCATGGGTGTGGCCCACTTATTCAAGGTACGAAATCATGTCATTTTTTGTTTAATGTTGTATGTGTATAAGATTTACCTATTGTCCCAAGTGGAGACAGATTGTAAATAAAGTGGAGTTATAAAAAAAAAAAAAATTGTTCACTACACCATTAGCTGCTCCGTGTCAAACATGATCGAATCGAAATCTACACTTCTTAAATCAATGTACTACCTTTGTACTACTTTTTGTAATCAACCATCTATTTACTACTGTTGCGTCGTTTAAATCTGTAAATAATTTCTGTATACACATGTATTTCTAAAGTGCACACAGGGTTCGCCCTAAGCCTAATAAAGAATCTATCTATCTATCTATCTATCTCTCTCTCTCTCTCCTCTCTCTCTCTCTCTCTCTCTCTCTCTCTTCAAAATTCAAACGTGTAATTTAAACCCAAATTTTAATTTTAATTCTAATTCATCTGTATATAATTTTGTAAAACTATGTATATTATCTGTTATTGTAGTAGTATTAGTTCACTGTCTCTTTGAGATGAACTCTAATAAAACCTTATCTCTCTCTCTCTCTCTCGGGCGAGACGATCGAACTTGCAGATTGCTCTGCACAAACAATTAAGCACACATTTTTGACACATTTTTCGTATTTGCCGAAATTTAAGTCATAAAATTACTGTTTGAGAGTGATCTATGTGTTTAATCGTCTCGCCCGTGGTAGTGGCCGTAACCATTCATGTTATGAAGAATTTAACGCGACCCTGATGCAGAAAGCTCAATCGGTACTCTCTGAATGTTACGACAGGTGACCAAAAACACGACTTTCTAGAAAACGCAAAAGAAGAAAAAATTTAACACGTAAAGTATAGGGAAAAATGTAGCTCAGTACAAAATCAACATTTTGGAGTTTTGAAAAATGCAATAGAAAAGGGAGAAAAAATCCTACTCAAATATCGAATAAAAAATATTTTGAGTTTAAGTTATGTATAAGCCCTTAATATTACCGAGAGTGTATGAGAAACCGAGATAGAACTTTATCACCTTTACAATCATCGACGGACAGAACGAGCAACAACAACGAAACCAGAACGAGCCACCGCTGCGAGTCGTCGACTAAAACATTGTATGTAGTGTTTAATTAAAATTAAGATTTAGATATAAGTTTGAGAGATTTGTGCAATCAGAATGGAGTTTAAATAAATAATAATTAGTGTACCCCAAAATCTTTGTTCACACATTTTATTTGTTAATCGATAACTCTCCCAGCCAGAATGAGATCTATAAATTATTAACGTAACGAATAACACAACGTTACAGTACGAACATTCTGTTGCAAGATTCTGAAACGTCTGCCTCCCTACTTGACGCACTGAGATACAGCTGTTTTGTCCAAAACGCATTTTCTTAGCTTAAATTAAATATTGGGATTTTTTTGCAAATTATTGAATTGAAGAATATATATAATGTAAAAGTACTCTACGATTATTATGAAAGTTAAGTTATGAAAGTCGAAAATCGGTCTGTCACAGAGCTTCATCTGTGAGGAGGCAATAAGAATAAAAGATTAATTATTAGAGCTTTTAATCATTTTTTTTTTCGCCTAGAAAAAATTTTCGGACCAAAAAGTACAAACGAACAAATTTCCGAAGAGGTTATAATACCTCTCATTGAAAATATGAAGGATATCAAAATCTCAAACTTTCTTACATTCGGAAGAACAAGCACCGGAAAAACCCACACTATTTTTAGTGAAGATGGAATACTGAACCGCACGATCAAATATGTTTTTCAACAGCAGAATTTTCTTGGAGTGCAGTTACAATTATTTCAAATTCAGTCACACAAAATAATTGATCTTTTAGGTGAGAAGCCCCTACCGAAATTTTCGTTCGTAAATAACTATTATAAACTTTTATAAACTTTTATAAACCTTTAAAAACTTTTATAAACTGAAATAAACAGCGTGATTTTGGACTACTTATAAATGTATGTAAAAGTTTATAAAAGTTTTGAAAATTCAAAAACTTTTAATAACAGTTAATAAAAGTTAAAAAACTTTTTTAAAAAAGTCCATTTTTACACAAATTTTTGCACATTCAATTCGCACGTCGATTCCCGGAATAACCCTTAATCTTATCGTCAGTTTGTACTCGAGGCAACAAAATTTACAACAGCTAAGAACAAACGCTGGGGCGAGTCCCGCGACTCGAGTGCCGGCACTCGAGGCAACAAACTTACATGAGCTAAGCACAGAAGATTTAACTGGTCTCGCAACTCCTGTGTCGGCACTTGAAGCAAAGGTACTTAGAATAGCTAAGTTCAATTAATTGAGCAAAGCTCGAGACTCGAGAGCCGGCCCTGAAAGCTACAAAACTTACATGAACCAAGCTCAGAAGGTTGAAACTCCTGTGTCGGCACTTGAGGCAAAGGTACTTACAATAGCCAAGCTCAATTGATTGTAGTGTGACTCCAATGTTGGCAAACGAGGCAAAGGTACTAGCAACAGCTAAGCTTAATTCATTGAGCTGGTCTCGCGATTTGAGTGTCAGCACTCGAAGCTATAAAACTTACATAAGCCAAGCTCAGAGGGTTGAAACTCCAGTGGTGGCACACGAGGCAACGAAACTTATATGAGCTAAGCACAGAAGATTTAGCTGGTCTCCCGACTCAAGTGACGGCACTCAAAGCTACAAAGCTTTCGTAAGCTAATCTCAGAAGGTTGAAACTCCTGTGTCAGCACTTGAGGCAACGAAACTTATATGAGCTAAGCACAGAAGATTTAGCTGGTCTCCCGACTCCTGTGTCGGTACTTGAGGCAAAGACTTACATAATCTAAAAGTTTGAGCTATCATTTAATGACAACCAGACAGAAGATCCAGATGTATTTATCAGCAATATAAAAATCTTTCAAGATTCGACACTGAGTTCTGATGAAGAGGTCCTGTTGCTTATGCCCACGATTTTAAAAGGAGAAGCCAGAATATGGGCTAGACCATACTTTAACAATTGGACGACAATCGAGGAATTCGAAACAGACTTCAAGCTACAGTACGGAATAATCAATCTTCAAGACAGGTTGCAAGAAGAAATTAGAGCACGCACCCAAGGCCCAGATGAGACGACAGCTAAATTCCTGTCAAACATCGAAGCACTAATGGCAAGAGTGGTGCCACCAATGAAACTGGAACAACGACTAGACAGAGCATACAAAAACCTTCATCCAAAGATGATGAGACAAATTAAAAGAAATAACGTTAAATCATTCCAAGAACTATTAATCCTAGGTAAGGAAGAAGAACTCCGACGGGATATCGAAATAAGATACAAAGAACCCCCAAGTGTAGACAATACGATATTCCCAGAAAATGCATACAGAAGCAAAAAATCACAATACAAGGCGGCAGTCATAAACTCCATCTCAGACGACAGCGACAAAGAAGACGTAGCAGCAACCACAAATAAACCGAGAACACAATACACAAATAATACAAAACAATTAAAATACACACAAAACACACAAATCTCACGGCAGCCAGATAACAACACAAAGCCCAGATACAGAGGCCGGACAGAAGAAGAACAAGACAAAATAAAAAGAGGAGCCTGCTGGACATGCAAAGAATTCGGGCACTGGGCAGCAGAGTGCCAACAGAAAACACTCTTTTGCTTCAAATGCAAAACGCCCGGGGTCATATCCACGAACTGCCCGAAATGTAACGAGAAAACACAAATAAGGGAAACGAACAAGGGGCGTAGTAACGAGAGCAACTACAGCCCAAACAGTATCAGACGGAAAGCCTCTCAATTCATACGAAAAACGAACCATAAAACTCAAAACAGAAATTTTACACAGAAACGAAGTAGACGACCGAACAGAAATTGCGCCGATAAGATCAAGGGATCCACAAGCTTTTGTCGATGTAAGAATACTTGGCGAGACGTTTAAAATGCTAATAGATGGTGGAGCAGTATCATCGTGGATCGGAAGGAAACCAGCCGAATTGCTACAAGACAAAATAAAACCATCAGGATCGTACATCGAAGCAGCACTAGGTCATATCGAAAAAGACAGCGGAAAAGTTAAACTGAAGCTAAACATCGACGGGACGGAAGTCAAATTTCAAAATCTCCATGGGTCTAGGCTACGATATATTAATGGGCATAGACCTTCAAACTAGGTATAACACTAGACAATAAAAACCTAATATGGTACATCGACGAGAACACAAAACATCCATTCTATCCAGATCTGAACAACGAAACATATGTCGTCGATGCAGTAGCTGCGATCGGTGAACTAAAAGAAACAGACGAAACACAAAAAAAAGAAATCGATAAAATCATACATGAATTAATACCGAAACCACAACTAAAACGGTGGCTGCATCACCGCCGAAAACGATGCCCTTCGGACAAAACACTTCGTGTCAGACCACGCCCAAACGGACGGAGCAAGCAATCTCTTGTTACATCGCCGCCAGCGCGGTCCCCCCGTGGAGCGGAAGGAGGATCGAATCCGACCACGCCCAACAGCAGATATAGCAGGCGGCTGGAACACCCAAAAAGTTGCTGGGAAAGCTGTCCTCCCATGATGCGGCAGGACCATCGAATCCGTGCAAGCCCAAAAAGCAAAAGAAGAAGGCGGCTGGAACACGAGTGAAACTGACGACCAAGGATGTGACAGAAAAGTCTCTGAAGAATACGACTATACTTCCATGGGGAGGACTCAAGAAACCATTTCCTGAACAGGATAAACATGATGTCTCGTGTACCCGTGTAACTCGCAGCCGAACACAGGCGAATCAACCGGACTTAGATCCGGACAAGCCTATAATGGTCAATGGTCAAGGAAGATGGAAAAAAATTCACGTTTGAGATTCCAAAACCGGATGAGACTGGCCCTATGTTATATTTTCATCGAAATCTGTGGTGGCCTGGCGAGCGGGTCCGGAACGAGAAAAATTATTCTTTTCTGATACACAACAAGAACCCCATCCGGGTTCGACCAAAAGCCGAATCACATTATTTTGCAAATTATATGCGAGAGATGGTGCTGTTATCTCGCGATATGGCTCAGAAATTAGACGAAACGACAAAATCAGAGTACAATGTCGTGTATTTTCGATTTATAAAAGATAATTTATAAAAAAAAAAAAATCTTAATAAAATTTACAGATCCTGCCAAAAAAAAAAAAAAAAAAAAAAAATTACTTATATATAATGAATAAAAAACAATACTGATAACCATGTATATTGATAAGTATTACTGGCCACCGCATGCGTGAGAATCACTGGATGCGAAATAGCAAAATATTATGTGTGTGAAGCGTGCCCGAATACCCTCGACGCGACGATCGGCTCTCGCGGAAGAATCATACGATATTCAATAAAAGCTTGATCGCGCAAGCTCATACATCTTCTCGGATAACGCGGCAGCCGACGGGGTGCAGAAAAACTCACCCTCCGGGCAGTTTTTCGTGTAAGGAGGGGGGAATTTGTAGCAGTACACCTAATGTACAGTCTACAAGTCAGCTACATACGAGACACGCGAGCCGATATTCGCGCGTACACAACAAGCAAGAAGAAAAGATACGCTACGACGCAGCAGAGACGAGCCGACAACGAGGCGAAGCGACGTACACACACATGCGCCGAGCACACACACACACACTCACACATAGGCACGCATACACGACGAGACGAACCCGTAGCGACACGTACCTCAAAAACTGATACGCAGCGCCAAGAGAGGCGCGCGCGACGCTACTATCGATCGATCAGCGAGCAGATCAGCAGAACCTTTTTGGCCACGAAAGAGAGCGAAGGCACTTAACCTCTGCCTAGAAAAACACGTGCAACGACACTACAACGATCAACGACACGAGTCCTCGTGTACGCACAAGAAAAAGTTACAAGTTTACAGTGTGTGTGTGCCCGACGAACGCTTCGACATTAACTTGGACTGACGAGTCCAAGTGAAGCTTACTCGCATCGCCGAGACAACGATAAACATTATTTGTGCCTCGGTCAGCGTTCACCATCACCATCGAAGGCCGAGACGAGACGAGACGACGACGACGATCCAACGACACCCTGAAGACAGCTCGACGCAAGGTAGTTTTAAGCCGTAATCGAACCGTCGAGTCGCCGCGTCCGTCGCGTACGTAAAGTTACTCGCGCCTGGGAAATCACATCTCGCCGACGAGACGAGCCGGTCGATCCGAGCGAGCGAACGAATGACTGAGAATGCTAGTACGACGGTCTGCATAGCCGTATGATGCAGTGGCGCCCTTTATAATTAATTTCTCTAATATTCACGTGAATAACGACTATCTAATTTTACTCAATAGTACCAGTGTTTTCTCTCATTTTTTATCCTTCCCCACCTCACCTAACGCTACAAAATCCTAACGCTCAGAAGGTTGAAACTCCTGTGTCGGCACTCGAGGCAAAGGTACTAGCAATAGCTAAGCTTAATTCATTGAGCTGGTCTCGCGATTTGAGTGTCGGCACTCGAAGCTACAAAACTTACATAAGCCAAGCTCAGAAGGTTGAAACTCCAGTGGTGGCACACGAGGTTATGAAATGTACATCGGCTAAGCTCAAACAATCGGGCAAGTCGCGAGACTCCCGTGTTGACGTTGGAGATGATCGAACTTGCGCCCGCAGATTACAGAGTACAGAGTGCATTCGAGAAAGTACCATTTACAGCTCGTGACGTCCCTCGATTTATTCTTTGTTTGCTATCTTTTTCAAGATATCAAACAAAGAGTTGGCTGTACTCAGATCAAACATAAGAGTTCAATCTTTGCTAGTGTCGACACTGCAGTCGCGTTTCACAAACTTCAAATGACTTGAATTGCGCGCGCCGCATCTCTGTCTGTTTTGGAGACTTCCGAGCAGAAAGACAAGGAAGAACGTGTTCATTCCTCTCTCGCCGCCTAGCTTGCAAGCAGCTTGTCACTTCGCTTGAGTATATACTCAATACTGTTTGCATCAGATCGCCCGTAATAAGTAAGTTTTTACTTTGTTTTTACGCCCCGATCTATTTAGAATAACAATTTGGTTCAATCATTAGTGTTCAAGATTAAATATTAAACTCATTTCATAATGTGTTTCTCTGTTACAGCTGCCTTTTCATCATTACTTTGTTTACCATCTTTTTATAAGATCGTAAACAAGTGATTTAGTCACACCCGGATTAAAAAGCAACCTACCGTCATCTATCTTCTTTTGATGTGTTCTATGCCTATTTCAAAACGTAAGTACGCCTTAAACTATTTAGAAGAACAAGTTTTTTTTACTTCTTGTGAACATAACTGAATTCTGACAAAATTTTTATATGTGTATGTTGTGTGTGTATGTGTAACCTTTAAATGTCACTTTTACAGCTACGGATGTCTCCTTATTCACACTTTGTTTGCTTTTTTTATTAAGGCTGTAAGCAAATTTAACAAAGGCTTGGCCCCCTCATTTCTTGTGATTCTACAGTTTGGCAGTTCTACTCACCGGCACCTCTAAAAACGTAAGTTTTAGTTTGTAAGGCTTTTGAACTATTCAGAATAGCAATTGGTTCAATCATTAGTGTTCAAGATTAAATATTAAACTCATTTCATAATGTGTTTCTCTTTTACAGTTGCCTTTTCATCGTTACTGTGTTTACCATCTTCCTATAAACTGTTTAAAAGTAGGCCTATAACTGTTCAAAACTGTTTAAAAGTAGAAATGAGCTATAGCGTACTTTTGCTGAAGATATTAGAATTACAAAATAAATATTTATACTCTGCTTAAAACAAGTAATTTTATAAATTTTTTTTTTTAGTAATTTTTTGCCAATGGACGATAGTCAGTTATCAGAAGCTAACATATCAGCAAACATGCAGCGCAGGCGCATATTAGAATGGTCTAAAAATGGAAAACGAATTACTCTGGACGACATCAAATTGATAATTAATGTCGATTTGATGTCGCAGGCGAATACGACAACCTTCGTACCTGTCCTGAAACCCGAGGATAATTTGGAATTAATGGCACATTTTCCACGACCAATGACAAAAAAAGAAGCCAGTGCCGTGTACGACTTGACCGCTTCTGCCAAGTCTCGGACGCAAGTCATGTTCATGCTGCAACGCCCCTCAGAATCGGGACTGTCATTTCCGTATCCCAAAGAAATTTGTAATCTGGAATTACTGAGATTTTTTTTTGCGTTGCACGAGTAAGTAATTTTTCCAATATGTATTTTCAAAAATACATTTTTTTTGACATTTACTTTAGAACGACATGTATGCAAAGCACACTTTTTCCACCAATAAATAAAATTCATGCTTTGTATATATGTTTTTAGAAAAAAAATTCATTCTTGATAGATGTATGCTTTTTTACTCATCTGCTTTTCTTTATGTTATAGGTACACTGCCTTTCGTACGCCGGAAGAAATTTCTGGTCTTCATTCTCCATGTATTGATATTCGTCTTAATACCAACAAATGGTATTTTTACGAAAAACCATTCAGCTATTACTACCTTGACGAAATCGACCAGTACATGGCAAAGGTAGAAGAAGCATTGAAAAATCAAAAAGAAAAAAAGAAAGAGAAACCAAAACCGCCGAAGCGGTTGTCAAACGAAGAGCGATTGAAGAAATCGAAGAAATTAGCCAAGAAGGCTAAAAATAGAGACAAAAGAAAAAAAATTTATTTATATCTCAACCCACCCGGATAAAAAGGAGCTGGGCTGTAAAAAACGGAAGGCTGAAAGCAATGAGGAGCTCGTACCAAAAAAGAAATCAAAAACTACGGAGGTGTCTGAAAGCTCTCGTTGTGAAGTAGTAAAAGCTCGGCGTGAAAAGCTGATGTCACGAATGAAAAATAAAGAAGAGGCAGCTAACGTATCAAGGAGCCAGAGTCACAACAGTCAGGAGCGGAACGAAATACAGAAAGCTCAAGAATTTTTATCCACAAATAATGATTTTCAAGATGAAATGACCGTGACCGTAAAAGTTACGGAATATCCAACGTAAGTCTTAAACAAAATAAAACAAAGAAAAACTGTCAACAACCTCGACAACAGTCTAAACAAACATTCGACAAATAAAAAAGGGAACATTGTCTGGCACAAGGCTGTTTCATCTCTTAGTCCATTTTTTGTACACCCATGGGATGGCAATTTGGTGATTAATGAATGTTGTGCAATTTGGGCGAGCCAAGAGGCCATTGGTAAATGCAAAAACGTAATGCAGCATTTAATCGATTTAAACATTGTCGAGGCAGAAACTTACATATTGGTCAAAGAACAAGAGTATATAAATATATTGAAAGGCCACAATGTATTGAAAGCGTTTTTTAAGTGTGAGCAGAAAAAATCTAAAAAAGGATGTCAACCAAAAAAATAAATCATAATTTATTATTAGTTATAAAATTTTACTTTTTATTGCATTTTGTTTTCCTTATCCTTCAAATGTAAATATAAATTTAAATCAAAATACATGCACATAAATGAAGAAAAATGTATTACCTACATTTCAACCTTGAATATTTCTGCGCGAAAAATGTGGCGGTTAGTTAACATTTTACACACTGAATTAAAAGAAACAAAAATTGTTTCGGTTACATAAACAAATAAATGTAACTTATTGTAAATTTACACTGGTTCAATAATTTAATTACCTAAACTCACATTACCGTTGTTCATAGATATTAATTATTTCTAATTTATTATTGGTCGTATTTCTTATTTCACTTTAATTAATGAAAATTGTTTACACGTATATGAATTGGACTTTCAATTATGACACAAAAATCTTACCGATTAAATTAATAGCCAATTCATTCATTCGTTTCATTTAAACTGTAAACAATCAATTTCACATATAATAATTTGTATTATACATTTCTTAAGCATCTCCTCAAATAGTCCTTTTCGACGAGAAAAAAAACATCTTTACAAGATCTCGGAAACGTCTCAGTGAAAATCAATCGTTGAGCGTCTCAAAAACATCTCTAAACATCTCACTGAGGCTCATCATTGAGACGTACTTAAAAAGATCTTAAAAATATCTTTTTTTACGTGGGATGTGCATGCAGTTGGCTGTATAAAGAATTCATCAACAAATTAACTTTAGGAACATTAACTGTGGATGAATTATATGAAATCAAAAACGATAAAGAGGCCTATAAACAATTTTTACCCAAACAATTGTATGTGAAAAATAGTTCCGATTCAAGACCCAACTTCATAAGAATGCATAAGGAAATAAAATTTAAAGAAACGATACATGACGCCATCAATGATTATCGAGCCATACAAGGTAAGTATTATTAAATATTTAAATGTCTGTAAAGCAATTATCGCTAATAAATATTAATTTTCAGAAAACGAAATATTTGAAAAAATCATTATTATTAATAAATGTTATAAACATCGTCAAAAGTAATTATCGTTCAAAAGTAGCTAAATTTTTCATCGACAAGAGTGCTCTTTTGCTTCCAAATGAGAATCATCCGAATTATCAGAATTTTAAAATTTATTCTAAAAAAGATATATTTTTATATAATTACGCGAATATCAATCTCAATGTCAAACGATCCGATTTCTAATGTATAAATGTCATCGTCATGCGCGCCCGTCACCACTGATCTCTCCGCTTTAATCTTACGGTGGTGAAGCAATTTCCCACACGCTCAAATTGTGTCAGGCAAAGATCTTATTCGCGTGGGTTTGCAAGCTGATCAACTGGATTGACGTTCGATACGACAGGGAGCGTTGGAACTGGCATCGGCATCGACTCGCAATTATTATAAATTTATCATTACGGTGAAACATTCGGTATTTTGTTTACTACACATACCGCAATTAGTAATCGTCCAAGCTCGTCGGTTCGGTTATTAGAAAACAAAAAAGAAAGAAATCCGAGACGCATCCTAAAAATGGCCGTACACATCGCCGCCGCCACCGCGCGCCGCGTAAGGATTGAAAATTGAGGTCATTCATTCCTGGCACGATTTTCCAGAGATCATCTCTGGTGGACTATTCGCTGACACTATTAAAAAAAAAATGTATCTCGCGTTCAGTTTTCTCATTCTTCGCTCTCTCTCTGCGAACGTTGCAGAAATAAAAATCAGTGCTCCCTATCACGTATGAGAGAGCCTCGGCCTCGCTTCGATGTTTTATACACACTAACACACGGACACAGACTGCCGCGCGCGCTCGTACGAGTTAGCGATACGAATTGACGAATGAAATATTTCACCAACTTATCAACACATCAATTTTGCGAAATTTCCTCGAAAACTAGATTTAAGGTTTTAGAACGCGTACATAGCACAGCCGGGCCAACACACACACACACATGTACGGAGCGATAGATGTATAGACTTTGCAGCTCCTTCGAACGAAAAGGTCGAAGTTGTTGGATCGAGTGCAAAGATCGATACACGTGCACACACATACTCACACATAGAGACCCACCCACACAAATATACATGTATCTTGAAGGTATATGGCTCTCGAGAGCTTCGGTCTGGCGCGTCTAGAATCGCACATGAAATGAATCTAAGAGCGCGCGCGGGGCCACATAGGCACACATGTACACGTGCGCGCACACACACACACACATATATACGTAGTTTCTAGGATCTCGAGAGTAGAAAGCTAGAGAGAGAGAGAAAGAGAGAGAGACGGCAGGATGAGTTGTCTTGACTCTCCTCTCTCTCTCTCTCTCCCTCTCTATCTCTCTCTCTACCAAGAGGAACGTGATCTTTCATAGCCTCGGCTTGATTGGCTTGGCCCCCCGGTTGCCAGCAACGAGCTGCTGCGAGGCGAGCACGCGGAACGGTGAAACTGTTGTCCATCTCAGGGCCGCGCAGGGCAGTTTGTGCCTCGACTTCGTGATAGACGAAACATTTAAAGGCTATATCCCGACAGAAGCAGCGGCGGCAGTAGCAGCAGCTACTGCAATGAACGCGCGCGTCGCTGATGAAATCAACGAGGCTCCAAAGTTTAACTTCCCTATTGATATGTGTGTGTGTAGCTCTCCGTGTTGTACCGCTGCAGCTACGTATACTTGTGTATATATATCTTCGATCCCTAACTTTGTCCACGTTTATGTGGATTTGTGTGTGTGTGTGTGTGTAGATTGTGGCAGGGAGAATTTATACACTCACACACACATAGACATACGTGACAGGAGGGTCGAGAACGTGAGGGAGGCTGATAACTTTTTTTTTCTTCGATTAAATTACATACGGACGCTTATGATTTTTTTGTTCAACCATATACACAATACTGAGAATAATGAAATGTTTTACTCTTTGCAATGTTGACGAATGTACGAGAAATCAAAAAATTTCACGGTCAACGTATGATGTCAACGTATCAATATTCATGACTCGATAAGTTTCGAATTTCAAAGGTCATGCATTTTCATCAGCGCGTGTGTGTAGCTCGACGTCTCGTTACATTGCCGTGCAATCGGTGAATTACGACTTCAACCTATCTCTCTCCGTACCGTAATACAAGTCTCGCGATAGTAATTCTACGGTAGCTGCAGCAGTAGCGGCAATTATGACGCGATATAGCTCTCTCTCTCTCTTTCTCTCTCTGCCTTTGCTGGAAATTTGTGGCCTAAAACGGGGCACGACGATAACTCAAGTGAATTATTCCAAAGGATAGGTATGCATGTATGTACGTATGGAAAAAGGCTGATCCTAGCAGAAAAAAAAGAGGAAGTATTTTCGGATGAATTTTTTGCTTTACCGATTGGAAAATGGGGGTGGCTGTTTGCGTTGGTTCGAATGAAAAAGTTGAAAAAAGAGAGAGAGAGAGAGAACCGTACGCAGAGCTCGGCCGCCGCCGCCGAGCTTAATTGCTTTCTAATCGGTCGTTACTCTTGCGCGACCCGTTGGAAAATTCGCGCGTCGATTTAGAGCTTCGGCTTTTTATGCGCGTACTCTCTCTCTCTCTCACTCTGCAGCGATCTACATGTATTATATATAGCTATACACGTACGCATGGTCCGCAGGCTCGCTCGAGGCTTATACATTCTTTTTTATTTCAACTCTCTTTTTCCATCCGAGGCAAAAAATCACAAAAGTTAAAAGTGTCAACGAACTCGTTCATTCGATCGTTTGTCCTGCACAGAAAGCTCGTGTGCGCGCGCGACGGCTGTTATATATGTTTACGTATTCAATCGGTCGTCGAAACGAATTATCGTTCGCGCTAATTTTGGCATTTCGTTTGGGTCGGCGGAAGGGGGGGGGGGAGCTCGATGAATAAGTGAATAAGCCAAACAGATATCGAGTGTATCGCGCGCGCCGCGTCTCTTTGGCTCGTCTAAATCAATTAGAAATCGAGAAGCGAAACACTTGCTCAACGAGAAAAAAGGATTTCGAACGTCAGCGTGTTTCGCTCGGAGAAAGGATTTCAAAAATAAAGAAACACGATGGAAATTTCACCTTTTTCATTCTCTCGCTTTCCGGAGCTTTTCCTATTCAGCACAAGCTGCATCTTACTGCGCTCGTAGGACTTTGGGTCAACGACGGAATGATTGACATTACATTTCACATTTCATCGTAGAAATTTTAAAAATTTGCTACTTCATATTGCGAGCCTATGCCCCTCTCTCTATAAAATACTGCAACTCTACGCGCGCGCTCGGTATATATTGCCCTGAAACAAACAAATTTCATCGACTTTGTCAAGCTTTAGGGAGGTCGTCGCGCGACAGGCACACACACACACACATATACATATACCTATATACCTCGGTGTACATACACATAGCTTTGAAAAATGTCAACTTGGGCGTCGTCGGACTCACAGCGTGTATATAGCGATGGCTATATTATAGTCTTTAGAGGAAAAATCGTCGAAACGCTGGCGAACGTCTAGCGCGTCGCCGTCGTCGATGCTAATACATATATATATATATATACTCGTCGTGTGTATAGGTGTAATATAGGCGCCTCTCGTATTCTCATTCATCACGCGGGGGTGGCTGTAGGCTGCGTGTGTATATGTGCACGCGACGGGCGTCCTTTTTTTCTCTCTCTCTCTTTCGCTCTTCGCGCGCCGCGCACGGCCCTGTTTTGGTATTCCGGGCGTATTTACATCGCGTATGCATAACGTACGCGCCCGAGCCTCGTCTGTGTGATACTTGCCATATATATATATATACACGTATGTGTGGTAAATATATCCGTATAGCTATAACGTCGTGTCGCGGGCTTGTTCTTTGCATTATTACATATACACATAGACGCGCGTACGATTATTCCGCGGTACGTACGAAAAATCGATTAACGAAAAATCACGTAATCTCGATGAAAATCACGCGTCATATATATGTGGGACACATCATCCGTGTCCGATATTCTTCTCTCTCTCTCTCGTGTGTCTGTTCACTCATACACACTTGCGCGCACGCACATACTGACGGCGCGCAGTCAGCCAGTAGGCGATGTCAAGAGGCGCTGTCCTGTCCAGCGACTCTCTTGACAGCTAATATCCGTTCGGAAAACTAACCCCCTGCCTCGCCCCGGTACAACACCTACACCCCCTCGTGCTATATGTAGCTGCAGCAGCAGCTAACTCGCTGAGCCGAAGTAAAAATCCCAATGATATTAAAGTCCCAACGAGTATAACGTAGAAGCAGAAATCGTGTCGACAGGTGCTACTGCACGTACCTATATACGATATAAATTTTTTTTTCCTTCGCTCCTACTTTTTTTCATTTTCTCTCTGCTCTACTCTTTTTCGACCCAAAGATGAAGACAGGCGGTGTGTTGCGCAGAGCGCCACGGAAGACACGCGCGCGTCTAATGATTGTCGGTAGTCAACGCCAGGTATTCCAGAGATTGCCTCCCAGAAGCCTCTGGAAATGGCTTATTATGTGTCCGTGCTCGCGTTTAATGAAAAGTATTACGACGACACGAGCGCGCACGCGTTACGAGACTCGAGCTTGACTTTGATTTCTGTCCTCGCGCGCGCGCGCGTTTCTTCTTCTTCCGATGACTCGAAGCTCCGCACGGAGCAATTGGATTTTTTTCCTTTTTTTTTCTTTATTTTTGAGATAAAATATAGGTGCACGCGAGAAAGTAATGAAAAAAAGATTTACAAGAGCGAATCGAGCGACTATTTATAATTACTTCGGGGTGCGCGCAGCGATGTAAAAATTTAGCGCCAAGCACGTCGAGCTTAAATCTTTGATAATATTCGCAGCCAATGACATTCGCTCGACGCCACGAGCGGGGAGAGTGATATTTTCAACCGTGCCAAACACGAAATTAATTTAGAATGATTGACTTTTTTTTTATTATTCTCTTTTCACTCCTCTCTGCTCGCCCGGCGATCTCGCAGAGCAGCAGCAGCGAAAAGATGAAAATATAGAGAGAGAGAGAGAGAGAGAGAGAGAGTGAGTGTAATGGTTCGAGTTATTTTACAGGACGTCAACGTTGCCACTTCCTGTCGCGTGCGCCGCTTAATAAATTCAATTATTCATTATTTTCTCCGCTGTGTATACGGTCCGCGCGCGCGAAAACGTTGAACAGCGCAAACGCTCCCTCCGTCCGTGGATTAAAAATAGTCGGAATCCTATACAGTTATTTTGTGTTGTTTTTCTTTACTTTCAGTTTATCGAATGCGCGCGCGCGACAATTTTGTGTATTATCGTACCGCTTAATTGTCGCGTCATTATAAGCCAGAGAAGACGGCTGCATACCGATGGGGGATTATGATGGATTTCAATTTTCATTTCTCTTTTAAATCGTTCAAGGCAAAAATGCGACGAAAATGTATTTAAAATATTCAGCTGTAAGGCGCGATTAAAATTGGTATTTATTGAAAATAAAAATTGACTTATCTTTATTCTGTAGCTGGATCCCGACGAGTGACCTTTAACCTTGCAGCAAGTATTTATTTCCATATCATTGTCCTTGGCAGTACTTGGTACATTTCAATTTCTGTAACACTGAAACTAAATCCAAATTTTTAGATATTTATGTTCGTTTTCTCAATTAATTTTATTTTAACAACACATGAAAAAATAAGATTCAATAATTTTAATGATTATTTCGTACAAACACGTTTGAAACAAGTATGAAACACACGCGTATAAAAATATTCTCGTAAATTTAAACACAAGTATGGCGACCGAATATTATTAAGAATATTAAGAAACACCATATCTGTAGTTACTTTGAAAAATACTCACACGCGTAAAACTCCAAACGAAATCGTCCTTGAAATATGCGTAAAAATGCAATTCTACAAGCTCGAGGCACACCCGTGATCTGTAAAATCGCACACCGATAATAACTACATTTTTATTCACTCGATTGTCGTTTTTATTTCTCGAAATAACCTATTTATCGCGATCTATTGTACCTCGCGCGTTCGCACATAATTTTCCAGTAGCCGAAACAATCAATACTGATCGCCCTCGCTCGATCGGTGTACATTCGATCCTTTGGCTCGCCGCGCGCGCATACCTCTCGACCCCCTCTATATTCTTCGAACTCTTCTCGCGAGATGCGTCGTCGCTGGCAAAGTGCGACTGTTTACATATTTTCGAATTATCGCACTCGGCTTCGATGATCTGGCCAATCTAGCCTGCGCTTTGTTGACATCATACATACCGACGATGGCCTTTGCATTCAACGAAGAAAATATCACTGCGATACGTTTAATGATATTCAGCGAGCTACATTATATTGGCAACTGAATTTTGAAAAGAAATTTTGCGGATTCATGCGCTGCTTCTTCGATCGAATCGCCATACGTGCTACACACATGCGTACGCGCGCAGATAACGGTTATAAAATCATGTATAGTTTGTCATCGCGGAGCCCGCGAGAGCAACGAGAAAACGCTTTGACTTCTCGTGTAGAGACGTATTGGGAAAAAGTTTCGAGCGCAAAGATAGAAAATAAATATATATTGGTCCGTGCAGCTCCGAAATTCGGTAGCAGCAGCAGCAGCAGTAGTAGTAGTTTTATTACTCGCTCGCAATACTCCCTAAATTGATCTTCCGGGGTCGAGAGCCATTACGAGAGAGAGAGAGAGAGAGAACGAGCGACGAAAGGGGCGACCAGTGGCTAGCCACGTAACCGGAAGCGCAACGTCGAGCAATTTATCTCCGGTTGTAGCGCGCGCGACCTATATAAATATGTATACATCGCCGCCTGTATAGATATATAATAATAATATACAGGGCCAGCGGCCGTGCGCGCCATGCCTGCAGTCGGTGCAAAGATTCCGCCGCTGCTGCTGCTGCTGCTCCTTTCCTCGCGCTCTCTGCTTCTCAAATAGGATTTGCCCGATTACGTCAGAGGAATATGCCGTACAGCTTGCTCAGCCGGTGGCGCGTTTGCTTGTAATTTAATTTTTATTCTAATATATAACGAATGAGAGGGAGAGAAAATAAACGGGTTTTAAAAATAAAAAAGCGTAGATCAGTTTTTTCCTACGCTTTTGCAATCTTTTTTTTTGTAATCGTTGAGTCGATCGTGCTCGCAAGCTCTATTTTGTTTCGATTCTCTATTGCATCCCACCCTCCTCGCTCGGTCCGCGATAAATAATTAAAATCATTTTTCGTTTGCGACCGACACGCCCTCGCACTCTCCCTCGCGCGCGACGCACGTCTTCAAAAGCACATTTTTTAACGCGCGGCGCGTTGAAAAACTTGGACGCCTACCCCGGAAAAGCGAATTAGAAGAGAAGCGTGTCAACGTTCTCGCATTATCATAATTTTCCTCTTAATAACTCGTCCTTTCTCTCTCTCTCTCTTCGTCTCCTTCTCTCTTCTAGACTATCTACCTGCGCGTGTAAGCGAACACACGAATTTTCCTGCAGCGAGCAGTTCTTTTCCGCTCGCGCACCGCGTGAGCTTGCGAGCCTAGAAAAACGACAGCTCGTTAATCATTCGAGCTTTCTCCAACTCTCTTTTGCACGAATGAATATGCGATATGTACGAAGCGCGAGACTCGACTGGTAAATCCGCAATTACAATCTCGGTTAAACGCGCATTTGCGTGTCTCTTTCTCCGTTCGTTTCTTTCTAGCAAAATTTTTCACATACGCTATGGTAGGAGTACGAGATAAAAAAAAGTATGAAACGTTGAGCTCTCAAAATCCATGGCCTACGACGGAACGGCTCTCGATTATTGCTAGAGCGTACACCGCTGTCGAGCTTATATTCTTCCTTTTTTGCGCTACTTATGTAAGACGATAATTTTATAAGCGGGCGCGGGCGCGTCTTTGCGAAGCTTCGCGACAACAAGAAGCTGGCGCGTGCTGCAATTTCCCTACTCCTCCAGTACTTTCGTTTAACTCGCGGACTCGCGCGCCCGAGAGAGAGAGCACAAACTTCGCTCGCTCTCGAGCTGCTCGCATGCATTTGTGTCGGTTCGAGAAAGAGCCCCGTGTATAGGCAACTAGCTAGCTGGAGAGATAGAGATAGAGGTAGAGCTGAGAAAAGGAGGAAAGCTTTTGCTCGGCCTGCACCGGTTGAAACAATAGCTGCGCGGCATGAGCTCTGTGTGGGAGCAAGAGAGAGAGAGAGACAGAGAGCTAAAGAGAGAAAGAGAGTTACCGAAGAACAGCTCCGCGGCGGCGGGCGCTCCCCCGCAAAATGAATTGGTATTGAATGAGATCTGGACGCGAAGCAATTACATTGCGATTGTCTCGTCGGCCCGTCGTTTGAATGCCACGTATATATCCTCTTTCTCTGCTCTTATTTCCCTTTCCTCGTCGTCGTTGTCGTCGTCGTCGTCGTCGTCGTAGTCGCTCGATATATACATATAACATCGGTTACTTCTTCTCTGTTGCTATATCAGCTTCGCTGCTGCTGCTACTCCGGAGCTTCTTTTTATTCCGTATACTAACTGCCACGCGAGCTTGCGGGGGTAATGCGAGAGAGGCAGCTCTCTCTTATTCGGTGAAATACACGTAGCAGTAGCAGCAGCAATAGATCGATAGTTAGCACAGCTTCAGTGCAGAGAGAGAGAGAGAGAAAAGCGCATTGACTCGTTAATTGAGTATAGATCGGTATTTATGTATATCTATCTATCTGCGAGCAGCAGAAGCAGCAACTTCAATGGAGAGAGAGAGAGAGAGAGAGAGAGAGAAAGAAAGAAAGAAGGAAAGCATTTCATCTCAATGACTCTTCGTCTCTTCTCCATTAAACTCACTCAACGACTTTACTTCTGTATCGATATCGAGATTCATGTGGCTTCGCGCATAATATGCATATATATCTTACAAATATTGTAAACGTTAAAGTTATTCGCGCAGCTCGAGAGCGTTGAACTTATACGATGGCTGCACCCGCGCCGCACGCGTCACTCTGCAATGTATCTTTAACAATTCACACCAGCCTAATCGAGGAATAAAAAGTTTTAATCGCCGTTATTACACTAAATCGAGCTCGCGCGAGCGCGAATTAGCGATTGCGCGTAATCACCGCGAGCAGCCGATAGATAACACCCTCCCCCCACGCCGCTCTCGAACTTTCTTGCGCAGGAATCATCGAACAATCGTAAAAATTAGTTCGCCATAAAGTACCGCGTACGATTGCGCATCCCTCGACTTTTGTGTGCTCGCTCCTCCTTATCTTGGGCGCGCGGCTTATTGCCACCGCGTAAAATGTTACTTTCTCGATATAGATATATGCGTACTAGAGAAGAAGATCGCGCGTAGGAGCGAGAGCTGCTTGATTAGCACGACTAATAGCGCAACTTCATTTACTCTTATGCGCACGATGCGATCGCGAACGCGTACGTCAGATTTATCGTATCGAATGTTTATAAATAGCAGCGGAGGATGATTATCTTCGAAAAAAATTCAAATATCGGAAGAATGAAAAAAAAAAAACATTAATTCTACCTTTTGTACCAATTTCAATATTCATGCGAAAATCGAATGATTGATCATTTTCATTCGGTTTCATTCATGCCCCGCCGACTCGCTATGTCGATGCTTCACACTCGACGCGCGCGCCAAAAAAGAAAAAAAAAATTATTTATTTATTTAACGCGCAGCTGGCAACGCGTTTCGTACATATATTTTTATTTTCATCTCTGGTTTATATATTATATATACAGTAGCATGAAAAAAGTGTGGATGTGCATCGTCGCGTTATATGCGCTACATAATCTACACGGTCCCGAACCAATCAAATTCGCGAGTAAACTTCTCGCCCGAGCTTTTGCGCATCCAGGTCGAATGTGTAGTAGTATTCTATACGTGAAAAGTGCCAAAGCGCGCTCTTTGCTCTCTTCGATTCGTCGCGCGCGATGGATTTTCTGTCGAACGTACATATCTACTTTTGTACACACTCTATTCTCGGTGTATATCGGGGCGGGTGCGACTCCGAAAGTCCATTTTTCAAAATTCGAAAAAGCTCTCTCCAATTACGAAGAAGAAAAAGAAGAAGAAGAAGAAGAAATAGAAGAAAAATAAACAATTCGAATCTCACGGTCAACGCGTCGATAAACAATTCCTCGAGATAGTTGTGGTTTCGCCTCTGCGGAGCTGCTGATCATGATCTCATCGGTATCACGTCGTACGAGGCAGCAGTAGCAGCAGCAGAAGCAGCCACCGCTGCGGAATCAATCGCGAGGGCAAACACCTCTCGGAGGAATTGTCCCGTATAGATATATATGCTGTATAGAGTAGTACGTACAGCAGCGCAGTTGCAGCTGTTCTCTCTCTCTCTCTCTCTCGCATTCGATCCACGCCTACAAGTATTACAGTATGTGTGTGCATCTGTCTGTGTGTCTGCTTGTGTGTGCGTCTATGAGAATGGCCAAGAGATATAACAGATTGAAATTAGCCATCCGTGCGATGCATTTCGACGTGCGCTGCAAAGTCGAAAATCTTAATCCTGAGGTGCAGCAGCAGCACCAGCGGTAGCTCCTGAGAGCAGCAAGTTTAGAGTCAAGAGAGAGAGGGACAGAGACGGAGAGTACAGTGAGATGGACATGGAAAGCAAGTAGAGGCTAGAGCTAGCACTAGAGGTAGAAAGAGAGAGAGATCGAGAGCGACAGGGCTAAAAGCGCCGCCCCCCGCGTCAAAGGGAGGCGTCGCCCTCGCCTCGGCGACGATTGGGCAGCCGCGGCCTGCAAGCCGGGGGTGCGCTGCTGGTGGGGGGTCCAGGTTAGGTGTGTGTATGTGCGGTGCATCGCAGCGGAGCGCCGCGCGCGCCGACTACTCGAAGCCGGCTGCGCCGTCGCCGCCGCGAGCAGCAAGACGTGCGCTGCGACGATGCAAGCTCGGGGGGCTGCTGCTGCTGCTGCGGTGACTCGGCAGTCGACGCTCGGCGTCCGCGACAGCATCACGTGACGGAGTGTACTCGTTTCGCGCGCGCGCGTAAAGCACAGAGAAAGTAGAAGAAGGCGAGTTGGTGTGGCCGAAAATATTTAGCGCAAGCTCGGGTGATTTGGATTTCCTGCCGTTCTTCGTGCCTCGTTTTTCCGATAACAGACACCTGGTGCTGGATTATTATCGTTCGTAATTGTGATCGTTGTTCGGGGTGTTGTATGTTTTTCTTTGTTTTTTTGCATTAACGAAAAGTGTGCGATGTTACCGAGCTGAGCTTACGAATTTTCGAAAGCTCGCTTCTCAGGACGAAGTGGCAGCAGCGAAAGCTCCGTTTTTTTTAATCGACAGTCATCCCTCGTACAAGTGTGAATTAAATCGACAGCTTCGAGTGAACAGAGCTCCAACTCTTCTTCGCATCAACGCGATCGAGCGCGAGCATCCGAGTCCGGCATCGAACGACGCTCCATCGAAATCCCATCTAAGCTTCCTCCAAGTATAAGATCAATATCGTCAAGCTCTCTAAAAGCTCCGGCCGATTTCTGAAGTATCACTTATACGCAGCTGTGTCAGATGGATGAGCGACGATTCGACTACAATCGCAACGTCATAAGCTCGGCTCTGGACGAGTCATTGGCGGCAGCCACGTGGTCGTCCACGGTGCGTCGGCACGATAACGAGTGCAGCGACAACGACGAGTCTTTTTCCTCGTCGTCGTTAACAATAGCAAAAGACAAGTAGTGGTGGTGCATCGTCGTGAGCAGCAGCTACAGCAGCACAAGTGCACGAGATTTCCCGCGGCGATCATGGCCCTGCTGACGGGCACGTGGCTCGCCGCGCTGTTCGCCGCCTCGGGTAGCTGCTTCGCGGCCGCGGCCGCATTCACGACCGGCAAGTACCTTTACACGCTGCCCGTAGTATACTCATAATTATCGTATGTGTGATGATGATGATGATGATTGCGATCGTATTCGTACGAAGCTCGAGGCCCCGGAAAACTCAAGCGAGCGACTGTAGACTATAGACCGAGGCATTGAAATTTCTCATCCCGCGCCCTACGCCACAAGGAGATTCCAACTTTGGCTTTGCGACGACGAACTTTTCAATCTTCGCCCAAAATTATACCCCTCGAATTCCGTATCTTCTCTTATAAGAGAGAGAATCAATTTGGCCGAATGCGCAAACGTCGCGCGCGTGCCAGACATAAAAACATTATAGTCGTCGTCCGACGATGATTGCTCGTAATATATATAAGCCGATATATATCCACAGGACTAGATGTATATATACGAATCGCCGATCCCAAAGACGCGAAACCCGGGGGCGAAGGACTGCGCGCGATGCCGTGTGTTGCGTAGCAGCAGCGCATCTATCGGGATTTGCGAGTCTTTGGCTATTTTATGGGCCATTTGCGCGAAGCGCTTTAATGCGCGCCGCGATCGCTGCAGTGCTGTATACGAGTCGGGGTCGTCGGGTCGGCACACAGGCAGGCAGGCAAGCAGGCAGACAGAGTCGGTCAATCCTGTACAGCAGATAGCGGTAGATAGATAGATATATAAACGACGTATATATAACGGAGTGAGAGAGAGGCGATAAGCCGTCCTCTCTCCCTCGCGTCATCCAGTATTCCGTATATATATTGTGCTACAAGCGTATACTATATATAACGCAACGCGGCGCAATCTGCGCGTGCATACGATTGCGTACGCTGCTTGTGTATATGTATGTGCCGCATATCTCGCGCGTACGTGTATAATGTAGTGAGTTTTGCGTTTGCGCGTGTTAGCGCGTGTGCGTGTGGGTTTTTGGGTAGTAGTAGTAGTAGTAGCGGGGATGATACACGCAAGCGTGACATAGAGTGACGGCTGCGGTTGACGATTCAACGAGCGGCGGTGGTGCGGCTCTAGCGCGCGCAGGCACACACACACACACACTCAGTCGTATAGCAGTACAGAGCCAGGCAGGCAGCAGCATCATATTATTAAGTACGCAAACCACCAGCAGCCCCCGATATAATCTCAGTGGGTTAATTTTGGTCTGGACTCTCGTACGCGCGCGTATATTCCACTACGAGCGAGTTTCCGCGCTTGTTAATATACGAACATAAGCTGGAGCGCGCGATGTATCATAACGCGACTTGGTTCGAGTCGTCCGAGGGGGGGCCACGCAGCAGTCGTTGTTGTTCTCGTGCACGTATATTCGGTGAAAAGTACTTCAGGGCCACTCGCTGCCGTTGAATTTTTTGGTTTTTTTTTGTCGTCGAAAACCCAACGATTTGCACACACTCGTAAACAAGCCGAAGATATTGGCTGCGACTTTTTCGCGGCGATGGAAAAGTAAAAGAGGTAAAAAAAAAGGGAAGAGAACCTGCTGCCGCTCGCAGTATGTACCGAATGCATGTGCGCGCGCGCGTGTGTATTATATACCTGCCAAGAGCATTTCGGAATTCTCGCGCGCAAGCTCCGAATGTAAAAATAACATTTTTCCATTAACGAGAATATCTCGCGTCGAAAACCCATATATATCTGCGCGTACGTACTACTGCTGCTGCACACGCGTATAATTTCGACTCGTCGTCGTCGTCGTCGTCGTCGCATCCACGAATTTTTCATCTCGCTCGCTCGTACACAGCACATCGAGTATTTTTAATGAAAAAAAACAGGCACACGCACCGTCAAAAAAAAAAAAAAAACTCGGCTTCGCGAGCTTTAATATCGCAGCGTACACACGGAGGTCCGCAGGTCGCGCGGTGCGAGCCACGAGGTGAAAAGATAAATCATCGCCACCACCAGCACCGCTACAGAGATGCGTGTAGTTTTTTGCCCGTAAAATTAACCGCGCGGCGCGCTGTATAACGGCCGCGCGTATAACAATATGCAATTATAATACTAATTGCCATAAAGTGTCATCGTCGTCTCGAGCTTGCGCGCAGGCAATTGCGCGATGCTCGAGCGTAACGCACGACGGGTATACGAGGGAGAGAGAAAAAAAGTGAGCATCGGATGGAGAAAACAAGCTTTTCTTCCGTCTCTTTCCTCTCCCTTTTTTTTTCTCTCTCTACAACTACTACTATCTACGACTACTTTCGCATGCATAATTCATAAGTTAGCGCGCTTCTCTCTCTCTCTCTCTCTACGTATATAGTTACGCACTTGCTCTCGGGACCTTACGCGCCGTCACTACCACCACCTACCACAAACACCAGCGTACGTACGATATATACTACACCCTTGCGCTGCGATATTTGTACCCAGGCGCGTATATTATACGTATACGGCAGCGGCAACGGCTGTGGGGCAAACATATTTTTTTTTCTAGCCCAGCGGAGCGCATAAACGAATGCAAATGAATCGTTCATAATGAAGTGGCCGTCTCCAGTTCTCTCTCACTCGTGTACCCTCACACCCTCGGCTCTCTTTTGCTCGCAAAGCGTTGCATACACGTATTATATAGCGAGTGTATAAACGCGGAATAATAATAATAATGAATATGTACATGTGTGTGTGTGTGTGTAACGGCGTGCGAGCCGTTATTATTACATAAATTAAGATGTATGCATACGCGACCACCACCGCCGCCGCCGTGTAAACGCGTTGCATGACCCGATGCATTTATTTAAAGCACGAGCCGCATACGCTGTGTACGATTGTTTGCGTATGCGCGCGTAATCGCGTATGACGCTGACGGTCAGCGCGCAGTTCACGCGCTCTCAATTTTCACGAAGCTGCAGATTCGCAAAAAAAGTGCCATGTATACATAATGATAGCCTAGACGCTCGTGCATTTGGATACACATACATACTGTGTGTATGTGTGTGCGTTCAACCAAGCTCGAGGCTGCTGCTGCTGCTGCGTGCTTATCTCGGATACGACCGCGTGTATACATAATTATTATATTCGCCGCGAGGCGTTTATGCGCGCGCGCGTTTACCTGGAAAAACGCCGAGGCTAATTGCATTTCGAAATGGGCCAACTCTCTCTCGCTGGCTCTTCTCTTTCTCGAGCTTTTTTTCCTCCCCCGCCAGCTTTTTTACGCACTTCTCTTTTTTTCATTATCAAGCTTATCGCTAAACGCTTTCTGCTCTCTCGCTCTTGCTTCGGCCACTCGTGGCCACCGCCACTACCACCGCCACACTGCCGAGAGTAATACGAGATTTTAATTTTTTTTTTGTGCACGCCCCGCCGCGCAATTATAATACCGCAAAATTTTTCACGTATGCGCGCGTTATCCGAGTTTATTACGTACGTTTATATATTCGCAGCAAGCTACGTACACACATACATACATACACGTATATGAGGTTTGAGTATACTTTTGAGCAATAATAACAATAATGATAATGGTAATGAAAAAAAAAAAGATTTTATTTATTTGTCAAACATCGCGAATGCGTATGTATACATTATTATAACGATACGAGATTAATTGGAAATTAAACTCGGCCTGCCGCGCGCCGCGCGTTGTTTGCATAAATATATACTAATGCGTGCATCGATGACGATTTGTTTTGCGTGTGGATGCGTGCGCCCATCCACACACATCTGCACGCACTCTTTAATCGTGTAATATTATCGTGATTTTTGTATCGTACGCATCCATCGGGTTACGCCAAAGTATAATTAATTATTGTTAACGGTACATAATGCAGAAGAGAGACGCGGTGACCTCGGGAATATTGCGAGCTCACACACACACACACACCACCGTGTGTATGTAAATTTACAACGGCAATGAAAGCTCGACGTGCGTGTGGTCGTCTGTATTTAATGCAAATTAATTATGGGTTTGAATATTTATCTCCGAATATGTATTTAATCGTGGAAAAATGGTCTAAATTCCGTTTAATCTTTCAATTGAAAAAAAGATCAAAAGAAATAAAGAAAAAAGGGATGGCACGCATATATTGGAGCGACTCCATTCGTAGATATACAACTGGCAAAATTCGTTGCGGGAAAATAGAGGGATCGAGTTTATATACGCGCTCGATGCTTATCTTAATCAGTTACATATATTATCTCGCATATAAGAGCATGTGTAATACAATGTTTGCGCGCGTGCCAGTTTTGCGCAAAAATAAAGAAAGAGAGAGAGAGAGAGATAGAGATAGAGATAGCGAGGAAATGAAAGAAAATTTCACATACCAGAAAGCTCGTAGCTTTTTTCCTTATTCTCTTTAATCGCGATGAATCTCTCGCTCCGACTCGTATGCGACGAAAATTCGAGCTTGCAGCAAGAGAGAAAGAGATAGATAGATACGAGAAATGGCAATGTGTGTGGAGACACACAGACGCAGCAGCAGCAGCAACTATATGTATATACGCACGCGTGGGCGTCTCATTGTCTTTAGGATCTATCTGATATCGAATCGCATTCATATATAAAACGAAATAAAACCATTAAGCTTTCTTTCCCCTCTCTCTCTCTCTACGTCTCTCTTGTTGATGTATACAGCTTCGATTGTCCATAGCTTCTCGTTTTCTTCGCAACGTATCCAAGCACACGCATGGCCAAAAATCGACGCAGTCTCGGGCAGCAAAAGAGTCATTGAACGCGCTCGAGGTAGAGAGAGAGAGATATAGTTCGATAAATGCACGCGACGAAGAACGAAGATGAAAACGAGGTGAGATTCGAGGATGTAAGGAGCTTTTAGTCGGCGAATGAACGAGAATAAGAAGACTGAAAAAAAATTACCGTAAAATCGCTCCCGTATTGCTAACATGGGGACAAAATTAAATGGCTGTACATGTATATCGAGGGCGAGTTAAGAGTAAAAAAAAAAAAAGAAAAGAGAGTGAGAAGGTCTCGCCGTTATATATTATCTCCGTCTCTCTCTCTCTCTCTCTTTCGCCCGAGGGTGTCGCCCGTACATCCAACTAGCTAGTAGCTCACAGGTCCATGCACGCGGCCATCTGTCTCGGGCGCCGAGCTCTAGTCTGTCCCCCCTTCGCTGCTCACTCTCTCTTCTTCCCCATTCTTAATTAGGACTGTACAGTGTCTCCGGCTTTACTCGCTCTCACCCCCGACAGTTGCTATGCGCGCACAGGTTATAGGTGGCGGCAAATCTAATGTATAACGCCTAATACAAACGGGCTCGCAGCGTATAATAAAAGGAGAGAGAGACGAAGAGAGAACGAGCGACACATTGCCCCAGGGACGAATCGAGAGGGATGGAGAGAGGGAGGGAGGTAGCGAGTGAGCTTCTGTCGGCTTTTTTCATCCTCTCTTTTTTTTTGTTTTTTCGTGCTTGTTTTTTTTTATTTTTTTTTATTGACGTTGAATTAGTCGAGCTCTTAAACCAGACGCATCGAATGCAATTGTTGCAATATTACATACTGCATTGTTTCATACATGACTTTCGCATAATTCGATCGGTATGATGTGTGTGTGTGTGCTTGTACGTGTATATTATGTAGTTGTCAGCGATCGGCTCGCGCGCTACAAAGTTCGCGCCGAGCTCCCGCGCTTAATGGCGATGATATTGTACCCTTTCAATTTTACACTCTATAGACAGAAGCTTATACGCGCACGTGCGTACATGTGTGCGAGCAATAACTTTTGACATTACCACCGGAACGCCTAGCAGCAGCAGTTTCATCATATATGTGTAGAGCGAGTTAACTTTTCAAATAATCGTCGAATGAAAAGTGAGAGAGAGAAGAAAAAAAAAGCGAAGACCTCGCGCAGATTCTTTTTTTTATTATTTATTACTTCTTTATCGATGGAATGAGGGAGGGCAGCAGCAGCAAAAGAAAAAAAAAAGATTCGAAGAGAGAAATCGCCCATTACCATCCACGCACGTAGCGGCAGCAGCAGCAACGGCCGTAGCCACGCCACCGTGGTGTGGAGAGGGTACTCGAACGAGGATTTATGAGGTGTGAAAAGTTGTCCACAAGTGGCGTTCGTGTTGGAGCAGCTCGACGTCACGCCGCGCGCGCGGCCGACGAAGTACTTGTCGTCGTTTCAGCAGCAGCAGTAGCACCTCTCGTATAGGTATACACCTGTTCCCGTACGCATCGAAAGCTCGGCTCTTTTGTCGCGAGCACGCGCCGGTCAGTCACGTATGCGCGGCCGTGCACAGCGCGGACGCACTTTTTTTTTTTTACTCCTTCGGCTATTTTCTTCCTCTTCTTTTTTTATCGCGATAATTGTTGTACGGGGATTTACGGGGGTTATCGTTTCTTTAGAAAATTTATCAAAAGAAAAAAGAAGGAGAAAAAAGTTCAGATGGTAGGAAGGGAGGGAGGGTAAATAAAAAAACAACTAAAAATAAATAAAAGCTCGCGCAGCGCTTGAAATATCCAATATTGATTTTTATCATTTAACAACAAATCGTGTTGTGGTCGACGGGCGATAATAATTAAATTTTTTAATTGAAACTCATTTTTGTCTACCATACGCACGTATGTTTGAATTGTACAGTATATAACTGCTGCTGCTGCCTGCCGTGTGTACGTACACCGAGAGCCGATTTTAACTCGTAATTTTGCAACTACGCAACAACACACACACACACACACACAAGCGCCGCGCAACAGTTTCAAGCTCGACTGAACCTCATATCGCGCGCGAGCTGCAATCTATTTGCTCTATTCCTTCTGTATGTATATACAAACCGACATCTGTATATAAACGGGTGCATCTATATATTGACTCGGTGCATGCGTTTATGTGCAGCCGCTGACCGCATGCGTGGCCACACGACTCCACCACTACTGCTGCTGCTGTTGCTGCCGCGTTCCAATAAACTCGGCCCCGCACACGCGTAATTTCTCAGGCTAAATTAATCAATTCCTCGATCGTTTAACGCGTAATATACGTGCATTTATGTGGTGAATCTCGAATTAAATATATCGCGCGAATCTTGCGAATCAGTCGTATTTGATATAATGTACTGCTGCGACTACAGCTTAAAAAAAAGAAAGAAAGATCACTCTTAGACAGGTGCCTGAGGATACAGAATAGTAAATGTATGCCCAAATTATACGCGTTGATAAAACTCATTTATTGAAATGAAACTGGTTTTTCTATCTGAAATTTTCAATCAGCTACTCATTATATAATATTGTATGCTTCGGATTTTACAGTTTAAAAAGTTTAATCCAATGGATAAGAATCAATTAAAAAAATGATAAAAATAAAAAGAGTACAGGCAGTATTACGGATAAAACATTCGTTTATTGTTTCATTGATTGATGTAAATTTTATAATAAATATTGGTATAAAAAATATTGATAATTTTATAAATTAGCCCAAAGCGCAACGACCTCTGTTGGATTGCAAGAAGTGTTTCTGTAACGGTAAAAGAACGAAAAAAATTATTCAATTGAATATCGATTGATTGAAAGAGCGAAAAGTGATGGAAAATATACTCACGGCACAGTTGATGAGGGCCTTAGGATGTTTCCAATGCTGTCTGCAGTTTTGAGCGGCCTCCTTCAAGCAATGCTTCGCCGCCCATCTGAAGGCACCGGCCAAGACTCTCACGGCGATGGCGAGGGCTGGATTCCTAGATTCGACGTCGTCCAGCTCGCTCAGGTCGATCTCGAACGAATTTTCCTGCTGCTCGTCGTCGATCACTGGCTGTGCAGAGATGGTCAGAGCGAAGAGAGCCAACACTCCGAAGAATACCAAAAATGATCGAGAAAACATGATGATTGTTTACTAGAATGGATTTGCTGCTGTTACTCTTTGATTGCTCTACAACTGCTGATTGTTGCAAGTTGGCGACTGTGGATCGACACTCAGTCGAGCTTCCTTATATATCTCTCGTTTTAGACTGATTTTTCTTAATTCTAGGGACTACTCAATTTCTTCTACGTAAAACTGCTTATTTACGGCTAATTTAACATATAGTTAACCAACTTTCCTCGTTTGATAATACAGATTTTGCCAATCTTATCGCTTGTAATCCGGTTTCGAGTGAATAACATCTGTAAACAAATGTACCACAGTATCAAGTAGCATCGAAATATTGAATAAATTCCACTGAGACTAACTGAAATTAAGGAGAGGGTAGGGTCTGTTCGATAGTTTTCGAGCATAATTTTAATAATTTTTTTTTTGAGCACATAGTAAAATGGATTTATTTATAAATTCTGTGTATTATAAGTAGTTATTTGAAAACATTCAGATAAATTTTCAGCTCAAAATAGCGAAAATAAGCTAACTATAGAAAATTTTCTTACACAACTGAAAAAAGATCGATGCACGGCAGTGGACACCATAACTGAAAATCTACAAAAACCGATTCTTTCCAAATTTTTCCCATTATTTAATTACATAAAATATGAGGTAATGACGTCAAGATATTTCATTTAAAAAGATTTTTGAGTTTTTGGTATTGTTTTAAAGTCAAAAAAATGACTTTTTTGAAAAAATGAAGGTAAAAAGTCATCGCATATGTTTGTGAAAAGCATTTAAAAATGCAAAATATTAAATTATCTCGACGTCATTACCTCATATATTATCTACTAAGTAGTATCTACTGTGTAAGAGTGTCGGTGTCTACCAGATTTTTTTTACAATGCGTGTGAAAATTTGCTGAAGCTAGCTTATTTTTCCTTAGTTTGAGCTGAAAATTTAATTGAATATTCTTCAAATAGTAATTAATTATGTGTATGATTTATAGATCTATTCGATTTACTATATGTACAAAAAAAAATTTTTTGTCGAAATTTAGTCAAGGCCTCCCCCCCCCCCAGTTAAAAAAAACTTTAAAAAGATAAATGAATAGTTAGTGTTGTTAATAATAGGTGAGGTTGATTTTAATTTTTGATGGAAAATTATGATTAGGAGATGAAAACAATTTCATATACATAAAAACCGCACATAGTTCTCATAAAGTAAACAATGAATTATAATTAGTTAGAATAATGGTATTAATTGAGAAATAATAATTTGGGAAATGACAAGCCTTTTTCGATTAATCAAATCATTACAACTTGACATTGTATGCTAAGAATATTTGCGAATCTTTGAATGAAAAAGTAATCAATTTATTTTTGCGTTTTTGAATAAATAAAATGAAAATCATTCACGCAGAAAGATTGATAATTATTTCACAGAATCTAAATATTTGAATGCACCTTGATTTATTCCAGACATGAAAAAATTTGAAGCAAATGTTTGAAGAAACTTCAGTATTACAGAACTGATAATAAAGAAAAAATAAACATTGTACAGAGAATTTCTTCAAAAATTAAAATGTAAATAAATTAAGAAATTTTGCGTGCGACTTTAATTTGATCATTTTTATCGGAATAGTCCGGGAGTATTTTTTTTAGTTATTTTGTAAATGTTTAAAAAAATTATTTTCACTGCAGATTTATTATAATAGTGAAAAATTATGCATAAACTTTATTAGTTTAGTTTATTTTAGGCAATACCCAAAAATATCTATTAACAGCTGTTTTACACCGGAATCAACATTTGCAATGACTTGAAATGTTAAATTAGCCGTAAATAAGCAGTTTTACGTAGAAGAAATTGAGTAGTCCCTAGAATTAAGAAAAATCAGTCTAAAACGAGAGATATATAAGGAAGCTCGACTGAGTGTCAATCCACAGTCGCCAACTTGCAACAATCAGCAGTTGTAGAGCAATCAAAGAGTAACAGCAGCAAATCCATTCTAGTAAAACATCATGTTTTCTCGATCATTTTTGGTATTCTTCGGAGTGTTGGCTCTCTTCGCTCTGACCATCTCTGCACAGCCAGTGATCGACGACGAGCAGCAGGAAAATTCGTTCGAGATCGACCTGAGCGAGCTGGACGACGTCGAATCTAGGAATCCAGCCCTCGCCATCGCCGTGAGAGTCTTGGCCGGTGCCTTCAGATGGGCGGCGAAGCATTGCTTAAGGAGGCCGCTCAAAACTGCAAACAGCATTGGAAACAAGGCCCTCGTCAACTGTGCCGTGAGTATATTTTCGCTATTTCAATAAATCAATAGTCTCTTGAATAACTTTTTCGTTCTTTTACCGTTACAGAAACACTTCTTGCAATCCAACAGAGGTCGTTGCGCTTTGGGCTAATTTAGGAAATTATCAATATTTTTTATACGAATATTAATTATAAAATGTACATCGCTAATCAATGAAACAATAAACGAATGTTTTATCCGTAATACTGACTGGAAATATTTTTCTCACCTCTTGTTTGATCTTCCAATCATTCTACTCTTTAACCGATGGTCATTCATTGGCTACCACTTTTCCTAGGGCCTCTCCTTTACAAGATTCATTTCAAAATCTATCACACAATATTTCAAGAAGGAAGCAGAATCGCCAAGCGAATTGGTTAACATGGTAAGGAAAAAAAATTGAAAGCTACGCGTTATATTTAGGGAACGACGCGTCGTGCGCGCCACCAAGGAGCTTCGGGCCACGCCGATCGCCAAGTCCGCGGGGAATACGCATAAAGAGCGACAACAGTTGCGTGCACAGGCGATCGTGTGCATTTACACATACGTACATTACGGTACGTGCTCGACGTGTTAATTTTTTTTTGCGAATTTCTATCGCTAAAAATCCGGGGCTTGCGTCGTATACAAGTGTATGTGTATAAGGTGCAAAGCCACCCTCTCGACGAATTTAACCAACTATAACATGCTAGTATCACCCTTTATTTCATCCTGTCTCGATGCGTATAGTGTAGTCTGCCGGAGGCCTTTCGGTAAAGATGCCTTGTAACTACACGCGCCATATGTGCATTGTACTTTCAGCCCTCGGCTGCTCCTGCTGCTATTTCTTTCTCTACTTTTTTCCTTCTTTTTCCAAGTATCGGGAAAATCTTGTGTTTGTGGGTGTGTGTCCCAAGGACACGTGGAAACATTATTGGCGTTTGTATAGTAGCTTGTACCGGCAGCTACTATAGGTTTTACCAGCTTTGCGCGCGCGCCACACGATGCACGACGATGTATATATACAATATACACACAACGCGACATGCAACACGACTCGAGCTCGGGCTCCAATACCATAATCGCCGAAATGATCGTCGCTTATACCTCCGAAACCCACCCGCGCATACATCGCTATACGTATCGTAGATGTAAATAATTTAATCCCATATATATTCGGGTCACGCGGGGCGGCGGCGGTGGCCCGAGTTTTATACCATAATACACGAAACAAAACCGCGCGAACGAAATAATACGATCGAGGAGACTTGGCCCCCTCCCACGCCGCGTTTCGAGCGCTGCCTAGCACGTGTATTGCATACCTATATACACGCATCTGGACAATTAAGCATCGGCGCGCGCCTGTATAACAAGGCAGCGGCAGCAGCATAACCCCCTGTACAGCAAGACAGAGAGAGAGAGGGAGAGAGTAGATGATAAATCACTCGATGTATAATGCACGTTGCAATACACCGCCTCGACATCTATTCGACCCTCCGCTTTGGAATATTATTCGCGCGCATAGCTCGACGTATACACACACACGCACAGCAGAGACTACAACAAAGTGTCCTCTGTGTGTATATGTACACGCACACAAATACACACAGAGACACATTGCTCCACAACTGACGATATAATTTATCGAGGCGTACTGCTACTGCTGCTGATGTTGCTCCTGTTTCGTCGCGAGTTTATCCCCTTGATTTGTCGGTATGCCGCCTATTGCCCTATACGTTGTTGTCGTCGTCGTCGTCTCTGTAAAGACTGTATCCTGCTATATATAAATAAGAAAATAAAACGCGCTGGAGTGGTGGTGGTGGCAGCAGGTGCTTTTCTTTGATTTTTTCAAGGACGTCGCGACTCAAAGGAAGAGTGGCTGCATATTGCGGAATCGGACGAGCTTAATAAAATGAAAAATTCGACCGAAATTGCCAATACACGCGGTACTACAACCGCACCCAAAAAAGGGCTCGAGGGTCGTGTCTCTGTGTACGTATATATACGTATGCGTGTGTGTGCGTGTGTGTGTCACATCCTCGTCTCGCACCATGCGTACACATACGTACACAGCTACTGCCACCCTCTCTCGCTCTCTTCCACCCCATGGGGATTTAACGCTTCATGCATTTTACATCCGAGATATAGAGAGAGCTGCCGCGTCGAGCGAGCTTTGATTCCCCTCCTATACTCTATCCCGACTGTACAGCGTATATGTATATGCCGAAGCTCGATGCAGAGCGCAAGTTTCTGACGATATATGTATAAAATACGCCTTACGGTATACACATACCGTCGCAAGTAATCAGTGACTTGGATCTTTTTTTCGATCTTATACATCCTATATCTATATCGCGGGGATTAATCTTTGATCGGGTCTACTCATTGCCCTTCGATGAATTTCGATGGGAATTCTCTGGGAGAGCTGTCGCTTATGTACATTTGCGCTGCGGCTAAGGCGCAGCATCAAAGATCTTTATATAATGCGCCGCTGCTCCGCTGATGGCTGATGATCGCGTCCTAGGTATGTGTGTACTACGTACGATTTATAGGATTCTTGGCCTCGGAGCCGCGGAGACACATCTATGTGTAGGCTGTAAAAGTCCCCGGGGGAGCCGTTGATTCGAGACGTTTCAGCGCCGCTGGTAGTACACGTATAATACACTTTTTGGCATCTGAGCCTATGGGCAAAAATTACCCTCTCAAAAGGCCGTGATGTGACTGAAAGTTATTCGATTAAACGGGACGATGCATGGGCTGTGCACGGGGGGATGAATCGAGACGTGTACAGTATACACCCTAAAACTTCTTTTTTTTTCGTAAATATTGATACTTTTTGACGCTGTTTATATTTTCATTCGTATCTGCTCTTGTATTGTTTCTTGAAATATGGACAAATATATGAATGAGCCAGAGCATCCGAGAAATCGACACTTCATGACGTGCGATTTACAATTTAAATTAGAGAATTGAATCCTTGACGGATGACAGAATAGAGATCTTGGTAATGCAATTTGAGGTCTGTATAAATAGTGCACAATTGTCAGATATTCCACTCTCCATCCATTGCCACTCATTTAATTTTTGAGTGGCGAGTTGCAACGCAACCAGGGAACATTCTTCTCCCAATCTTTGCTGCCTCGTGTGGGAATTTGTTAGAAATTAGGATGAAGCCATCTATCGGTCGGTTGCGGTACTTTCCGTACGTATCGGTCAAAATGAATTGAATTCTCAGAGGGATTCATGACGCTGTAAATATATTAAATTATTTTCGTTCCTTGATACTATTTCCATCTTTTACTTTCAAAACTTCTTTCAAAATCTCGTTATTGGCGAGCATTAAATGCAAGCTTGTTGCGGAAAACTGATCGTCGTATGAAGTAGACAAAAGATATATAAATTCAGCTAGGAAAATCTGGGAATTTCCAAAAAAATGTTGAAGCCCAAACGAAGTTCTCATCTTTTATTATATTAATCTCTGAAGTAACTCTTGTACCACCAATTAATCACTTTTCAATTTTTCATAATCCATGGATATTATATTTACAACTATATATCTCTATGAATTTTCACTCTTACAATGCTGCTCTATATTATATCTGCACTTACCAATGCAAAATACCAATCAATTTCCGTACACAGTATCTTATCTGAATAAAATTCAATTATTCCATACACTAAAAGACGCGGGACTGAACTCCATATAGCTCATGTAATTGTGCAGGCAAGGACCACTCGGTGATCATCGTGAAAATTAATTTTGTATCATTTCGGTGCAGGTGTGATGTATTAATAGACAAAAGCAAACGTATAGTCGTAGCTCGTCGCCTCGCGGATGAATCGTATACATGTATAATAAAGTGAAGCAGCAGCAGCAGCAGCAGCTCTTAAAGTACATACAGTATACGCGGTCGGGCACGGGCGTAAGTATATCTTATACACAGATATATATAGTGTGCATATAGATATAGCGTAGATATTTGTACGTGTGCGCGTGCGAAATCCGTTTGCCCGTCTGCGGCGACAAACTTCTGAAATATTGATGCTCTTCTCGCGCGCCAAGCACGACGACGCGAAAGTTGTAAGAAGTAGAAGTAGTAGTAGTAGCAGCAGCAGCAGCAGCAGTAGGGAAAAGACGTCGTCTCTAACGCGCTTTTCACGATCCTCTAGCTGAGACTGACGTGCTCGAAATGCCTCTGTGTGTGCGCGCGTGTAGATATGTATATATATGTTCGCCCCCGCGTCGCGGGAAAACTTTTCGATAATATCGCCGCAGCAGCGAAGAGAGATGCGCCCCGCGCTTTATGTGTATATAGTGCTGCTGCTGCTGCTGCTGGGTATATGCCGCCGTTGCCTCATGACGCCGCGAGCTCTCGCGCAGCCCTCGGATTTTGCTTTTGTGTATGGAAATGTCATAATCGATACTGCTCGAGAGGAAGAGAGAGATAGACGCGTTTGACTCCCGAGTGATACAGCGGCTCACGGGAAATTGATAATACGCGAAATTCGTTCTTTATTGTACATAGGAAGATTGTAAAGCAGCCAAAGATGAGTGCAATTAAAGCTGCCTCCGAAGAAACAATCTAGTAACAATAAGAAAGAAGGGGACTGGGAAACTTAATGGCAAAGCAGCTCTCTGTATACGTGTATCGTATCGCGTGATTTTGCTCGCAAAAAGAGAGAGAGCTGGATAAAAGCTTGACTTTAGGCCTCGTGGTATTTACTGAAGAAAACCTCGGAAATTTCACTTCGAGTGAGTGGGTGTATGTATAAGAAAAGAGAGAGAGAGAGAGGGGGGAGTCAGTGAGTGAGGAGAAGAAAAAAAAGTGGTAAGCTCGAGGAGACGAGATCTAGCTAGCTCGGCGCACTTATAAGGATTTCACGAGTTTACCTATCTTCGACTCGCTGCTGCTACTTTTTTTCCCTCTCGCTCTCGAGACTCTTTTGCGCCTACTTCATCCGCACCCTCGACCATCGGCACACACACATATACCACGAGCCACTTGAAAATAGCTGGCGGATCACGATCGGGCGATAACCCACTGCTCCAACCAAATCTTTCGAGGAAAACAGATTACGTGCGCGGACAAGCGCGCGCGAACTCGAGCCTGCATCGTATAATATTGTTTCTCGCATGCAGCTATGCATTTTTGATGTGCCACTTTTTTGTGCGCGTGAGGAAGAGGAATGAGTCCTCGAAAAAGAGCGAGGGGCAATGATTAAAGTTAAAAATCAATTCTAAAGCAGCTGTAAGAAAGACCTTAATGATATTCCGCAGAAAAAATTGAAATCCAAGCCAATTCATTAATTAAATTTGTTAAAATATTTAAAATACAAAGAAAAAATAGCAAATGGATGAAATTTCAGAAAAATAATGCAGTCAAATAAAGCACCAAGAGTTTCATTTTTGGTGCCTGGATGTTCGATGGCAATGAATGACAATGAATGGTTAGGCTACAATGAATGGATTTTAGATAATTTCATTGCCAGAAGATAAACTTACGGCGCCTTTTTTTTATTGCATTCTTTTTCTGAAATTTCAATTATTTAATTTTTATCATTTACAGTATTTTTAAATTGCATTTATTAAATGTCTTGGATTTTAATTAGCTAACGGAATTTCATTGAAGTTCCAATTCCGACATCTGATAATTTCTCTGAATGAATCTGAACGAATCTGAATAAGATGGAATCTACCGGTTTATTCAATGGTGCCATCAGGTAATAATGAACTGAAAAACAGATAAAAATATTATACCATAATTTTAACTGAATAATTTTAGAATAAAGGAGGAACCTGTTGAGGTGTCGCTTACAGAAAATAATGATTATGAAACGATTGACAAGGAACCCAATAGCAAAAATGTTCAGTCTTCCAGATTTCGAGATAATTCTGTAAGATTTAATATTTAAATGTGATTGGTATTTCATTTATTTAACATGAAACTTTACGCACAACTGATTTTTCTATAGACCTGTAAGCTTCAAGAACGGGACAGATATTATGTATCTGAATTGAAAGATCAGGAAATTGAATTCGAGTGTAGAGACGAAAAGCCTAAAATAAACCTAATAGTACTAAAGGACGTTTATTCTCAAAATTACTTGCAAAACATGAAAAATAATGATAATCATATGACTCAAAAAAGCATTAAAACAGAAGCTGTGGTTGTAAAAAAAGAATTTTCCGACGACGATGATCAAAAATTGAAAAAATTTGTTGACGACAGATTCAGCAAGCAAAACAATATGAGAAAGAAGAATCATGTGGCCAATAACGGTGTTACACATTCGTGTAATATATGTGGAAAAACGTTTTGATATAAACGTAATGTCAAATCACACATTGATACAGTACATAAAGGCATTAACTACGCTTGTGATGTATGTGGATCAAAATTCAAAAATGAATGTAATCTTAAAATCCACATAAATTCGAAACATAATGGGTTCACCTTTACATGTGAGGTATGTAAAAAGACATTCATGATAAAAAATAATCTGAAAATTCACATCAAGGCAATACATAATGGTATTACCTATCTATGCGATACGTGCGGCAAGAATTATATAACGAAGGGTAATCTAAAAGTTCACATTGATTCAATGCATAATGGCATCACATTTGCATGTGAAATATGTGGAAAAACGTTCGCAACTAAATGGAGTCTCCAATTACACATCACGTCGAAGCATAAAGGCATCACTCACGTATGTGACAAATGCGGGAAAAATTTTCACAAAAATATTATCTAAAAACCCTCATTGATGTGGTGCATAATGGTATCATACCTGTATGTGAAATATGTGGAAAAACGTTCTCAACTAAAGGAAGTCTCCAATTCCACATCACGTCAAAGCATATAGGAATCACCCATGTATGTGACAAATGCGGGGAAAAATTTGCACAAAAATATTATCTAAAAACGCATATTGATGTGATGCATAATGGTATCAAACTGAAATGTGAAGTATGTGGAAAGCAATTCACACTAAAACATAATTTAAGAGCCCACATGCGTAATATGCACGTAATATGCAGTCGGTAAAATGCGATAACGTAACGGCAATCTGAAAGCTCGTAACGATGCAGTTTGCAGTGGTACCAGTAACGAACATCTTAAAGATACGAAGAAAAGCAAATCGTAAATAGAATGTAGACGAAGGGCACGAGAATTTTCAATCTTCAAGTATCAAGTATCAACAGATTCATCAATGTAGTATTAAAAACTGTAGTACTGAGAGCTGTAAAAACTCATGCTGTGAATTAATGCATGCAACGAACTCAGCTCATAAGCTTCATTAATTGTGACGTTGAGAATAACTGAGACTAGCATACCGATGAGCTCTGGATTTATTTAAGACACGCGAATGTAAATTGGAAGTAAATTAAGATTATAATTCACCTCAAATCTTATATCGAGATAGTTTTGTCAACTGATGGGCTCCTTTAAAATTCGTAATTATATCATCTTATTTATTATGTAAAAATAACGTCCAATTTTGATAAAAAAATTGGAAAAATGTTTGAAAAAAAATAAACGACGATGCTTATTTCGACTTGATCTTTTAAATATTTATTTTTATTTTTCAACAGATTTACTCATTATGCATTCGCGTGCACATTACACGTTTTACCACATACGATTTATCATTATTTTCATTATTATTAGCGCTCCGCTCTGCCGCAGCCGCAATATTTAAGGGTCGCGACGCGCGACAACACGCGTACACGCGCAAACGGCCGGGGGTGTCCCCGCGCTCGCGCGCGCGAATCGAATCAATCTCACGAGAGAATATATACACGCATTCACGCTCAAGCCCGCTCGCATCCGGAATAACAAAAAAGTAATCATCGATGAACACCTCTCTCACTCTTGCTCTCCCAATAGATCGATCAATTTACAAAGCTATTACACTCGCACTGCGCGCGTGCTCATATACATACATACACCAGCGCGGGGGTCGCTTTTCGAGCTTTTCGATCGTGCGTGCATGTATCATGCTGCTGCTATACATCGATCCATCAATCATTCATAAAAAAAATCGGCTTCGGGGAATGGGACAGAGCTCTGTACTCTGGCCGCCGAGCTTTTTTTCGTTGTATAGCTATACACGCGTGACGCGTATGTAGCATAAAGCAATCGAGTCGACGCGCGTGACGCACTACATGTGCACACGCACTCGTGTGTACTGCGATACAAGTGTGTATATTATATATTGTGCATTGACGTCGGGATTCGAGCGACCTAACGAAAACGATACATCGTGCGTATAAATACATGCGAGTAATGGCTGCGTACATCCCCCTGATTCTTGTTTCTAATGTTGAAAATTCCACCCACGCGGACAAGCACGACGATAGCACTCATCTCGCGGAAGACGTCGACGCGACAACGAGTGAGAGCAGCTATATGCGAGGGAGAGAGTGAGGTTCTATATATAGTGGCTGGTAGTACACGCAGACTATTAACTTCGCTCGCAAAGGGATCGATTAGGAAGCTCAGTGGCAGCAGCATCGGTTTACTCTGGACGCAGCAGCCGTTAATGCGCAGGGCTCAAAATGACCAGAGCCTTCGTCGCGTATACGTAAATGCGTGCTCTATATTATATATATAGACAAGAGTATATAACACGCGCGAGAGTAGTAGCAGCACGATGAGGACGTAAATGGATTTCTAGCTCGACTGCGCGCCCTTCCTCCAAAATACGAACGCGTCGAGTATACGTATCGGTATATAGATTTAGGGTGCGAGAGGCAATTATTAATTGTCGTGTGCCGAAGAGTGAGAGAGAGTGCCCAGCTCCAATGGTCCGCACACGAGATGCGTACACCTAACCAACCCCTCCTTTTGCTCATCTACGACTACGTACGCGGGTGTATTCGATATTGCCAATGGATATGTACGGCGCGTACACGCATATAACTATAACGTATATGTCGGGCTGGCGAGCTTTCGGTAGGGGTAAATGACCTCTCGGCTAAATGGAAAGCTGCTGCCGTGCGTATATATATAACATATGCGCGGCTCGCGAGTGCTCTGTGTAGGTCAAAAGCGCGAGCGAGCTTGCGAGCTTTCGGTCACTGCTTCGAGTTTCGTCGGGAATTCGAGCATTTTTCAAGCTGTAATCGATGCGTTAATGTTCGTGCTTAACATATCGTACATAATTTTTCACGAACGAGCTTTTTATCCATCAATTATCGTCGTCTCGAAACTTGAAAATAAAATAGTAATGAGTGTGCGACCCGTCAAAATTACAGCAATGAAACGCGCGTAACGATCGGATGCGCCTCGTATACCTCAACGATGTCATATACGCGTTATATATCGCTATGCGTAAGTTTGACTCGTATACGTCGTATACCGCTCCAATCTCAAAGGAATACAACTTACACGTGTATCACGTAGTGTGTTGTGCAGTAGTCCGCATGCGGCTGCTGCTGCTTCTGTGGTGGTGGTATATGCGGTTGACAAACGAGCAAACGCCAATCGACTTGCACTTCGGTCTGGCTCCCATTCACCTCTTCCGTATATATATATGCCCTCGCACGTATCTATCCGCGCAACGGAGTATAGCGTGTATACAGAGATACACATACTCACACACGTACGCTATATCCCAGTTAGACGATCCTCGCAACTGTACTCCGCACGAAACAGTTTGGTCATTCCAGCAGCAGCAGCAGCAGCAGCAGCAGGAGTATAAAGCATACTATACACATCTCTGGGTATATATAGTTAGAGTCTCTGCCAACTCGGACAGCGGCAGCAACTTGGCTCGATCTGGCAAACATTCGGAGGTGGCAGTGCGTATATATGTACGTACGTAAAGGATCCAAAGTCGAGCCCTGTGCCGAACGCGCGTATACATACGTACACGTATTATCCCTGACAATGAATCGTGCGCCGTACGCTCCGTACACGCGTATACAAATACACGAGTGTCTGTATGTGTGTGTGTGTGTATGTGTGTGTGTGCACGTGTATATATCTACAGGCCGCTCGCAGCATTGGAATCCGTATACAGCCGAGTTTGCGAGTCACAGACTATCCACGGCGCATCGTTGCTGCCGCGCGAAAGAGCCAAACTCGATGTTATATGTATATACACATCGCGATTCGTATGCTATCAGCAACGGCTCGTTCGAAGAGGGATAAAATCAATAATCGAGAGAGAGAGAGAGAGATCGCGTACGGGCTCCGCAAGTTTAACGATTAATGACGTAAGCGCCAGCCGAGCGAGCCGCACGTTGTTGCGGGAGTTCAACAATCGGCCAGGACCGCATTAGTCGCATTTTTTTGCTGGCCCAATCGTCGAGCGAGATTTTTCATCGATTTTCGAGAGAGTGGCAAGAGAGGAGTCGTGATAATCGCTCGCGCGGTCGAGTATCCCGAAATAAATGCAAACATCGATAATTAAGCGCAGATAGAGAGAAGAGTTTCATCAACGGTCAGCTTTGTACATACTATACGCGACCGTTATCTATAATTAAATTATCCACGCGCGATACATCGGCACTTTATATAAAAAGTGCATTTAAAGAGCACCGCAACGTATAAACACACACACACACTCACTGGGCGGCTATTCCGAGGCTGTACGATCGCGCGATTCTCTCTCTCTCCCGATCGCCGAGTAAGTACGCGACGAAAATAGCCCAACGCGGCGCGCGGTGTTTTTGTTTTGCAAGCTCGGAAAAAAGCTGCGACTCGACGTATGTATACGTTGCGCGCGACGCGCGTGCATCGCCTCTGCACACTGCACAGCTTCTATAATAAATTTCAAAAGACCGAGCGCCATTAGAAAGAGAAAGGGAGATGGATCTCTTTCTTGTTCGCTCTCCGCGTTCCAGCTGAGAATTACAAAAGGGGTCAGAGAACGAATTTACGCGCGACGCGCCTTTTACCTTACCTTTTCTTCTTCTTGGGTTCGTCTAGTCGTTCGGCTCGCTCTTTTTCCGTATAAGTATACGTACAACTACGAGACATGCGTCGGTACGGAGCGTGTATAAGCTTTCGAGAGGGGTTGCCTCGAGCGAGCGCAGACAAAAGCTCGTGTTCTCTCCCCCCGCGTAATACAACGCACTCGAACGCTATTGCGATATTTATCGTTTTAATTCTCTCTCTCTATATAGCCTGCGCGCGTCTGTGCGGTATAAGCACAGTCTCCTTTTAATTGTACGCAGTAGTCAGTGCAGTGCACGGTGCGTACATACGTATAACCAGATATAGCGGTGTATAGCAGGAGTATAACGCCGCATTCGTTATTGTCACTTTCGAATGAAGGATCCTTGAGTTATTATTACTCCCCGATACGCGACACGTCCGAGTCGATCGAATTGCAATATAATACCTATGAACAGACCGTTTCGCGCCGAAGCTGAATAACAATTTGAAATATTTTATTTTTCTTTACAAAATTGAAAGACATTCGTGTGAAATATTTTTCAAAATTACATACCGTACTCGTGTGAGTGTAGAAATTTGTCATTGGGCTCTGATGCATTGAAACGAATTTCACGCTCTTTCTTTGCTACGATCATGTACTGCATTCATGTGAGATTTGAGATGAGTCTTTTCTCCAAATGATTTGTGACAAGCTTCACACTCGTAGTATTTGATACGATTGTGCACTGTATTTTTGTGAACTTTGAGGTTACCCTTTAATCCAAATGCTTTATGACAAATATCACATTCGAAGAGCTTGGCTCGATTATGTACTATTTTTATGTGAGATCTGAGGGAACATTTGTATCCAAATGACTTACGGCATATCTCATATTCATATGGTTTATCGCTTTTATGTGTGAGCTTGATTTTTGTTGGACTCGATTTTCCTTGATGACTTTTTTGACACACATTGCGCCGATTAAATAACTTGGTTTTAGTTATTTTTCCCGATATTTTCACCTTCTCGTCGAGCTCATCACTCAAGTAATCGGTTTGACTTTCGCTTTCTTTTTTCACAATAGGTGGATAATCCTGGTACTCAGTTTTGTAGATGGTTGTCGATGGAGAAGACAGTTCAAGTTTAACATCTTTGCACTCAAAATCCACGAATATTTTTTCATCTGATTTTTCTGCAATGAGATTACCTTTTTCGCGTGATTTACATAAAATTGTAAGAAAATAATTAAAATCATTCAACTCACCGATGATTTATAAAACGCGATTGTTTCAAAGTTTTTGACGTCGCAGAAGTTCACTGAATCGAAAATACCTTCATCTGCGTCCGGCCAAATATCGTTCGGTTCTTTTTCACTCTTGAAGAATAATAAAATTTTATGAGGTGATTGCTTAAAAAAGACCATTGAGTAAAAAAAAATTATCGTACCTCACTATGTCCTCCTTGTTTTCATCACTCGTTTTGTTCTATGTACTCACTATGACTTTCCACGAATTCCGCTGAGAAAATATTTGAGGTTAAACTCGATCAGCCTACAGTACACCTTGATTTCGCCAATTTGTAAACACTTGCTCACCGAGGAATTTAGATACTCGCTAGCGACTGTACGCACTGCTGGGATATTAGCGAGGAGACGCAACGATTATGTTAGTTCCCTGGCGATATTTTTCCCCCTCTACTATCGTCTAGTCATACGCAGTTATTGTACCTACTGCAGTACATAGAATGGCTAGTATTTCGTTAAAGCTACACGAAGATCGCAATGAAAGTGGCATTCATTTAGGCGCAAAATTTGCTTACAGAAACGTGCGATGTATGCGGAGGAACATAAAAAGAAAATATCTCTCGATCCATATCGATGAAGAACATGTTGGTATTACACACGTGATGTTAGAAATGATACTCAATAAGTTATTAGAGCTATACTGGATAGTAAAATGTAAATGGTAGTTGCGTCGATGATTTTGCAAAATACCTCTAAATCTACTCTATAATTTTTTTTTAAATTCTCTGAAAGAAGCGAAGCTTTTGATTTAATCATAATAATCGATATAAAAGTATTGTGATTTGTCGTTGAAAAGCGCGAGTCTTTAAATTTCTGATAACGCGATCGAGCACGGGTATGGTTTGTGAACTCGCACCACTCCTAGTAAAACAAAAAGAGTCGCGCAAACGTATCGCGCGTCAGCTCGTTGTTAAAGTGGCGCTTAAGCCGCAGTGGACGTGTGCACTCCTATAAATAAGTCTCGCTCTTCCAGAAACGAGACCGCGAGCGAAACGCACTGGGCGCGCGCGCGACTCACGTGTTTTGGAATAGCGCATGTGTACGAGTGTGTGCTTGCGTACACGGGAGGGCTTTACGCGGCTGTTTTCGAACGAATTACATATAGATATACACCGAAATGCAGTGCAGTAGTGTATTTATAGATGCTTTGAGTTCTTCGCGGTGATGTGTATACATACTTTTTAGCGCCGATTCTCCGAACTTTTAGGGACGCGTGTACACGCTCTGCGAGCTCTCGCGCTTTTTCGGCACGCGCGCGTACTATGTGTAACGCGGGCACAATAGCCCGAGTAATGTCATTTGCGAGATCCATCGCGCGTCCGACACAAAATAAAAACAAAACGAAACGAAACAAAAAAAAAAGGGAGAACGAAAAGAGGCGCGTAACGCTGGGCCGGCTCGCACAAAAAAAAAGGAAAAAATTTAATTAAAATCGTGTTTCGCTCTCTTTCTCTGTGCTCGCGCGCGCGTATGTGTATGGGTGCGTTGATGCGCGTCGACTGTCGTTTTACGCGCGCGTGTGCGTCGGAATTCGTTAGAATTTACAGACTGAATTTAGAGTTATCGCGCGTGTTAAATTCCTCCGGCAGATTTACAAATGGGGACGCTGTAGGTGCAATTTTCGCGCGCCCATCCCTCCCGCGCCCGCCTCGTGCGTGCCTGCGTGCACAGTTTCGCATGCACTCGCGATAATACGCGCTTCGATTTTGTCATCGATCTGATTAAGAACGCGAAGAAAATATGTTTAATGTAAACGCAATCTCATTAGAGGTTTCAGCGGTCTGGCTTTGGATTTTATAGCTGCTGCTGCTTGAGCGCGCTTCTCGTGTGTTTCTAATTATGTGTTTATTATGTTGTTGTGGAAGTTACGCGTACAATTATCCGTTGGAAAATTTTAAATCTCATTAAAACCCTAATCCTCTTTAAGTATAGTTTATTTTCTCAGATTATAGTCATTTTGCGCATCTATCACCATTTTCTATGTACCTTGCATGAATCCTCACAATCCATTCTTTCATTTCGTATATTACTTTACTTCATTGATTATTTTATTATATTTCATTACGTTTATGCAGGCGTTGATCACCTGTAATTTTTATTCGCGTTTCCCAGCGAAGGCAGTGAAAGACTCAAATGAGGCTATGAAAGCTCATTATTTAGTGAAATTCTTTCAATGTTTGCAATCAAAAAATAGTAATGGATGGAGTCCTTAAATCTTAATGTTTCGATCACTTTGATCGTGTGTTTACATTTGAAGCCACATAGCGTTCGTAACAGAACCAACGAGTCGCGCACTGCAATTGTGCAGTACGGGACCAAGGAAAGTAAAGGCACGAACTTCGGGGGTCTGCTGAATTCAGAATAGTAAACTGTGCTGAAATAAATGCACGACAACCGCGTTATACTCCCGCAAAAAAAAGTGAAGCGCGATATCCGCGTGCGGTGACGTACGTACAGCCCATCGCCACAGAAGTGCACGTGTGAGCAAAGCACTAGATGAGCGTCCGTCTCTCTTCTGCGAATACAGTTTAAAGGATCTGGACGCGTGCCTTTCTGCGTGAGCATGAGTGCCACGCAGCTATATCATACGCACGCATGTGCGAGGATCGCCACACGCGAAAAGCTCTCTTCGAGCTCGAGCTATACGTACTAAACTATACGACCATATAAGCCATATACATACAGGCAACAGCTACGCTATACACAACGCGACGATCCTCCCGCGCGACTCGCAGACACACATACACATAATGCTTCAACGGGTTTCCGACTGCAACTGCGCGCGGGCGGGAGCAACTTCCGGAAATATATAGACCGAGCTCGCGCGCGCGTGAATTACGCAGCCGAACGAGCAGGTACATATACCTGCACGTGTGCAGCTGTATATGCAAAACGCATGTATACGTGTATAACGGGTCCGGGGCAGCGCTAGAAACACGCAACATAGAGACGTGTGCGACATTTCGACTCGAGTGCGCCGCTGTATAGCTGCTGCTACTACTGTTCGTATACACTATGTGCATGCCAGCGAATATACGTGTGCGAGATAGAGAGAGAGAGAGAGAGAAAGTGGAGTGTGCGAGAGACGAAACTCGCCAAAAGCTCTGTGTCTGCCTCGGGTACGCGAATATTATTACACGAGCTTGCAGACACACTCGCATAGCACACATACGCGCACACACCGCGAGTAGGCACTAATGAAATTGAAATGTCCCAGTGTTCGCGCGTGCCGGCGAAAGAAAGGATTATGCGGCATCAATCTTGCCTCTGTGTGCGAAGCATACATGTACCTATACGTATCGTGTGCGTGTGTGTGTGTGTGTGTGTGCTTGCTCATATAATAATTGTACGCAGTGATGAAAGAGCCGCGCATACGTATAGGACATATTTATTAAAAAAAAGAGAGCAAAAAGAGTTGGAAAATCAATTGAAACCCGCAATCGATATCGTACATAAAAAAAAGGTATACAGAGGGATACAGACAAGGACGAACGAGAGAGCTGCAATAACGAATTATAATTAGATTTCGATCGGATACCCTCTTGATATGTGCGTGTATGTATAATATCGTATAACCGTCGCGACGACAATCAATGCCAACTTGAAATTCTCTCGACTGTGCGACAGCAGCGTCCGAAAGTATCCACATATGATTAAAGCAAAAACGCCAAGTGTATGTATCATGGTGCTCCCCCAAACGCGCTCTACGCACTTTCACCGCTAATTAATTAAACGCGCCTCGCCACAACTGCTGCTGCTCTCAAAAATGAAAGAGATATCATACGCCTGCATATACACACGCGTAGCGCGGGGTACAGGTGTATTTTCTCTTCTCTCCCCGCATTTAACACAACGTCGCGCAGCCGATGCTGCTCGGAAGGATACTTTCGGCACTCTCCGCACTCGTACACGTGCTAGCTATATAGCTAGCTATACATAAGCGCGGGGTCGAGGCTCGAGCTTTGTGTCGCTATTTGCCTTGCGGCAATAATACACGTACGTATTATATAAGCTGCAGCAGACTTTGAAGAAGTTTTTCACCTCCCTTACGTGGCATACATGTATATGCCGTTGTATCAAATAACTTGTTGCTCGCCGAAATACGAGAACTTTCTTCTTTCGTCTTCTCTCTCTGTACTTGACGATATCGTGCAACAAGGCAAAATAGTTCTTCTCGTGTGTATACGCATGTATGATAAAATATACGCACACACGCGCAAGCCCAGTTTGACGAATCAACGAAGGATGAAATACTTCAAAAGCCCGAGGTATAAGCGCATTACGCGCCACGAGGCCGTATTGTATATCATTGTCTAAACGAGCGTGACGAAAAAATTCGCCCGGATAATCGAATCGAGAAAAGTAGCCGAGAAAGAAAGCAAAGGGGATGCTCGATCATTGCGATTCGTTTCTTTAAATTCCACGAATATATATTACATTCAAGCTCGGGGCTGAAAGGCCACCACTTTCTCATGCGTGCAGACTTACACACACACACACTTTGGTCGTAGCTTTTTTCTCGTTATATATACCAGTTTCACGTATACTACTATTCGCGTCGCGTCTAGAGCTGTGTTTTGGATTTCAAATATTATATATTATATATATGTGAAGGTAGATCAGAGACTCGGCACGTATACGCGTATTAAACGAAACGACGCAGACGACGTAGACGACGACGCGTCCCGAGGTATATACAGCACGCAGCATGTATTATACATATCGAGAAGAAAAAAGAGAAGGATATATACTTTTGCCCTTATACTCGAAAATTATCATATTTATAAAGTCGAAGAAAAGAGAGAAAGTCTGACGAGAGATAGGGTGTGTATGGAGCATGTATGCTGTGTGCGGCGTGGGCGTGCACATGTACGCGCGTGTATATATATATACGTTCTTATACTCTCTTTCTCTTGAGGGTGGAATCCCAAATTCCGTCTGTGCGCCTCTGTGTATGTGTGTTTGGGTGCAACGTGCGGATATACGTGTGAGACTGACCTGCCGCTGCCGCCGCGCGTAGTTCATATTTTAAGCTCTCTTGCGGCCGATCCGTCTATCTCTGGGTGCAGAAAAAAGCAAAAGAAAAAACAGCAAAAAAAGAACTTTGCCCCCGAAACTTTTTCATCCCCAGGCGTACAGCAGCAGCAGAAGCAACTCAGCCCAGCTCGCAAGCTCAGGCCAAGATTTTACGTGCGCGCAAAGCTCGAGTTCGAGGGGAGAGAGCTTGGTATAAGATTTAATTAAGCTATAGCTCGCGAAGTATTTGGATTTTTACTTATCCGCAGTCGTGTTTGAGATCGATATATTTATATATATGCGATATTTCGAGCTCGATAATTTAATAGCGGCTCGTCTAGCTGAGAGATATAAAATCAATATATGGTAAGGTGCTAAAAATACGGACGCGTCAACTTCGAGAGACAATCGTTGAACGAGGGTGTGTGTGCTTGCGCGCGCGAGCGTGGGTGGGTATTTTAATGGTTTAATTAATGCGCTCTCGAATTTTAGTAAACCTAATTTGAATACTTGATTGCTGCCGCGCCGCTGAGAGAGACGGGGGAGAGATCAGAGTTTCGTATGTATTTCGTCGGTTCCGAGATTCGCGTGGGCAGTAATTCTAGCGGGCATGTGCACGTGTTACGTTGTTACATCGTTTCTTTGATTCATGAATTTTATAAAATCACACGTTGATCCCAAGTGTTAACTCTTTAATGTGAAAATGACAATTTAACCGCGTTTAGACTTATACAATTATTTTTACTTTGCCACTTTCAGAATTACAGATAAAGGTACTTGCCATCTAACGGTGAAGGCCTTAAGAGGGGAAAGGTACCTTAAACCTACATTTATAAAAAATTTATTAAAAATAAAGAGAATAAATTTTTTTTGGATTATACAGAGAAAACTCTGTTTTTTCCACTCTTTTTCCAACGTTTTTCACTCAGGAATATGAAAATTAAGGTCCCAGTCACCACAGAACCCTCCTCGATGAAGCAAGCCCCCAGTCCTGGGAGGTACCCCTGTGCCGTAGGATCCAGCTAGAACCGATGATTCAATCCTGATCATTGGGGTCTCATTTTGTTCATTAGATATGTGGTTACAAACGCAAGCACTTTCAGATTTTTTAATTAGTTATACCCAATTGCCAGCCACATATACACATTTATTCATTAATATCATAATAAAATACAATTATGCTAGGGATATAGCCTAAAAAAGTACAAATTTTGTCCAATACCTATGAAAGTGCTTGCGTTTGTAGCTATTTTTGTGTAGAACAACTCCTGAAAGTTTCAGCTCAATTGCTCAAACGGTTCACATAGAAAGTTACGGCAACAGAGCAATTTTGAGATGAAAAGTAACTGCCCAAAAGTTGAAAAAAACAAAAATACACCAATACATGTCATAATGATACTCTCATGTCACTGAGGCTGCTTAAAATTTTTCGGACAATAAAAACAGTAATTAAATTTGAATTTTCAACATTGGACCCACAAGGATAATGTTCAATTACCCTAGACAGCCACACAAAGCCAAATGCGCCAATTTCATTACTACATTTTATAATTTGTATTAAAATATTAGTATACGCTAATATGGGTTTTATGTGGAAACTGTTAACTAAGTTTATTATGTCCAAATCAACTTTTCACACAAATATGCACATCTCATATAAGAACTTAATCCCAGGCCTCTACCATTCACTAACATTCATAAAACATTAATCACTGGATCTATAATTGGAAATAAAATCACTCAAAATTGATCAATTATCACTAATCTTGTTTATCACATGCAACAAACAATATATATGATGCAGTCATGTACACATACATAAAGTACAGTGACATACATATACACTGATGTATATATGTGAATTTACATATGTACTGCTGTACTTTTTGAATTTGAAGTGTCAAAAATGTCACATTTTCATAAAAAGCTATTGGAACTTCTTCATAGCTTTATTATAAAACTCTATGTGGAGTTGGAAAGATATAATTGCACTCTACATATACTTTTTTCACCTTCAAAAAAATGTAATTTTTAGCCATTGGAAAATCAAGATAGCAGACTGTTGTTGACATTTGATCCGGGCTCGCGCACGAAAGTGAGAGAGACAGTAGATATACCGAAATCACGTGCTGCGAGTGGTGGCGTTACTGTACACCTACAGCCATGTACACAAACAAATTTCTGCTGGATGCATTATAACCTAAGAATAAAACGAGTAACAGATGGCGCTACCAACTTATGAAGGTCCGGAGATTCATGAAAGAACGGCAATGTTTTTTTTTGTCGTTTTATTCATTTATGCTGTAATAATCATAAAAGTATCGGTACTAAATAGGCTGTACCTCTCGATAAAATCAAAATTAAAAAATTCTGAATACGGTACTGGAAAGCTGAGAAAAAATCCTATTGGAAAAGTCAATAAGCAAAAAAAATTTTTTTTGAAATTTTAGGTACTTTTCCCCCCTTAAGGAGGCTGTAGCAAAAATGAAAAAAAATTTAGATCGAAGTGAAATTTTAACCAATGATAGTTCATGAAAATACAAGATTTTTGGTAAAAAAAAATTTTGGTATTTCCATGCAAATTTGGAAAATAATGAAATTCAAAGTTTTGGCCATTTAACATTGAATCAAATGGGAAGTGGTAGTTTTTAGTGTACTGTGAGCTCAAATCACTTTAGAAGATAATGAAATTAATATATGTTATAGGAAATTTCATTAGCTTTCGAATGATATAATAAAAAATGTGTGTTTCCGGGCGAATAAAAAAGTTATGGTTTTTTGAAAAATGTTACAGCAGCGCAACCAAGTGCACCTTAGGTCGCTACAGCCTCCTTAAGTAGTGTATCATGGTATTTCAAGTTCTTCAAAACTGGTCTAAATTTTTTCAAAGCCTAAACGTGGTTTAGAACAATGCCACAAGGTTATTGGGTCTGTTGCTAGCCATGAAATGTTGTCACTGCTTCCAAAAATCGCGTTGATTTTTAATCGCATTTAATAATATTACTAATCTCTAAAATGCCGCGAGCCAAAGATAAAAGTAAAGGGATAAATATTTTTTTCTTTCTCTACTTAAACGCGTACGATATCCCCACAATAAACAGTTTTTCTCGACTCTTCCTCGCGTTTTCTTCTTCGTATATATACTTTTCATTCGTTTTGAAAAGTAAGCCACGGAGCACGAAGATATTAGCGCGCAAACTCCCGTGCGCTACTTCCGTACTGCTGCTTTCTCTCTCTCTTTTTCTCCGGCGTAGAAAAGTTAAAATTATTTAGATTTTATAACACAATAGCTAACTTTATGAGTAAGCTTCGTCTATCCTTTTCTTCCCTCTCTCTCTTTTCCCTCTTGCTTCTTGCCGCGCTGCCGGTGTGCTTCGGCATAAGGATGATATTTGCGGCGGCGGTGGCTAAAAAGGCAGCGTAAGGCAGTAGCAGCAGCAGCAGAAGCATCGTCACTGGCATACTCGTCCGTTGTATAGAATATATACACATTCATATACATATATATATATATACACGCACACACAGCAAAGCGAGAGAAGAAGGAGGAGGCGTTTGCGGTGCTCGGGCATCACTTCGTCTTGCCCATTTCCATAAGAATTTAATAACATCCAGCTCAACACGGAGCGCAATTAATATACTTTTTTCTTCTTACCCTGTGCGCCCGCGCTATCTTCCCGTGGCAAGAGTAGCAAAACTCTTCTTTTTGACAAGAGAGAAAGAGAGAGAGAAGAAAAAAAGTAGAAAAAAAGACCCTTCGCCTCGGTAGTAGTAGCAGCAAAAGCAGCAGCAGCAGTAGTAGCAACATCAGCATAGTACTCGAAAGCTCGAGCTTGCAAGTACAATGTCTCAAAGAAGATAAAAAAAAAAGGAAAACGTCGGGGGCGCGCACAAGAAGACAAGGATTTTCATCCTCGTAATTCGTCGCTGTCATGATATTATTGTTATTACATTGTGCAAGAAAAAAAAAGCTCAAACAAGCCTCTCAGGCGGCATTCGCGCACTACAGCGACGACGACGATTCGAGGCTCGGCAGCTCCGACATTTCATTTGCATGGCTCTTACTTCGTATTTACATGTCTAACATTTAATACCGTTCGTATTATATGTACATACACACACAACAATTCACGGCTAATCTGTCTTTGAGAGCAATTGCACAATTTGCTTTGAAGTCGTTAATTGCGTAGGAGCGCTGCATTTAAACTCGATATTGCAAGGACGAAAATTATAATGTGACTGCTGGGAGGAAAGGACTGAGGACTGAGAGGTACGCGAGGTGTCGATACAAAGGCCACTTGCTCCGGAGCGACTTTGTACACGTATACTCTTGCATACATGTATGTGTGTATGCGTGTGTGTGTACCGTACTCTTCGTGTATATAAGGATCGTTGTTCAGCGACGGATGAAAAGACCTCGACGGTTTTCTAAAGGCAACAAAGTATCGAGGATCGCTCCGGGGATGTTTGTATAACTCCAGTATTAAGAGACGGTGGATTTTAAGATTTTGAACGGAAAACTGCGCCTTTTCATGGGCGAGCCAAGAGAAAGAGAGAGAGAGAGAGAGAGAGAGAGAGAGAGACGATGTTTTTGCAACTTTTCACCCCCAAAATGTTTGTATAACCCAGGCGCGCGCTTGTTCTCTCGTACGTGCATCAACGATCGCGAATGCGTCCGCAAAAAAGCCAACGAAAAGAAAGTAAAAATGAAAAAAAAATGCTAGTAATGATTGATTGAATATGGTCAATAATGCAAATATTTTTGCCCATTTTCGGATTGTAAGTATTACAATAACTTCATTCGATCGTAAACAAACTGTTTTATTCGACGTAAAAATAAACAGCTACTGAGCTACTAAACAATAGTTCAACTTTTCGAAACTTATGCGATATCATTTTCATGCATTTTTAATCGATGTGAGTTTTGAGATAATAATACGATTTGAATGAATTGTTGAAAATTGTGCACGTTCTACCAGTGATACCATTGAGTACGGAATCACTGAAATTTTCTTGAGTATCCGTTGGTTCTTTACTTTGCTCGTTGCCTGCTCGCTCGAATTTCCCAATCGTTGCGTCGTCGCTAATGATTTCTTCTTTCATCGTATCAACTGTTTCTTGTTTGATTGGGCTGCAAAAGTTTACGCACTCAAAAATTATTTCCGTATCGTTGTCAGGCTCACTTTCAAAATTCAATGCTGTTGCTTAATCGGTAATGAGTTTTTTGAAGATACCTCACACTCACATAGATCATCTGAAATAGTAAATCATTAGTTTATAACGGAAAAGTCGTCTGAAATACCTTCAATAAAAGTCAAATTTCATTACAAAATTTGTGTTTACATTAAATCTGCATTGAATTCAAGGGTTGTTTCTCGACAGCATACATCGAAAAATGATGCAGCCGCTCTCGGGAAGTTAATGTTCGCGTTCGGGCTGTACCGTATACTCCGCAAGCTCTGTCAATCGCCATGCTCTCGAGTCGGCGCGCCGCTGAAAAAGCTCGAATTACTCGCCAATCAATTTTATATAATGATGATTATCGTAAATGAACAAGATAAATAATCCTCTCTTCTTCAAGAGAGAGTGAGGGAGATAGAGGACGAGCACCAGAGCCGTGTACGCGTGTTACGTTTATGGTCTGTTTGTGGTATCTCTCTCTCTGTATTATATATAACACATTTAGCTCGCCGCGAAGAACAATGGGGTATTAGCACACAGGGCAGGGTTGGATGCAGATTTAATTCAGCTCGAGAATTACGCGGTGCAGAGAGAGAGAGAGAGAGAGAGAGAGAGAGAGAGAGAGAGAGAGAGAGAGAGAGAGAGAGAGAGAGAGAGAGAGAGAGAAAGAGAATCTGACCCGAGATATAATATGAAGGGTTTCATCGCATTGATCATCGTCTCGTCTCGTTTCTCTCTCTCTCTCTCTCTCTCTTCTCGAGCTTTTCCTAAGACCCTCGGTTAAAACACTGGAATATCTATACATGTGCTGCTAGAATGGGGTAACGTTGGAACGGGGGATGGGCTGCGTGAAAGGGAGTTTTGGTTGCTCTACGGATTGGCGCTGATTAGGTAATCTCGCTATATAATCGCAGATACAGTAATACGGCTCGCGCGAACGTCAGCGCGCGCGCGCCCATCTGTCCGACTGTCTTGCACACCGTTCGAATTTCTATACATATACAGGGTAGAATATTTACGTATATATAAATAATATATAAATTTTATGGATGAGAGATAGGCGAGCGTTAGCGCGGTCGACGAAATGATTTGCGAGAGTTATATGTACAGCGGCGCAGAATCAATTTGAAATGCGCGGAGAGTTTAGTACTTTAGTTCGTTATCTCTCTCTTGAGTTTGCGCTTGCCCCCGTGTGCGATGATATACGCGCGCGCGCGCGTGTGTGTGTGTGTGCATATGTGCGAGTGTGTTTGCGTGCGTGCGCTGGTTAGTACGTGTATGTACGTACGGTTGCGCGCGAGAAACTTTCGGGCTTATTTTGATTGACGCGTGCGAGCACGCGGAAAGCGGGAAATATTTCTCTCTCCTTAACGCGCAAATGAGATTTCGTGCGCTTGCGGCGTGTGCGGTTACTGTACCAATACTATACACCGTAGACATTGGGAGGCGAACAAAAAAAGTGCACAGAGACGAGTGATTCCTACACGTGTACGTTATAATTCAATGAGTGGCCGTGCAAAGCTAAAAAGTATACATACACACGCTTTTCTGTCGCGCGCAAGTCGTCAGAAATCCGCACGGTATTGCAGCTTTATAAAATACTAAATTGTACGTATACACATGAGCAAGGCCGCGCGTACAGGCAAAGAATGCAAAAGGAAAAAAAGCTCGCGAGTATATGTTTTCGCATGAACCTACGCGGGCCATTCGTTGCGCCCGTAAATCTTAACCGCGTGTGTACGGTACATAACGGCGGCCCGCTCTATAAATATGTATACCAGCGCACGAGCTTCGGCGGGGCCAATGTGTGTTTGCTGCACACACGCCACCATGCACATATTCTATAAAGCTCGGATACGTGTGTGTGTGTGTATAATAACGATGTGTGAGCTGCGCAAAAATAACGAAAATCCACGCGTCTTCATTAGGAGACGTCGACGGCGCCGCAACCGCCGCCACATTACATACATAAAAGCTCGACTGCCGAAGAAATGTCGCGCGCGCAAGTTGTTCTCTTATATTGTATACGTACTTCTTTGTTTTCCAAACAGTCAGTCTGGTCTTGAATAGACGCGTAGTGGTATAACGAGCTAATGAATTTATTCTCGTTGATGCGCGTATATCCCGGTAATATGTATTCGACACGACGCGTCGCGCGTATATTTTTCATTACTTCGATTTTAGCTCTCCCTTTATGTACGTAATACGAAAGTTATAAAGCTCGGCGGCGGACGATCGAACACGGTACTACTGCTTCTACTGCTGCGGCTACCGTGTATATATACGTATAATACATAAGTTGGACGAGATATCTATTTGCTTATTCCGAGCATGTAAAACGAGCTGTGCCGCCGCGCGCGGCGCACAGATCCAACGCAGGGGGAGGCAAAAATCATTACCCGAGTAAAACACTCTCGGCCCAGCTAGCTCGGGCTCGACTCTTTTGTCTATCTAAAAGTTCGTCGCTTGTAATATATAAAGTATATAAACTCCGGTAAAACTCCTGTAGCACTGCGTGCACCACCACGGGGAAAAGAGTCACCACCGCCAGCAGCAGCAGCAGCAGCACGCAGCTACTATATTTGCACAGGAATAGCGTAATTTCGATTATCGCGCGCACGCGTGGCACGAGACATCTCGAAAAAAAGAAGAACAACGTAAGTTTTTTTTTGTCGTCGTCGTCCTTCTCTCTCTCTCTCTCGGTACGTACGGAAATATGCATTCTTTTCTCCTTGTATACGTACTACTACTACCAGGTATACGCGGCGAGATGCCTCCGATATGCGCATCTTCTATATGCTGGTCTCGTGCGAGCTGGGATCGCGAATCTGTGTTGGTGGCTGTGTGTATATGCAACGCCGCGCGCGCGCGCGCCGGAGCATATCATATACCTCGAGACACACTGGAGTGCATGTGTGCGTGTGTATGTGTGTGTGTGCGTACGAGAGTGTGGTATTACTACCCTTTCGTAGCCGCCCCCCGACGTCGCGTTTTCCCAAGTGCCACAGCAGCAGCAGCAAGCCGCAGAAGGAAGGCCGCAATGCATACTGAGTAGCCCCCTCGCCGTATATACGTATACACACAACCCTCCCACACCAGATGCTGCTGCTCTTGCTTCTGCTGCATATATACATACATACATACACACCAGGAGAGTTGCTTCTGGCTTCCTTATTGTATACACGTGCATGTGTATGTATGTATGTATGTATGTATTCGTAAAGCAGAGCAAGCAGCAGCAGTAGCAGCCTCCATTACCCGGTCAACGTTGCTGCTACATGTATATATGTAGGTAAGCCGAAGCTATAGTTGCTGTAAGGGGGGCAAAGGCAAAGTAGCGCGACGTGTATTATGCCACCGGGTCGCTGCAACAATAGCTGCAAGGAATCCTCCGCACGATCGGCTGTAATGTTCGCTCGTATATAGTACCGCTGGTATACGTATATAACAGCGAATCTATTCGAGCTTGCGAGACGCGCGGATTCTCTCCCAAGAAAAGCTCGATCGACCCCCCCTGCAGCTCGTGGATCCTCGTGTCTGTATGCATCTTTGCGCCCATTACTCGCGGCTATACGTACACACACATGCGCGTACAAACATTCTCTCTCTCTCTCTCTCTCTCTCTCCGATTATCGTGTACATGCGCGCATTTGGGGAATGATCGTCGACGACGATATGCGCTTCCGATTGAAAAGCCACGGATTAAGCCGAGAGAAAAACAACCACACACACACCGGCGTACCCGTGACACGTGTTATTATCGTATTCGCGGGTTTACGTTCGACGACAACGACGACGACGACGACGACGATCATTCGTGCAAATGTAATTGTTTGTGTTCTTACGTACGAGCGCACGAGTTTCTCGCGCGTACTGCACTATACGTACGATGCGATTCGATCCTCGAGGCCCGCAGTTTACCTTCCATTTGCGGCTGCAGGGTTTTACGTGTATATATGTGGAACATCTTGTTATCCAAGCGGTGGCTTTGCTCTCTCTCTCTCCCTCGGTGTCTGCCTGACGATAATGCGGCTGGAATCCTTTCCCCAAACGGCGATTCTTAACGGGTAGCGATGATCCTCGTCTTTCTGGTCGCTTTGGTGGTTTGGAAATCGTTGCTCGGTGGTGTGTTTTGCCGCCACTTAAAGGCATTACGTATCTCATAGACACGATTGCAACGAGAATGACCCTATCAGCAACTATCGTCTCATTCGACCGCTATCTGCAAATTTCGCTAATGCTAAAAAAAACACAAATGATATTTACAAGTCGTGCATTGATTTCTTGGTTGAGATAAGGTGGTTCTTCTCCTCTACAACTTGGCTGCTGCATCGGTTGGCTAGAGGTATACACGAGTCGGACCGGTCGTTGCCTGATCGTGTTTATGTTACTGCTTATACTGCGGCTATGGATATCGGGACCCGCGTAAAGCGTCTCTGACTTACTGTTATTGTCTGCGAGCTTACGTTCGACGTCCCGATCGGCCGCGCACGGGTATAATGCGCGTTAAACTATTTTGAGAGCTTGCGACGAAGCTAAGACGATCAGCATCCGCACGAATGTCCCGTGCACATTTATCGTCGATATAGATCGTCGTACACGCGCGAGGCAAAACACAGATAGTAAGATATATATTCATTCGCAAGCTGTACAGAGAGAGGATGTAGAGCTCGGTGCCGTTTCAAGCTTGGCATGCATTCATGTATATATTACGATACTGATCGTTGTTTGTATTATATGTATATATAGACGCGCATGCATATTCCCCGCGCAAATGTATGTATACGCGCGCGCTACGACGCCGTTGTTGATTGCGGGTCGCGTACTACACTACTACTCCGCTGCAGCTGCAAGCTGGCTCGCGCGCCCGTGTCGAGAGTCGAAATCGCAAGTTTCTCTCTCTCTCTCTCTCTCTCTCTCTCTCTCTCTTACTCTGGTTGAGCTTGCAAGTTACGCCAGTGCCCGAGGAGAGTATTAGTATATATATACGCGTGTACTCACGTACGTAACGGGATACTTATGTATTATACGCGCGGACTCTTGCAGTGCACGAAACATGCACAACGCAGTATGCACGTGTTTCGCAACCACACAAACAGGAAATATAATAGCCACAAGACAATAGCTGCCGCCGCCGCTGCTGTTGCTGCTGCCGCTGCTGCGCGTGCGGCATACTGTTGTCTCTATCTGTATGTGTCTGTGTATGTGTGTACTACTGCTACTGCAGTATACGAGGGAGCTTGCAGAAGCAGCAGCGAGCTTTCACTCCTTCTCCTCCCGCCCGCCCCGCCACCGACTGTATATGCGCGGAACGAGAAAGCGGATTATATGAAGCTCGAATTGTTACACACAGATTTGCGTGTATTAATTTCCGAATAATTGCATAGTTGAGATGTCTCGCGTAGCCGTTGCTGCTGCTGCTGCCTCTGCCCACCCACCCGCTCGTGTTATATCTATATACTCTCTCTCTATCTCTGCCTCTGCCGCTGAGCTGTATACGCGCGCATGTATAATTTTGTAATTGTTGTTCGTATATATGCGCGATTCCTGAGTATGCGCGAATATACGTGTGTATGTGTATGGGTGTGTGATGCCATTTGGGATTGCGCGCAATGCGCTAATTATCAACATTATTCGAATTCGCTTTTGTCGAGAGGATCGAGTTTTTGTATATCATGATATACGCTCGCACATACGCGGGTGTTGTATGCATACCAAAGATCTACGGAAAATACGCAATCTAAGTCTTACTCCGTTATCCTTTACATTGCGACTTGAGTCTCGTTCGACTGAAGCTTTGAGCTTCGAGCGCTCGTGTAAGGGCGCTTCAAACTCTCGGTACGCTCACGTATACTCACGCGGCTAATACGTGCACGCTGAAAAAGAAGGTTGACATTACGAGCTATCGTGCTGAAACGACTATCCTTTGTGCTGTACAAGCCCTCGCGAGGGATGGTGTTTTTTCCCCTCCCCGTCGCGTTAACATCGATTTATACGTACGAACGTGTGCATCGTTATTATACGTTCAACCATAGAGTTATTTTTTCCGTGTATACATACGCGCGTACGCGTATCATTAACGCAGCCAGCAGCCTATAGGCTCGCGCGCGCATTTCTGTTTTAACGGCGTGTACGCGCGCGCACACTCGAAAAACGGAAAAGCTGTTCTACCTCTCGGAATAACTTGATATTTATCGCGTGCGCGTTTACACTGTGTATGGTGTGTAGCCTAGCAATGCCACAGTACCATAGCGCGGCACCATTGTGTAGATTTGCAAACCGCAACGGCTGCTGTTTTCTTTTTTTTTTTTTTTTTTTTACGATTCGCGCTTGCGTCGCTAGTTTTTTTCCCGCCGCCCGCCCGCGCGAGAAAACGCGTGCGTGCTATACACGAATGCACGCGGGCTCGTAAAATACTGCGTGCGTGAAAGTTTCCGTGCATGCGAAAGTATGCGTGCACCAGGGGGTGCTTCCCCCCCGCGCTACCCCCGTTCGCTCGCGCCTATATGCGGTGCCAGGAATTTAACCTTCTTTTATTTTCACACACACACACACACATACAGAGGAGCGAGCACGCAGGACTTTTTGACGACGTATAGACGGAATTCAATGTCCCGTAACAAAGTTCGCAGCTCTTTTAATACGTAGCGCGCGAAGTAATCGTTGCAGTGGAACGACATCGCTTCTATTCGATTTTTTTTTCTTCTCGTTCTCTCCCTCACTTTTTTCACTCTTATTCCTTTTTTTTCTTCTTTGCTTATCGCAAGCTCTACACGTTCGTTTATTTCGTTCTCCGCGTTTATATACACTGTAAAAAAATAGAATCTCGCACTAGTGCTCATTGAATTTGGCAATATATAGTATAGAGCCCGCGAATCTGTATGCATGGGGAAAGTACATAATGTCGGGAAAAACGAATTACTCAAAGCCCCGGACTTTCTTCGCCGAACACACTGCCTCGCTATAGGAAACTGGGGGGACGAGAGAAAGAGAGAGAGAGAGAGAGACGGACGTTGGACGTGCAGCAGAGAATGACGCAATTTCCATCGTTATAATATACATATATCCGCGCGCGTACAGCCCGCAAAAGTTAGGGAGAATCTGCTGCCGCGCGTCCTCGGGCAACGCGGTGAAAAAGTAATTTTATCATCCTGCACGCGCGCGCGCGACTCGCGGCAGCTTGCACAGGCGCTTCTTCCTCGTTCCCTCCCTTATACTACCGCACCCATGCAAAGACTACCCAACAACGATAAGAAACTCTTGCCATAAAAATTTGTGCTCCCGACGAACGACTTATTTAACTAGGAGAGCTTGCTCGACGTTGGTTGAGAGAGAAAAAAAAAGAAGATTCTCCGAAGCCTAGATATATATGTATATACGAGGCACGCGCTTGTATACATATTGGCGCATTAAATAAACCAAATGGCATTCTTTTCTTGCGTTATATATATGTGCAACAAAGAATCCAGCATCGTACGTGACTCGAATTTTGTGATCTTTGCCATCGGTCAAGATAAATGAAAACGATCATTAGCGCAAGTTATTTATTTACGTTATTCACGCAGTATATAGAAACGAGCTCATTCAAAAACTTACTGTACGTCCAATATATTTTATCGAGTTTACGGCCCTTTATCGAATCTCGGTCACGTGATCCGCTATCGGTGCTGTCAATGCTGTACCGTAACGCTGGGTAAAAATGAAAAAGACCACGTTAAGCTATTGTGCGAAGGTGTGACGGGAAAAAGAGGGTGTAGCGCGCGCGGTATGCGTGTTTCGCATTTTTTGCCCATAGCTTGGAGAGAGAGAGAAAGAAAGAAAGAGAGTTAACGAGTATAAGGGACCAACAGCTGCACTTGTGCTTTCTGCTCTCTCTCTTTCTCTCGGCGTTTTCCCTTGTCACCCAACGATGCGATTGTGCACAGAATAGGACAGGAGCAGCAGCAGTCGGGTCGTCGTTGGTGTAGCGCGACAAGAATTTAATAAAAACCAAGGATATATTTAGCACGCATACCGCAGCGTATATATATAATCCCCCCGGTAACGAGGCCAGGAGATCGTAAAAAGTACGAAAACAAGAGTCGGACGTCGAAACTGTCGCGCGCAAACTGTATACGACAACCAACAGGGGTCGCCTATACGTATTCCGCTGCTGTATATACAGGATAATCGACGAAGAGAGAATTCGAGCTTATATCGCTCGAGTTATGCGCAATCGATAGTCGCGAGTTTTCGACGTGAAACTTTTTTACGCTCTCCGGAGGTAAAATTGATAATTGGGCGCATAAAGTCGTACGTATAATTCGCGTGGATGATAAACATTATATATATGTCTGTAATACGCGAGGCACGTGTTGACGACGACGGCAGGTTGGCTAACGCGTGCAGCTTGCGGCGTCGCACGACTGCAACATAGCTAAAGAGACAGAGAGAGAGAGAGAGAGCGAGAGAGAGAGAGGGTGACTGATGTGCCCGAGCTGAGCTTGGGCCGGTTCGCGCGCGTGCCACAAATGAGTTTTGTTCGGAGCCAATTTGAATTTAGATTAGTTGACGCGCGCCCGCGCATGCGAACCCGAGGAGCGCACCATCCGCACACGCGCGTCGTCTATACGATCCCATATATTCGAGAAGGATGTGTGTGTTTTACGCGTGATTCTCGATAATAAATGTGCTGCGAGCTTGCAGGCGCGCGCGCGCGGCAGATTGTTCTCGCTGCGAATTTGTCGCAATTTTAATTCGCGTCGACGCGATCGATCGATCGCCCGAACGTTTGTTTGGATATGTATAATGTAATTCCAGGGGCGCGCGGACACAGAGGAAAAAAAGCTCGACTGGTCTAGCGACGAACTCTTGCTATAAGGCGACGGGCTATAACGAACTCAGACGTTATATATATATATATAAAATGTGTGTGTGTGTCTGTGTGAGTAAAATATAAAAGTGAGTGTATATAAAAGAAAAGCAAAAGAAGAGAGTAACAAATTAAGTCGGCGCTTGGATGTCTTTTGTCGCGTATATACATGTATACAGACAGTCTGGGCGCGCGCCTGGACTACCAAATGGCCCCAGCGATGCTTATTGAAATTCCCCCTCGTTATACTTACTGTGTGTACGTAATAGGGGCAGCACTGCGACGCGTATTTCGTTGATTTTTCTTCGGCGCGGGTTAAAAGTACCGAATAGAAACAATGGATCTTTGTTTACGTAAGAGCGAGATTCGTGACGTGATTGGCTGAGCGTAATATCTCGGACCGACGATCCCGCACGAGTCCCATCGTTATATTTACAGATTTACGATACCTACCGAGCTTTTTTCGTACCTTAATCATAATCGAAGCGTCGACGTTTGCGGATTTTTCTCGATTATTTTCATAAGACTGCGGTGCTTGTGTATTATAGGTATATACGTGCTTGCGACGCGCGATCGCTCGTGCTCGACGAAATCTCTATGCATGTTCACATACACACATATATTTTATATGTTCGTCGCAGTCTTCCGCAACATCGGATATTCAATTTGGCCGACTTGGGTATAAACTTTATTTTCTCTCACTCTCTCTCTCTCTCTCTCTCTCTCTCTCTTGGAGCAGCACTCACACACATACACACGCAACACATAAAGCGATCGGTTCTCGCCTCTCTCTTTCTCTCTCTCTCTCTCTCTCTCAGTGTTTAGCAAAGGGACAAAACTGCTCTCGTCGTATAGCGAGGAGCGCGCGCAAGATAAAAGCCAAAGCGTTTACAGGAAATTAAAATCGATTAACCCCCGGCGAAGGTGGGAGCTGCGCTACGACAGACTGTGTGGGTGTGTGAGTTTGACAATTGACGCTCTGGGTATATATATGTGCGCGCGACGCCACCTCGTTTTACACACATTTTCGCTGTATTTTCCTACGATACGTACCGCCGACGCCCGTATAAATATACATACGACGGCGTAAATATATGCGCACACGGCACGCAGCGGCAATACACGTGTATACATGGGAGGGGGATGCGGGGGATAGCGAGAAAGAGAGAAGCTGCAGCGCACGAGAGCAAATGGAAATTCAAGACGCGGCGGATTTACGACTGTGTCGTTTTAGTCTCTCTCTCTCTCTCACTCTCTTTCGGCTTGTACTATAACGATATACGCCCAGGCTATAGGAGGAAGTGCTGCTTCTTCTGTTCACCCCCGACACACCATTGGGATCCGACGACGAGAAAGACGAGTCTCGCGAGCGATGCGAATGCATCCCGAGCGACGCACGAGTGTGACAATTTGTGTATACGACGTGAATTTTTCACAGAAAGAAAAGCTCTTGCTCTCGGATACGACGTTGGGTATTATTGTAACCTATAAAATCACGGGTAGGAGAGGACTTTTATCAAGCAATAAAACATTTCCTTGCTCAGCTTTCGCTTTGTATACGCATCTATGAATTTGTAAGAATAATAACGAACTGGTGCTGCAGCGATCTCGCCGTTTAACGACGGCATTCGAGAAATTTTAGAGAATCACGTGGCAGCAGAAGAAGTAAAAGTGGTAGTAGTAGCCGCAGCGGCAGTTCATTAAGATAAGGTCCTATTTTGCCAATTCGTCGCTTCGGGGCGTATGCGCGTGCTCGGTTTCCTTACGGAAAACTGACGCGCTTTAGCATTCTCCTCCCTGCGCTGCGCTATTATGCCACGAAGAAAAAGAACATTACGCTCTCCCTCCCAAACGTCTCAAGGATGCCCCACTGTACGCGATTTTCTACTCGTGTATATAATTCTTTCCACGTTTGACGTTCATTACGCGCCGAGACATCGAAAACTTTTTTGCGCTAAACAGTTTTTCCACTCAAGCACGCGATATTCGTGGCCGTATAAGTCGAGCTTTTACGTGTGCATACCCGTCGTGCGTGATTTTCATTTTTGCACGACGTTATAATCTCGCCAGCTCGAGATATATCGGTGAACTCGACATTTATGGATTAGTGCCAAGCTCGCATCGTCGCTATATTTCGATTTATTTGTTCTTGAGATGACCAATCGAAGTTTGCAGCTTTATTACACGATCCTTGGATATATGCGTACGTGTGTGCGGGTGTGCATTTATATAGGCAGTCAGCTGCAAGCTTCGGCTATACTACAACTACTCACAGACCGGAGATTAAGTTCACGTTAGCAAAAAAGGGGATACGTGCGTGTGTACGCGCGCGAATGACGTTGCCCATGAGCTTGCGCACGGACAGGATGGTTTGCCGACCGCACCGGTCCGGAAATTCAAAAATTGAGCCGCATATAGCCTACTGGTAGCAGCAGCAGCAGCTCTCGGGCAGTTGATGTGCGCTTATCGCTAGACGCGGCATGCTAGGGGCAGCGGCGTTATTATATCGAGAACGTCGTCCGGAAAAACGATCCATGCCAGCGAGAGAGAGAGGGAACGTTAATAATTGATTGAACTCGGCGTAGGGGTGGAGGTTCGCTGTGAAGCATAATACGCGCAATTATTATTCAAACGACTTTAAGGCAGAAAAAAAGGACTAATAAACGAGAGGACGAAGAGGAAAAAAAAGGTTAATGGGAGCCATAACCTTGAAAACGATTTCCGTTAGCTCGTGCCGTTAGCTCCCTTCCCAACTGTATGCAGGAGCAGCGCGTGCGGTAAATCAAACGACCCGATCTACGCACGCATATACTCGCTTTCAAGCCCAAAGCGTTGAAAAGCACTTTGCGAACTTTCTATCGAAAGTGAGAGAGAGAGAATAACGAGTACGTACGTGTGCGTGTGTGTGTATGAGTACAGAGAGGGCGCGAATGAAAGGCGCCGGAGAATTCGTTGATTCTCGCGCGATTCCATTCCTCTCTCTCTCTCTCTCTCTTTGTGTGTCGCGCAGAGCGAGTACAACCCATGGACTATGTATATAGACCGAGAGAGAGAGAAAGGAACTCGAGGCCATTGCAACAATCGCTTAGCAAAGTGAACTTCGAATGGGAGAAGAAGAAAAAAAAAGGAGAAGAAGAACGTGTGCGCATTTGAATACTTGGATTAAAAGCGACTTCGTTTCTGTTTCTCTTTCGTACATTTTCTTTCTTTTAAAAGCGCCCGGCACCCACGTAGTTGTTACTGCGTACTCGTACTCGCTTCGATTGCGAAGATTTTTGGGAAAAAGTTAAAATTATCGATTTAATGGCGTTGAGAAGACTAATCGTATTGAACGACGGACGTAAATGGATGATTTCAAGCAAAACAGTTATAGGGCTTTCATTTATCCATTTAATTTTAACTTTCCACTTGCAGATTTGCAGATATAGACACTCGCCATCTAGCGGTGGTGACTGAAAGTGGTATTATTGTCGTCAAAGTTGCTGTAAACTAATTTATAATTTTTAAAACAATACGTGTAGGTCTTTTAAAAGGCGCTTAACATATTGAACATAATTGTATACCAAATTAATGTAAATAACTATTAAATAATTGTATTTTGTTTCTTAAAAGACTAACTTCTCTAAAAGTGGACACTTCTTTGATTTTACAATAAAGTTTACCGTAACAGTGTGACAACCGTACACGCGTGAAGCTCGAAAAAAATAAATAAACAAACACCGGAAAAGAGCAAATTTGATTACATCGCGAGCTCTCTCGCATAATGAAAGAGAGAGAAAAAGAAATAATTGTAGTACAGTGTCAAGTCCAGACTTGCACGTATACACGAATTTATATACGTATAGAATAAAGGAGCTACACGGTAACGTACAGTATGAAGGGGGGCGGTGGTGCCGCTCGCAGCTAAGTGAGTTAAGCGCTAACAATGGCAAGTGTTTGGCTTGGCTTGTGCACAAGTACTAGAATTACATTCGTATATATACTCTTGCTCGCAAGCTCCTCACTCTCTCTCGTCTCGTCGAGAGAGAGAAAGAGAAGAACTACGGGCTTGCACTCGCGCGCGACAAGAGTCACTCGAAGAGCTGTTTCAAGCCCAAGGTGAAGATGAAGGCGAAGAATAAGGGAGCAAAGAGCGAGATGGTGGAGGCCGGCGAACTTTGGCTTAATCTCATCTTGTCGTCGTCGTCGTCGTCGTAGTGTCGGGCTTTGGTAGGCGCGGGAGCGGCGGTGTGCAGTACACCGCAAAAAGACCTAATGTCACACCACGCGCGCTCGCTCCCATGGCTTATCGGCTATTCGCTTTTGTTTTCTTCTTTTCTTTTTTTTTTTTTTCATTATGGCTTTGAGCACGTGAAATAAATCACGCGATGAGCGCACGATGACAAGGCTTAAAACTCCGATAATCTTTTTACACTGCGCTCGATTTATGAATTATGAGAGAAAGCGAAGAAGCGTACAGTACAGCTCGTACGCGTACGGTACGTTGACCCTTTTCCTGCTTTTTCTGTCACTTCTTTTTTTTCTATATATGTATTATCCTCGCGTCCGTGCCGCTTGTCCATCTTCGTTTATCGGATTTTCGGGGGTAAGAAAAGTAAATTCAGCTCGATTGCTTTTCGTCGTGGTGGCGTTGGCGGTCCCCCTTCTTTCGCGAAATAACATACATAAGGACATTTTTCTAGATCTCCTTTACTCGAGGCTGCAGTAACTATACTAGCACCGCACAGGCAACAGCGGCGGTGGCGCAGTCTGAAATCTCGCAACTCGGTGTATATATACGTACACCGACCCGCCCTCCTTGGCGTTCTTGAATCGAGATAAAGTATTATATTGGAGGCCTTATCTGGGGGGAGATGTGAGTGCATTGGCACGGATTTTTCTCGATTGCAAGTATCAGCAGCAGCAGTAGCAAAAAGAAGAAAAAAAAGTTGAAGGAAATAATACGGGGAAAAAAGCCCATGCATTCCTGATGAAACGGTCCATCTTGCTAGAAGATCTTTCGCTTAGACTATGACGATGGCAATCGCGATTTAATGAAAGAAAAAAAAAAGAAAAAATCTCGCTTCGCTGATTTTCCTTATATTCCTTCGAACGAGCTGTTTTCTTTCACAGCTTTATTTTATTATTATTATTATTTTTTTTTTGGCTTTGTAATGGGTATATTTATACGCGAGCTTGCGAGAGGAAGTGTGTGTGTGTGTGTGCCTTCTCGTCCTCACCCAAGGGAAATTTCCCGCGCGCGCGCACGCGAGTGTAATGGTCAAAATAATCGAATACCGAGCTTGCGATGGGAAAATTATTATTTTTTCTCTTTCCTCGTTTTACCCCTGTGCGCCACGCAATCGTCTCGAGATTCCTAATCGTTCGAGGATGTATCGAATCATAAAGCTTTTACTCGCGAATAATCGCGAGCTTTTCCAAGTTGGACTTATCATACAGATAGCGATCGGAGCACTAATTCGTCGCTCGTCGATAAATTCCTAGAATTAACGATCGCTCTTATCGAGACCTTGGAAATATTAAATCGTTCAATGCGGTATAAAATTGCTTAGATGCAGACGATCGCCAGACATTTGTCTCGAAAAACTTGTTTTCTCGTTATCGCAAAGTTGTAAAAATAAATCTTGCGTACACAACGCGATGATTGGTAAGAAGTGGAAGAAGAAGAAAAAGAAAATCAACTTGTACGAGCTTATGGCTATCTATTTTTTTTCTCTCTCTCTCTCTCTCTCAGTTCCTTGGAAAATTGCTGATGCTGGCAATTTTTTTCCTCTCCGCTCGCGCGCTCTCGGAGTCCTCTTATTCTCTCTCTCTCTCTCTCTCTCTCTCTCCTCTCTCCTCTCTCTCTCTCTCCTCTCTCTCTCTCTCTCTCTCCTCCTCTCTCTCTCTCTCTCTCTCAAGCTCGAAGAAGAGCAAAAGCGCAGAGGAGTGCAGCAGCTGCCTCTCTTTCTCTCGGTCTCTCACTCCGGAGGAGGATGAGATTTATTATTTATAGACAAATAATGCGCGCCGTTCTTCGAGTATAGAATTATGACGCTTTAATGCGGTCGAGGGGGAAGCCTACTTTATTCAAGAAAAGCTCGTTGGCGACGATTTTCTTCAAAGGCGCGCACAACGCAAATGAAATTTCGTTATTGACACACATCACTCAGCCAAGTATATATATCTAGATGAAAGCTCCCGCGGCCTATTAAAAGCTAGCTTCATTAAGGTCAACGTATCAGAAATCCGTCACTACCCGCAGTAATCACCCGGAGATGATAGTTGAAAAAAAAAATTTCCTGGATATAATCAAAGACTCGATATAATGCACGATTTCTTGGAAAGTAGAGCTGGCTAAAAAGTAAACGACGTCTCGAGTCTTTCCCTGTATAATATCGTGAAAGCTCGCCCCCACTCACTCGCGCTCGGGACGGGATCGCGATGAGCAAGAGATGGTTTTGGCGCTGGGCTTTAATAATTACGTCGTCGTCGTCGTCGTCGTCGACATCGGCGGGACGTATATAATCACTGAAGCGCACGATATACGTACTCGTTCCGAATCGTCGTACTACATATGTATATACCGCGCGCACCGTACTACATACGTAACACGTGTACTTTGAATCGACGCCGCGAGAAATGTAATTAAAATTTAACGCGGCGTGTATCTTTGCCCCACGCGCGTACCTGAACTTTAATGAAGATTTCGTCGCGAGCTTTGACGGATGGTAGTGCTGCAGCATGTATATATCGTGAGAAGCCCGCGCTGAATATGGGTATTGATAATTAGAAGCCTCGAGATCTCGGGCACGACGCGATGATATCTTAAATCATATTTGTTATTATTGCGCTGTGTGCGGTGTGTGGCCATTATCATGGCTGCCGCCTTCGTTATAGCGAATCTTGTAATTAATTAATCGGATGCGACCCGATATTTTTTTCTTTTTCAGATTTTTTTTTCTCTCCTGCTTCGAGTATTATAAATTAAAAGTAGAGCATGTGTGTGTGCGAATATAATATGTATAAGAGTGTATGTAGAAATAAAAACTCGAGAGCGAAGAGACGCGCAGCGTACATATACTCGAGGATAACATAAGCCATGTATAAATATAGTTCGAGTCAATGGCAGTGTCCCAAAGAGAATTCTTTAGTAGTCTTTCTGCCTCTCTTTTCCTCTCTCTCTCCCTCACGCCTCTCTCATACCAAGTGAAGTAGTAGTCGCTTCGATTCGCCTCGGAGCGAATAGAAAAAAAAAGAAGAAGAACCCCCCCGTGAAAGTGTCTCATCCCTTCTACCGTATAAGAAAGGATTTAAAGTGACTTTCTAAGACGACTGTCGACTACCACTACCACTACCACTACTACTTTCTCTCTGTATAAGCTCTCGTCGAGGGTGTAGAGCTTTGCGTGCGCCATGCGTGACGGTGTGTGCGTGTGTGTGTGTGTGTGTGTGTGTAGTATACGCTACACCAGTTGCATCGAATATCCGACACTGCGCCTTTTTTGCTGCTGCTTTCTTAGCTTTGTCATCATCCGCGAGAGACTTTTCTTTGTCCTTTCTGGATATGTATACTGGATACGTACGCGAGAACGTATAATGCGCCTCGTGTGTGGGAGTCTCGTTTCATGCACTGGAACTTGCATAACAAAAAATCCTACGCGTTGAATGTATTTTTATAAATATGTATTAGAGAATGCTTTATCCTTGATTGTAGACAGCTACATGAGATACAAAATTTGATGATGAAGTTTTTATTTATTTTTTTTTCTTTTATTTTACGAAAAATTTTCACCAATGCTCAGAAACTGCGAAATGAATTCGTTTTTCTAACCATTCCCGTGTCTTTTGTCTTTTGCAGCGCCGACGATTCTGGAGCCGGAATTCGTGAAAGAGATCGGTAACATCACAATGCCGGCTGGAAGGGACGTGAAGCTCGCCTGTACAGTGAAAAATTTAGGATCGTACAAAGTGAGTGTTTTCTTTTATACAAAATTTTCATATCTGCCCTCTTTTTTTTCAGATTTACGTATACGTATACATTCGCGCTATATCCATGTTGAAAATATGCGTACGTACGGTAACGCGTTCGAGACTTAGTTTTCGACGTCGCGCGCTAATTGCAGGAAAAATTCAACGTGTTTCGAGAGATATATAGAGAGCGAGCGCGCGATGTGGGAAAAAAACTACCCGCGCGCACCAGCCACGTACGCGTCGATGTTATCTCTGTCCGTCCCTCGCTACTCTTTTGCTATATATCGCCTCGCTCTCCATGACACTTGATTTTTAATGAGATCCTTCAATGAATCTCGCATTCATTAAAACGAACGCGCGCACCGCACGAAACGAAGCATGGAAAAAGGGCTTGATGACGCGCCGTGGACTTTCAAAGCGACGCGAGCTTTTCCTCTCGTTTCGCGCTCGCACACACACACACGCACGCACACGAGTACAGTCCTCGCGTCGACCCTCTTCAGTAACTGCCGAGAGAGAGAGAGAGAGAGAGAGAGAGAGAGAGAGAACAGAGAGAAGAGGAAGAGGGGGATGAGGTACATTTGAATTGCTTTTCGCATTTTAAGCTCGCGCTTACCTCGTAAAACGCGCGTATCCACCGCTACTCCTCGCACCCTGCACTCTTGCAGTAGCAGTCATCTATAAATGTATGGAGACTGCGCTCGCAATATTCGTGAATTCCAATGACCTTCTCTCGCTCTCTACACGAAAGAGAGAGAGAGAGTTTTGTATTTAAGCAAGTAGATTTAATCGATTTATACACGGCGTGTCAGTGCAATGCGTATATAGAGTGAAAAATGTCGCCCTGCCGTATGGCGTCTACTCTCTCTCTCTCTCTCTCTCTCTCTCTCTCTCTCTCTCTCTCTCTCTCTCTCTCTCTCTCTCTCTCTCTCTTGTAAATACGTGTGCACGACGCGCGACAAAATTGAATTGGTCCTTGCGCGCGCGCCCGAGACATTTGGAGAAATACCAAAACTCGGCCCTTCTTTTTTTCGTACATCGGTTTTGCTGCACTGTGCTCTGTGTGTACCGCAAGCTCGCATACACCGAAGCTTTATCGGACTTTCGACGATTCTTTTTTTCGCTCGATGCCGGTCGCTGTGTGTGTGTGTATCGCCCGATGCATTATCAGATTCGCGTCTGCTTTTCTGCTCTTGTTACCGAGCATTATGCGGCACAAGCTCGTGTTTATATATTGATTTCAAAAGAACGATTTCGTATATCATTATGCGGGGGGCCAAGATTGGATTCCGGTCAAAAAATGTATATCGCGCAGCTCCTCCGAAAGGAGAGAATACACAGCGGAATAAACTCGGCGCATTTCGTCCACGGCACACGGTATATAGATTAGAAAATTATTTGTCACCGAAAAAAGGAAAAAAATAAATAAAATACGAGTCGAAGTGTTTAACATAACGCATGCATAATGAAACGAGAGTGTCCTATCCTCCTCCCTCGATCGAGCTATATGCTGAATAAATATATTTATATACAAGGAATCGTCCCAGCAAGGCTCCTTCATCCACCATCGCAGCACAGCTATACACCACAAATAGTCGCAAGAAGTTTATGGAAACATAGCAGATATAGAGCGAGAGAGAGAGAGATGCGGTGCGGAGACTTTGCTCTTAATGACAATTAGAGTGATCCCGAAGTGCAAGCGTGAAGCTCGTAAGCACCGACAACGACGACCTTGTGTGTGTGTAGATGTGTGTATACGCTATATATAAAGCCATGAGATCGAAGTCCTCCCGCAGAGAAGCGTGTAGTCTAGTGGCGAGGGAGGGACGAGGGGGGCAGGACTTTAGCATTAGTGGTCCCTCTTGGCTTAAGCGCGCGACACGAGAAACTTGTGGTCTTGCGAATAGCAATACCGCAGGGAGAACTTGTGTATCTGTGTGTGTGTATCTGTGTGTATACGTATATACGCGACTGACTAGGAGAGAAAGACATAAGGAGGCGCGCGCGCACAAACTTCCCTTTAGTGCTTGTGAGCAGCAGCAGCAGCAGCAGCAGCAGCAACATCGCGACACCAAACTAAACACAGAGGAGCAGCGGCTGTGGCGTCTGCCATCCTCCTTCTCTCTCTCTCTCTGTTTCACTCTCTGTCGGTGCTGCACAATCGTCCACTTAAATGAAATACTCGTGTCTTTCGAGTCTAATTAAATTATTTACTCCGAGTGTTGGGACTAAGTTAATTAATTGGTAACTGTATATACAAGGCTTTTGAAATTTTGATGCAAAGTTATAAAAACCATTTTTTTAGTTTCGAGTCTTTCTATTGTGAATGCGAATGAGATTACACAGATAGTTCGGTTAACGATTATTCACAAAAATTACTCCAGCTTTTATCAAGGCTCTTGAGAAGATCATTTCATTTTCATTTTTTATAAAATACAGACAGTAAGTCACATGGCCCCATGCAGGCACGCTATTTTTTCTTGTACTTATGCGTTCCGTAGAAATGCTGAATGTTTATAATGGACTATAATTAACAATAACTGATCATTCAAAACGTCTGTTTATAACTAATTCTCTGTTCCAATTACGTTACCAATATTAAACGCAGTTTAAATGACCGGAAATGTGGACAATGTGACTGTTTCAGCCAATTTGAATCAGCGTTTAATATAACTTCAAGTCTTTGCCACTAGATGGCGAGTACTTTTTTGGGTAAATCTGCAAGTGGTAAAGTAAAAATAATTGTATAACTCAAGAACTGGTTGGAAAGATCACTCGCTCCATAGAATAAAAAATCTTCATTTCTTAAATGATTTCTTCATACCACCAATACTCAGCATGTCCTTCACAGAATGACCACATACTGGCCAATTCATACGTTTTCTACATTTTTAGCACTTGTGGGTTGTATTTACGAGAAAATTTGACATCTAACGGCGTACATAAGCACGTGGGCGTACACAAATTTTCAGAGACGATGAAGACCGAAAGGTAATGTGCACACAGGCACCCACACGAGCCCATCCGCTCAAGGTTCGTTATATCCACTCGGTGAAACTGTTTTGTACTACTGTGCGCTGTGTTTTCTCTTCGTTCACCTTAGCCGTTCTATCTTTCTTTCTCTTTCTCTTTCTTTCTCTTTCTCTTTCTCTTTCTCTCGAGTTACGAACAAGAATGAGTAATGAACTTGGCGAGAGCAATGCAGCGTGTACAGTAGCGTTTATATGTATACAATATATGTATATAAGATACAGTTGGCGCGCCCGCGCGAAGGAACGAGTAGCTCGGGCTTGTATTATTAAGACGTTGCACGCGCAAAGTCGACCGTATATATACAGAGAGAGAGCCACAATGGCTGGGGTTGTACGCGCTAAAGTCAGCTATATTGTATATAAATTTCACTCTCGCCGCCTCCTCCACCTTCTCCCTCCACACACGCGCTGAACTTAAAGCTCTCGACGCGCAGAGTGTAAAATCGCGGAGCTTTACGCTTCGATTGTGTTTACATCCGTACGAGAAATTTATCGCGCAATAATTGTTTATCCGCTGGGCGTGCGAAGCTTTATACGATTTATTAATTTGCAGAGTGTAATATTCGAACGAACAGGAGCATACACGATTTTGGAGAACTTCGATGATCCATCGAGTCGTGAGCACTTACGGAAAACACATTATTATTTTATCTTCCGATCATTGATGCAGATATACGTATAGAATCGAGCGCGAGAGAAATAGCACCGCACTGGAAAGTCAAACAAGCCCACGGGGCGGCGTCTGTATGCGCGTCTCGGTGTATATTGTACGATAATAGAGCAAACAAGCTCGTGAGCGCGCAGCTTGGCCGAGAGACTCTTGGCTGGCCAACGAGCTTTTCTGTACAGCACCAAAGCTGCACTGTACAGATCGAAAGGGTATAGGTGTATAGGTACTATATATACTCTACTAGAGCTTGCAAAGCCGCAAACACACGTGTATAGCGTGTACGTATGCGGACGTTCGAGTACGAGTGTTTGCGTGCGCATTTGTGTGTGTGTGTGTGGCACGCCGATAAAGCCGAGCCAACGCTATTATTGCTCGGATGTAAGTTTGCTCTTGGGGTCTGGTTTTCAAGTGGACTATTGTGAATTAGGTTGTAGATGCATTCGACGAAAAAAAAAATGTTTCACTCGCAAATATCCCGTGTCATGTTTCGAGAAAATAAAAAAAAAAACCGTATTTCGCTGCCCCGAAAATAATTGCATACACAGATAGAACTACTGTATGCACGTACGCGATGCAACAGTAGCTTATTTTAGGCTGCAACAGAGTGTGGCAATTTTACTATCCCCCAAGAGGTTCCGATTTACATTACATCGAGTTTCTTTAAAAGCTTCGAAGACTCGCACGCGCCCGCTTACAAGCGCGAAGAAAGAGCTGAGGATTTGATTCACCCGGCGCGGCGCGCGTCGTACTTTTCTCGGTGGCGCGTGTGGGTCCCGCTCGGGGTACATTATATACATGTATATATTATGTATCAGCCGCGAGGCACTTACCATCGCAAACATTATTTCATCATTTTAATGGAGGCAGCAGCAACAGCAGCCGCAGTGTATAAGCGAGACTCGTTAAAGACAGCTAAAGCGCGCGTAGTAGCAGCAGCAGCAGACTCGAGCTTTAAAGCTCCAGAAAAAGCTTTGACGTGTTTGACAAGCGTCTGGTACATAATATACGCACGTGTAAGTTGCCGATGTACGCGAGTTGTGTGTATACAGCGATATCGTTGAGAAATTTCAAACGTTAGATATTGACTGTAATGATTCGATTTTGCGATACTTTTTTAGCCTTTTGCTTGCGAAAGATTACTTTTGTTTTGACAGCAAGCATATTTTGCTTTGTATATAGCCACTCCGCCTTTTCCCTCTCTCTTTGACGTCTTACGGCATTATCGGCTTTTTTACGCTCGCTGCCTGCCTGCCTGCCTCTTCGGGGCACAACTGCCATTGTCTTCATCATTAAACGATACCCGTGGTTTGCACGCTCGATCTTTCCTTCGCACTGTCAATTTAAAATTTTTCCTTTTAAATCAATCTCTCTCTTGCTTTTTACCTCCAGCTCGTACGACTTCTAATAATAGATGTTTAACAAGCTCGCTCTTTCTTCTTTTTTAATATTTTTTTTCTTCCTTTTTTATCTCCCTCTCTTTTTTTTTCGATAAAAGAACATTTTGCCTAATGGTAAAATAACCTCTCGGTGTTTGCCAGTTAGCCTCTTATCTCTTTCCCCGGGTGTAAGCCACTCGCACTCTACTCGCGCGGCAGCTCGCAGACTTATTTGTCAATTTTTTAGGCGTGCGTACGACGCTTCGCACCTTTTTTCTTCCCCCCTCGGCTGTAAGAAAAACAAGCCGAAGAAAATCCGTGATACACGCTCGCTCGCTCGCGCCATGAGTCTTTTTGCTTGTTTACATCCAAATGCGGTAGACATATACAGAAAGGAGATTGCGAGAGAGAGAGGAGAGTGAGACAAATTGAATTGCTTATGCTTTCGCGCGAGTGAGTGAACTCTTCCTTTCTTCTATACTTCTTCTCTCGAGGCCGCCGCTGCCAGTGCCACTACGCCGGTGTATCCATTTGCTCGCGCGCCTTGTGTATACCGCGTGCGATATATGTGCGGTACACGCCGAGTATACACACGTACACTATATTCTCACGCCCGTATCCCAAAGACGACAAAACTTTTATTCTTCTTTGACAGTTGTAACTTTATTGTCGCTCCCATTCGTATATGTAATAGTCACGAAATTCCCATGCACACACAAATATTAAAGTACATATCCCTTAACCCTCGCGCTCGACTTTTGCCATTCGCTAATGGACACTCGAGGCTCGATCTTCGCTGAAAAATTCATAAACAACGATCCATCCTCCTCCCCCTCCCCCCCTGCCTTCTGTTTCTCTCTGTTGCTCGTGCATTTTACTAATATACGAGAGAACAACTTGCGCGAGTGGGAGAGCTTGCGCGTGGTTCCGGAACAAGGAGCGACGGCAAGCTAGCCCATTTTCTCGACCGTTGACTCCTCGAGTCAGAGACGCCGCTGTGTTATAGGATGCATCTTCACGCGGTCCCCTGTGAATAAGCTTTTTCTTACCTGTATCGCATCGCGTGTATATATTTGTATAATGTACGTAGGCGTGCGCACTCTCGGGCGCGTTCCGTATCCTTGATTCTCGCGTAAAATATAGCTCCGAATGCATTATTCAAGCTTCAACGCGGCCATACAGGACTTATACTTTAATCACTCCAAATTGTGAAGTATCAGCTGCAATATGTAAACATCGAGAACAAAAGAAGAGAAGAGGCAGAGAACGCGCTCGTTGAAATATGACGCTCGAGTCGAGTTATGGATCGGCACCCATCGAATTTTCGAATCTACGCAAGTAAATTAATCTATTTTAAAGCTGCAGCTCGTCGGGGCAAAAGTAAATTGCTCCGCGTTCGAGCTTAACTTACGAGCTCTCCTTTATACCTCTTCGCGTGTATATACGTGTAATATGGTAATGGCGAAAAATGTAACAGAGCGATAAAGCTCATCAGCGCAGCTATAGGCAGAGGAGGGAGTTAATACCTGCAGGGCTAGTATAGTGCGTTAGCCCCCCGCGGTAGTATATATTGATCAATTAGCAGCTCGCTCTCGGACTGTAATCCTAATGGGCTTCTCTTTCTCTCGCGGCCGAAGCTTTTCTATAATTTTTCTCCTGGCAGGAGAGAAAGAGGAAGGAAAAAAATGACCATCGAGGGAACAATACTTGGATTATGGACGTTAAGAAAAATAAAAGAGGAAGTTTCAGCGACGATTAAGGGAGAGAGAGAGAGCGTCGATCAGGTTTATACATATAGGCGGGTGCGAAAAAGCTTCGAAGAAGAGGAAACAATCGCACCCACTTTGCAACGTCGCGTGCATAATCACCGGCGCGGATACTTTTCGGTTCTCGAGCTCTTCGTCGTGTAATTGCTTTTTTTTTATTTTTCGTTTATTTTCTTGAGTATATTTTGGATACGCGAGTTTCGCGAAAGCTTTTAGAGTTCCCGTGACGCTCGATTCGCGGGATTTTGAATATTTTTCAAATGTATATACACGCGCATTATTCGAGAGCAAAAAAACAACCCGCGAATTCTCACGGTTATACTTATATTGGGAAAAATGAGGTGGAAGAGAGACAAAGCGAGTAGAGCGATGGAAAAACAAGTCTATAGTTGTCGTTTCAAACAAGCCAATATAGGCAGAAACATTTTCGTGCAGCTCTTTGGTACGCAAATATACGTCAATGGTATTTTTTTCTTTTTTTTTTTTGCTCGAAAGGATAAATCTCCTACATGTTCCGCTGCTGCTGCTGTTGCCGTTGCTATACACTGCTGCGCGCGCGCTAAAGCTAGGAAAAAAGCTTTTTTTTTTATTCGCCTATTGCAAATCTCGGCTTAAGCCGGAAGCCTAAAAGGAAACAGATGATCGCGTCAGCTCGCGGGAAAAGCTCGGCTGCTGCTGCCGCTGCGAAAGCGCGTGAAAAACAAACGAAAAGCCGAGAGAGAAAGAAAGCGGAACACGTGTGTATATGAGCGTGTCGATGCGAGAGAGCGCCTTTTTATGTATAAGCCATATCCCACGCCCGAAAAATGCATATCCGTCCATGCGTAAAAGACACGTGAAGAGCAGGAGGAGGAGGAGTAGGAGGACAACGGCGACGTGTGCGAGCGATCAACAGGGCGCGGCCCGAAATGCTCCGACTGTGTATATGTGGATATAGGTGAGGAAAGTGAGGGAGCGGAGGGGCGGAGGAGGACTTTTTAACGCTTCGATCGCTTTGAAACACTTTTCGCACTCAATTCCATCGTGTAGGATAGAGATAGAGACAGAGGGAAAGAGAGAGAGAGAGAGAGAGAGAGAGAGAAAGTCGGTAAGCGCACTGGCTCTGCACAAAGCCAACAGCGCGACAAAACCTTCCTCTCATTGAAAACGACGACTAGCGCGAGTCCGCTTCTATATATGCTGCAGTGCTGGACCTGCTACATACGTACATACATGGTGAACGTGTGTGTGTCAATGTGTGTAAATATCGCGTTATCGCGCACCGATAGCCACGAATCCCTCTCTCCATTCCCCTCTCTCTCTCTCTTTCTCTCTATTTAGTGGATTATATATAGATATATCGAGCTGGGGGAGAAAGAGAAAAGCGAATGCTTGTCCGGTAATTACGAGAGATAGAGATGGAGAGGGAGACCTTCAATCGATCGAGCGCACCAGGACCAGCTCTCGATTCGTGCGATTTATTCCAAAACTTTTCTTTTCCCTCCCCCTTACCTGCCTGGTTTTATTGAATTGACATTCGATCCCATATAATTTTTTGAAAGTATGGAAGGTGTATGCATATGAAAAAGTTAAACGTATCATGTCGAATATATATCGTGGGCGGTGGTGGCTTTCGTACGGTCGCATACACTGACACACCCACATCCACAGCAGGGAAACGTTTTTCCAAAAGTATAAAATCGTTTGAATAATCAAATTTTTGCGGGTTTAGATTCGTGGATAAACGAATATGGAGAGCTGTGTGGCAGCTACCACCACCCGCCGAGTGCACACGCGGCAAAAGAATTCCGTATTCAAAGCTGGTCACTTTTCTCTCGGCTCTCTCGCTCTATACCTTGATTTCTTTTGGCTGCGCGACTCTGTGTGAGTGTGTGTATACGGCTGGGAGGGAAATTTTTTTTATTCATTTTTTTTCGTTTTTTTTGCAGTTCAGCTCCAATCAGCAAAATAAACACAACGTATACGTCCGTGTATACGTATGCAAGGACGGTCGAAAGAAGAGAGGGAGCAAGAGGGAAAGTAGAGAAAAAGAGGGCGGCTGCGAAGAGAGTAAAAAAAAAAAAAAAAGAAAAAAAAATCAGGGAAAACGAAAGAGAAATAAGTCGAGGCCTCGAAAGTACACGTAGCCGAGGCTATGCGCGCCGGTCAAGAACCAAGAGCGAGAGAGTATCGGGCATATTAAAAAGTACGCGAGGCGTGCCGAATACATGTACACGAGAGCCACGAAGGGAGAAATAGAAAGAAAGTAAAATCAGAAATACAAACGGAAAATTATACGCTTGTAGAACAAAAGCGAAGAGTGGCTATACATTGTATATAACGGAGCGGGAAAGAGCACGGGCGGCCGAGAGATGGAAAAGCCAAACTTGAAAAAGAAAGAAATCGCGAGATTATGTATATACACGAGTATACGAGAGAAAAGGAAAAAAGCTCCTCGCTGTACGTGTGGACTGTATATATAGGGTAAAAATCAGAGTGAGAGCGAAAAGTTGTATCAACGTAATGTGTATGTGCGCGGTATTATACATAATATAAAAGTACTTTGCGCTTTGGGGGTATCGCTAGAAATTCGAGCGATAAAACGGCGCATTATAGAGCGGAGAATAAGGAGAGAGAGAGAGAGGAGCATATCTGATACGCGTGCGAGCGTGGTGGATCGTGGAAAGGAGGGAAGGTGGGGCGCGGCTCATTAAACGTGGAATGCTGATTGCGTTAAGCACTAAATGATGTCGCACAAGCGCGTATGTGTGTGTGTGTGTGTGTGTGTGTGTGTGTGTGTGTGTGTGTGTGTGTGTGTGTCGCATTGCGCGCAAGGGAAAGATTTCGTTTCGTATCCACACGCAACAGCTTCTAATCGAGCTTTCTGCAGAGTAGAACTGTCGCGTGTGTATAAGTTGATTATATCAACTTTTTTCGTCAATGATATGTAAGTGGATCGACCGAGCCTGCAAAACAATCGACGATAACTATGCGGTAAAAAAAAGAATCCGTTATCGTAACGAGGCAACTATAACCAGTTCTCGGTTCCATACTTCCACTCTTCATCTCTTTCCAGCTCTCCTACAAGCAGCACACACATGTGAGAACTGTGATACTGGGACAAGCAAAGTGGGTCTTTGAATCAGTCATACTACTGCGCGCTACGCTCGACGTATGCGCGTCGGCTTTGAAGTCGAATCTTTGGCTCAAAGCGAGACCCCGAGACGAGAGAAGAAGAAGAAGAGAAAAAAACGTGACACGAAATTTTTATCCAGGAATGAATTTATCCATAATAAATACAGGCGTAATTATTCAAACTCGAGGATGAAAAAGAAAAAGCGATATTTTTGATCGTCACCGTTATAAACATCGCGAGAGCTTTTTCCGCGATCGATTTACCAATTCCGTTTGCGTACTCTTCACACACATACACACTACCCCTCGTCGTGGTTATTAAAAACCTTTCAACTCTACACGCACCCACACATACACGATATACCTCAACTACGTGTATCTCGATAGCCGGACGCGTATTGCAGGCGGCACGCCGCACACGACTCGTGTATATGTGTACGCGCCAAAGAGGAAAACAACCGGCCGCAACGCACCAACGGGAACGGTGAAAGTGATGTTGCCGGACGATATAACTTTTAGCCGAGCAGCAGCAGCGGCAGCTCTGCGGTGATGGCAGTAGTAGTAGGGTTCGCGGTGGTGTGCCAGGCTCGCTCGAGCGAGCTCTGCCGCTACTACTACGCCGCGAGCAAAATTTCTGCATCCCGGGTGTGCGCGATTGTATGTATATAGTAGTACACACTCGTCGTTTTCACGGCGCGTAAGGATGGAACCCGGCAATTTTCGTCGTTGCACACATGGGAAAAATACTTTTGTTGTATGATGTATACGTGTATGTATATGGGCACGGGGAGAGTAAAGAGGAAAGGGAATAATATTATATATTGGTATCAAACGTACGCGATGTGGATGTTGCACATATACATTGGACGATATTATTATTGGCTCGAGTCGATCGCTTTTGCCAAATTCGTGGCCATATAAATATATAATAATATTTGCTTTCGTATGTATAATAATCGTGTACACGATCGAGAGAGGGTAGAGCGAGGGACGCGAGCTTGCGAGCGAGCTTTTTATCCACTTTTCGATGTGCACAACGGAAAATTAATTGCCTGAAAAAAATGCATTTATAGCTTGCGAACGATTTTACGCTTACAATATTTTCACGATAAAATTAGTCTCATAAAATAATTGAATATCGTGTATCCTGACCTTTGACGGTTTGTTTTTTTCCCTTGCCTCGTCGCATGTACACGCTATACATAGAAGATATAATGAGAATATGTCGCCATGAATATTAGTGCCCGACGAGAGAGTCCGCGCCCACGCGCTGATGAGAATTTACGTACTCGCGAAAAAAAAACGAAACAGAAAAAAAACTATAAGAAAATTAATAGCATCTCATATACCGTGGTGGTTGGAGGCTCTATGGTCGCCGCAGCTCATATGCGACGCTGTTGACGCGTACAGGCGCGTATGGAAAATTGAAACGAAATAGCTCTCGTGCGCTCGTGGCGAAACATATTGCGAGTGACTCGAGCGCACGCCTGTGCCAAGGTTGAGGTATATTCACTGTAATGTTTAGTTATATCGTACGTAAACTGTTTGAAAAAAATACTTATATTTAATGCGGATTCGATGAGACATCAGACATTTACATTAAGATAATCTTATACTAAATTTTCTGACTTATTTTTAGCGTTAGTTGCACAAGAATTGTATGAAAAATCAATCATAATTGGTACCAGACTTCGCCGATAGATGGCAAGTGGCAATATTCATGTGTAAATATGCAAGTGGCAAAGTCATAATAAGAGTATAAAGCTCGACGTTGGAAGTGACCTCTGACCATCATAATTCTCGAGTTCAGTTCTGTAATACATGGCCCTCGAGTGATCGATACCTGCTCGTTCGACGAAAGAAAAAGAAAACTAGGAAAACGAAAGAGGGAAGAAGAGGTAGAGAGAGCAAGATTTAATCTATTTAGCGATGCGCGCGATGCGCGTGGACACACGGAATTGCGCGTACCATACGTGCACGGCTATTTACATTTTATAATCGAGGAAAAATATATCTCCGTCCAAAGTGCCTTCCGATATCGGAGATCGCGCATATATTTCATAATTAAATGCGTCGCAGCGTCGACGTGCGCGCGTCGGCACAAATACGCATTTAAATGCGTTTACACAAATCGAATAGTACGGACTGAAGACGAATGGGGGATACGATGTTTTTTACCTTAATTCTACGATACGATAATTTTTGCCTTCATTCTAAACACGTTTCATTACAATGCCGCATTATATATACCTGAAGCACATGTACCGTATATATACGTATACCAAAGTCGAGAGGGTCGATCACGTGCGTGCGTTAACTCTCCGAGTCCTTGTGCTGTATGTGTGTTGGGTCATGTGTGAGCTGCCACTAGCTGCATAAACAAGTTATACACACACACATAGGAAGGGTATATAGGAAACGATCCTTGCGCGACGTGTCGAGGGTCGACCCAAAATCAATCAAGACACAGGGGGGTGGGGGGCGGTCGATTGACCGAAGAGAGAGAGGAGGCCGATAATGTTGATGTAGTAGCACCTCATTCTCACGGCGTGTGTACGTGTGTATGTCCTTACGCACACACTACAGCGCACGAGTCCTGCACGTCGTCCATCGGCTTGATGAGGGATGATACGATTCTCTCTCACTCTCTCGTCTATCCCTCTCAGCTCTCTCTCTCACGAACGTATACGTATTATACATACGTTGCCTGTGTATATATAGCACGAGGCGATCGTAAATGTATGCGGGGGACTGGATTTACCAGCGGCAACAATAATACGACCTGTGTGTATGTGTGTGTACCAGCCGAGCTGGTGTTTGTAGGCGTAATTATTGTATCCTCTTGCGCGCTTATATATACGACACTCGCACACGAGCCTCGTGCCACCTCGTATAGTGCGCCCTCCTGTGTATAGGTATAGGTGTAAATACCCGATGGCTGCTACTGTTGGACAAGAAGGAGCGAGAATTAGAGATTAAAAGCGTTCGAGCGAGAGCGATGGATTTTTCATCAGAGGAAAATCGACGTCGAGCCACGTATGTGTGTGTGTGTGTGTGTGTGTGTGCGAGCGTTTATTTCACTGAGTTTTTCGTTTTTTTCTCTCGTTTTAATTTCGCCCTGATTAAAAGTGCTTTTAAAAACGGTCCCCGTTTTAAATGCCTCATTAATTATTCACCTCGTCGTATGTGTTTGCGCGCACGACTAAAACTAGAATACAGGTATATAGTATAGTGACTTTTGATCGTCGAGCGATCATTGACTCGTTGCGAGGGGGGCAAATAGATTAGATTTCTTCGCATACATATAAAAACTTAATGAAGCGGACGAGCGAAACAAAATACGCGCGCAATATAGTATTCCGTATACGTGTATGTGCGCAATATAAACGTAGATACACAACGGGGGGGGGGGGATATCTCGCGGATGCAAAGCTATAAATAGGAAAAAATATACAGTACACGTTATAGTGGTGAAACTTTTACTCGTACATAACATGTGTGCGAGTTGTGTATCGTACGCGTGTACGTTTATATACTTTTGCGCGCATCATATATGGTAATGGAATGGGAGGAAACGTACGTACGTATGGAGCGATCGTCGCCGATAAAAGACAATGCAGCGAGAGACAGAGTGAGCAAATATGTGCGCATGGTGGTGGCAAGGCAAGAGGGACTCTTGTTGTCTTGCGTGCGGCGAAACACAGTTGCAGCAGCACAGTGAGCTAGATGTGTGTATGTGTATAGGAGTGTCGTATAGCTCGCGCGGCGACGCACTCGAAAGTAATCGAAATCCAAAGAACCGATGTCGCTGCTGGTTATACCGGCTACGCTTGGCCCATTCCCCCATTGCGATAGTTTGGCCCTGCTGAGTTGGGGTGAGCGAGTGTGGCGCCTTGTATACGCGTACAAACGATCGAAACGCAGAGAGGAGGGACAGAGAGACGGAGGAGTCAAAAGAAGAAAATGAAGCGAGTGAGACAAACCGCACGAGGCGCGAATCATTTGCGGGCGGTGATTTTCATTAAGCGTAAACGCTCGACGACGCGGTACTAACTTTTGTTTCTTTTTACATTTGTTTAGGGAAATGTAAGGGAGGCTCGGATTGATTGATCGACGCGTCAATTTACCGAGAGTACGCATATTGATCCTATATGGAAAGCCGAAACACATGTCTTTGCCACCCTGCATATGATTTCACGCTTCCCCTCCCCCTTCCCCACGATGTTGTAAACAAAGTACATAAGTTGCTGCATTGGCGTGGGAAACAGAAGAGATGCTGCTACACCCTATACTATTTTTTCTCTTTTTTTACTTACACATAGGATGCGAAAGAGGAATTTGATTTCTACTTGATAAGCAGCAGCCAGCGAGGGAGTACACCCGAGAATATAATACGTGCACGCGCGCATTTGCTGTGTAATACGTCGAAAATTTCGACGCACAGATGGGCTGAGATATAAATCTTTTTATTTTTTATCCAACAAAAATTTCGTATATATCTCTTCCACTTCTTCGTCTTCCTCTTTTCATTTTTGGGTGTGTGTGGAAAGGGAGGATATAAGGAAACAACATTTTTACATGAGTACAAAGCGCAAGATACGTCGAGAAGTATAGCGGTAGTGGAAACGGGAGAAAGTGCTTTTTCTTTTCTGAAAAAAAAAATAACGAGAAAACAGAAGAAAATAAATAAATAAAATAATACAGAAAGAAAGGAACGAGAAATCGTAAGAGCTGGCAAAAATACGCGAAAAAAATCTTCTGGGCGCGCGCGCCTCGTACTCCAACACACGCAGGATATATCCTCCGTATATATATAGCACGCAACTCGATTTCTCCCGAGGCATAAAAGCTCGCCGACGTGTAATAGCTACTGTGTCGTCGTCGTCGTCGTGAGTATACGCGCACGTCGCAGCAACACACGCGACGACGACGACGATGTAGCACGTGTTGCCACTGCTTATGCTTTAACCAAAAAGCGAAATACGTGGGTGGGTGTGTACGGGTTATTCAGCGGCAGCAGCAGCAACTCGTCTCCTCTCTCTCTCTCTCCGTTTTTGGGAGGATGGGCTCTCTGCTGCTGCTGTACGCGTCGTTATTGGTAAAGTTGTCGGAAGAGATAGCTAGGTAGCATGCTGCGACATCACCGGTGTATACACACACACACATCGTGCACCAACAACACAGCAGTAGAAGCAGGAGTAGAAGCTAGTCTTCAAAATCCTTGCTCAACACGTGCTTTTCATCTCTCTATTTTAACGTATACAAAAATATGTATCGTGTACCTACACGAGTTGCCACTTCTCGATGCGTAAAAACGATACAGATCGCTGAACGAGAATCGGACCAACATGTTTCACATAATATCGACCTAATGAAAGCAAAAATAAAAAATCGTAGAAAAATGTATTGTACGATAAAATGTACAACTTATCGCTTGGGCGAGTCAATGCTATTTTGTCCCCAGCCTATTTAGCCAATTTGATTTTTCTAATTCACTTTGAACTTTTATCTTTTATCCTTCCTTTTTCTTCAAAAAAAGTGGACTTATAAAAAACAAACTAGTACGCATCTGCGTACTTCATTTATAACAATTCGAAATGTATTTTGCCACTTGCGGATTTACAATACCCCATCTATTGAAAGAATCAGAAAGCTCACAACCACAATAAACACTTGCTCGAGCCGAAACTTCAAGAAAATTACACAAAAAATTAACGTCTGAGTAAATTATAAATTCGATATAAAAGTATATGTCTTAGCAATATAACAATTAAAATTGAATTAATTTAAATTGAATGTATTAATCGCTTATACTTGAGGTATTACATTCTGGTTTATACCGGCCAAAAAACATGGTATATGTGAGTTTATCATAAAAAATCAATTTATTTCAATTGAATTATTAATTTGCTGTTCCATTTAAAGTATTTTTAAATAGTACCAAATTTTGAATAATGAAATAATTAAATTTTATTTTAATAATTTTATACCTCTTTTTCGTTAATTTGATGGCTGTCGCGTAAAAAATAATTTGCCCATTATTGCATCATTGCCCATCATTGTCTCAAAAACAAAAAGAGAGTAATACAAAAGTTTAGAATAATTTCAACATAGCTAAGCGCAGGATAAGTTACATTAACAAGAAAATGCGTTTTTTGTCCTCTTGAACGCAAAAATACCAATAGACAAAATGCCTATCAAAATTTCAGCGTCCAGCATTTTTCCATGTTTCCGGGACCTCGCGAATAATTATCCACGTCCATTGCACGTGTCAAGAGTTTCCATTTCGATTTCAGCCCAAAATTATTAGCTCATGTTTTGTAGAATTTCTTATATAGGCTTGGCTACTCGAATGAAAGCATAAAGCGAGCATCTATTGCAGTAATTCTTGCGACATCTACTGGCAGAATCTACGTACGGAGAACAAAGCGACACACGTGCACCATAACTGCGTATATTGAAGAGGTCGACGATAGACGAGAGAAAAAATTTGCCAACGTTAGCAGTCACGGAATTGTTTCGTTAATATACCAAAACGACTGATTTATTGACTCGCGCGTGTGAATCTGAGTTCCAAGAAGAGCAAGTGTTAACTAATTGTATCCGTGAAAGCGTATAGGTGAAATGGCTACTCGAGGCGTATAACCTCAAAAACATTTTCTCAGTGTAGTCTCGTAAAAAGTCACACTGGTTACATACAATCAAGAAAGTTATGGAGAGCAACTGTGATGTAGCTAGGTAAACATTTTTGCGTTTTAAGTTTTTGAACGATTCCTTAGTAAACTCGATGTTCCTTAGGGTGAAGGAAGAGCCAAACGATACTTGGACGAATGCATGTGGCGATTATGTTTTCGATTCAGTGGATTCTTGCAAAGCGGAAAACTGTGAAACATTGCCGTTTCACGAATCATCCGTGAGTTCAATTATTTAAATTATGTTTTGTTAATCTGCTTTTTGAAATTATTCCATAATTTTCATTTTAGGCAAAACACGCGAATGAGACTGTGCTGTTACAGGAGAGGTTAGATGAAAAAATATTTATCGATTTTGAGTGCAAAAATGTTAAAACTGAATCGACAACCATCTACAAATCTGAGTATCAAATTTGTCAACCAATTGTAAAAGGAGAAAACAAAAATCAGACTAATTACCCGCATAAAAAAAGTCAAATAATTTTGATAAAAAAGGAAGTTAATTCTGATAATAATTTCAACCAAAAGTGAGCCTTCGTTCAAAACTTGCTGACTCATTGGCTAAACCGTATGAGTGTGAACTTTTCAGTGGACCACTTTGCTGCGAAAAAGACCCCAAAACTCATTTAAATGCGGTAAACGATCGTAGCAAACCCTTCGAATGTGGTATTTGCGGAAAATCATATGGACTAAAAGGATACCTTAAATCTCACATAAGTGTAGTACATAATCGAAGCAAACCTTTTGAATGTGAAATTTGTCACAAATCATTTGGATACCGAAGTAAACTCGAAGTTCATGTCAACGCAGTATAATCGAAGCAAACCTTTTGAATGTAACATTTGTCATAATTTATTTGGATTGAAGAGTAACCTCAAAGTTCATTTAAATACAGTTCATGATAATATCAAATCCTTTGAATGTGACATTTGTCATAAATCATTTGGGCAAAAAGGTACCCTCAATATTCACATAAATGCAGTTCATAATCGTAGCAAACCCTTCGAATGTGACATTTGCCACAAATCATTTGGATACAACGGCGACCTGAAAAAACACATAAATGAAGTACACAATCTTCTTAAACCCTTCGAGTGTGAGATTTGCCACAAATCATTTAGTCGACAACATTATATCAAAGTTCATATAAATACAGTACACGATTGTAGCAAACTCGAGTGTGCTATTTGTCATAAATCATTTGGAGACCAACGTAAACTTAAAAAGCACATTACAGTGCATCATTAGAGCAAACCCTTTGAATGTCAGATTTGTCACAAATTATTTGGATACAAAAGTAGCCTCGAGAAACACAAAAGAGCAATGCATGATCAGAGAAAACCCTTTGAATGTGATATTTGTCTCAAATCCTATTCATATAAGAGCAATTTCAATAGACACAAAAGAAAAGTACATAATCGGATCAAACCATTCTAATGTGAGATTTGTAACAAATCATTTGAATACCAGAATAAACTCAAGTTTCGCAGTAAACTCTTCGAATGCGATATTTGCCATAATTTATTTGGATAAAATGTGACCTGAAATCTCACGAGAACAAAGTACATGCTACCAATTCACAAACTCTTCAAGCATACAATTTTTCTGAAGCTTTCTAAAGTCCATTGTAATGGTGGAAAACTTTTGATATAAATAATAAACACATATTTTCATTTTGAATAAAAATTTTTTTTAATCCCACCCAATCTTAAGAGGGTGGTTCGGAACATTTGAAATAAAAATACACGTAGTCTTTTAATTATTCCAAACCATTCTTTTTACATCATTTTCCCGTTAAATTAATGTTTTTCAATTAAAAAATAATTTAATGTCCTAAAGTCAATATCATAACGTCAAGAAGAAAAGTCAGAAAAAAGTTTTCAATGTTTTTGGCATTGTCAAACGTCGATTAAATTTTTATATTAATGGGCAAATAAGATTATTCATCCACCGAAATTCGATAATAACCATAAGCGAAATCCCCAATTAAACATTTATTACATGCGTAAAATTACATCATTTTCAATCACGTTCCCAATTTAGCAATTTTTTAATATAATTCCTAATGAACGCATAAACGCTTTGTTATTCATAATATGTCCAAAAGTTATCTGCATAAATATAGCAAAGGCCTGATCAATGCCAAGCAGTATAGTCAAGCGTGCTAATTGCCAAGCCGGTCAACCAGGACGCCCGAAGTATTTTGGCTCTAAGGAGTCCATAATCCTACGATTATCCCCATCGCTGCTACGGGTTAACTCCTCGTGTTTTCAACGAGGCGAAGGAAGTTTCACTGAAAAATAACAAACAAAATTGAAAGAAATTCGAGTGACAAAAAAAAGAATGGGTCGCCTGAAAAGCTCACCCATATGCGTTACGGTGTGGAATTTGTTCATAGTATAGATCAATGTCACGGAGCAGCAGCGGCAGCAGCAGTAGTAGTAGCATTATAGTGTCGAGGATACGCGCGAAAAAAAAGCCAATATAAATACCTCGACTCGAGCTTCTCTCACTTTCACCGTGCGCGGGCGCCCGCGCGTATTATTGTTTAACCCGGGCGTGCAGCTCGTTGAAATACAACTCGAATACTCGTTCGTTGCGCATAATGTGCGAAAAGAAGAAAAGAAGAGAGACGGAGAGAGAGAGAGAGAGAGAAAAAGGCATGGTTTCGAATGAATAAAATCGACTTTCCGATGGGGGCGGGGTTGAAAACTTTGTCACAACTACACGCGCGTCTCTACCTAGGATGTACTTTTTAGCGTGTTCATAATGTGTGTGGGTGTGTGTACAAGCTAGCTAACGCAGTTTGCGCGCGCTTGAGATATCATCGTCGATTCGACATGGATTGCAGCAGCAGCAACCGTGCAACGTTGTACCAACGGCACACGACTCAGCGACGCCCTATAATATACGGTAGTATGTATACACCGGCTCGGGGTGTATAGTTTTGTTTACTCCCGCGTGCGCAACGCTTTTCGCGAGGCAGTTCTCTCTCGGTCTCGTTTTGTATTTGCCCAGACATGCGTTGGATATAGCTCCATCTCTACTCTGTAGAAGAGAGAAAGATATTGTTTTGCGAATAAATTTTAACCCCCCGATGTTGCTACTGCTGCTGCTGCTACTGTTACTACGGCGCGGCTGGTGCTGTATATCTATCCGCGCGAGCTTTACATTGTAATGCATATACACGGAGCAAGAGAGAGAACGAGTTCGTCATTCACTGCCAGAACGCGCGCGCATAGCTGCGCACTGCCGAGCGAAGACAGCAGCAGCAGCAGCAGTTGTTGCCTATATTATTTGCTCTGTATAGATTTTACAGCCGCGTTATAATACGCGCGAGTTTCGAGGGAAAGGGAATCGCTTTTATTCGCCAAGTTTTAATAAACTTCCGCGCGTCTGCGGCGCGATGCACACATTCGCCATCTGTAAACTTGATTATATACATATTAAACGCGCTTATTTCCCTTCGTCCCTTTTTGTGCTCTCGAAATTTCATCGTTCGTTAGCTCGAAGAGCGTCAATGCGTAGCATAAGCTTGTAATGATTTCGGGGATTAACTTTGCCGAGTACGATGATAATGCGATATGGATGTAAATTCAGTGATACGAGTCGATATTGCGTCGGCGCGAATTAAGCCATACACAACAAACCTATCGCGCGATCCGCCACCACCTGCGCCGTCACACGCACGCGACTATTAAGAACGATTCAACTCTTTTTCTTCCTCTACTTTTTTTTGCTTTTTTACTCCTCTCTTTTATGGGCTTGCAAAAGCGCTCCTAAAAGTCCGCCTGCGCGCTGCCACACTGCCACGTCCGCCACGGTGCTTAAATAACAGGAAGAAAAACTGCCGTCGCTCGCTCGCGCGCCCGTAATACTATCTACTTTTCACTTCGATAGTACGTCTTTCGCGCCCGGGTTAGGCAGGCAGGGAGGAGGGGATCCTGCTGCCACTTTGCCGCTTCGGACTTTTATCTCCTTTATTTTTTTCGTCGTCGTCGTCGTCGTCGTCCTGCTGCTGCTACTGCTCTACCTCCGGCATGCTCTAACTTACTTTTGTCGCATGCAAATCTAAATCTTCTGGCGTCACTGAGTCGTAGTACGGCAGTAGCAGCAGCAGCAGCAGCGTTTACTCGTTTTGCTTTCTCCCTCTCTCACTCGTTCGCTTTTATAAACGCGACTGACAACGACGACGATTCTGTTTTTTTCACATCAGCTTGATCACGGGGGCTATTTATTCAAATCGACCACGATTCGAGTGAGAGAGGGAGGTAGGGAGGGAGGAGTTTAATTTCGATCGTTGGTAGTTCCATCATCATTGGGTTAGATCTATATATCCCGCTACTCTATATATATGGTCTTTTACTCTCTCTCTCTCTCTCTTCTCTCTCGTCCCATATGCCACACGCATGCAAGATCGTTACACGGCTTGGCTTTAATGAGCCCTGCGGGTTTTACTGTATCTATCTATCTCTCTTCTCTCTCTTCCTCTCTTGCTCCAGCTCTCGAATCAAGCAATATAAGGCAGCAGCAGCAGCAGCAGTGGCGGCAGCAGCATCATCGGCCTCGTGCACAATTACGTGGCGCGCGTGCCCCGACTCGGCGAAAAGGCCACCCTCTTTTCTCTGCTGCTGCTGCTGCTGCTGCGGCCCTACGTACATACACCCTCGGCGCGCACGAGCTTTCGAGCTTTCTCTCTCTCTCGTGCCACGGCTTGCAGAAATGTCTTTCTCTCTCTCTCTTGTGCTCGTTTGCGTTCAAACTCGTCCTTATCGAGAGGTCCTTCTACAACGTGTACTTCTTCTTCCTCGTCGTCGTCGTCGTAGTCTGCGCCAGATGCTGCGCAACTAAACTCTACGCTACTGCTCTACGGTGCTTTCGCGTACGCGCGCGCGTGTGTGTGTAGGTAGGTATAGTTACCGGCGTGTTTTCCCGTTGGCCTCTCTAGCTTCGTGCAAGCGTCGTTCTACAAGCGTAAATTCAATTATTGAGGCTATGTATGCGTTTGCACGTGTGTGTGTGTAAGGAAAGCTGCTTTTGGTTTTGATGAGTTTACACAGATGTACGGCTCGCGCGCGCGCACGCGTTTGTGCGCTATACTGCGTTCAACGTTCCACTGTTGCTTTTATACGATACACACAGACGCATACACACGTTTGTAATTAATCATTACTCCGCAGTGTTCGTGCGAAACCACTGACCTGTCGTTGATGATTTTTCCTCGCCCCACTGTCTGTCGCTGTCTTTTTTCGTTCGAGCTTGCGAGGCACGATAGCCGCACGTAGTAAGCTTAATTGTCAAACGAATTCGTCGTGATAAATTAAAAAAAAAAAAAAAATGATCGCAAGTATCATCGGGCTAAAAGCCAATCCGAGCATCTCTACATCTATAATCCCTTGTTCGCTCGAGCTAATGCATATTATCGACACTCGACGCGATCGACTGACCGTGCTCCGATTCGTATTCGACAACTCGCGCGAAAATATAGCAACGCAACTCACCTATACGTTATACACACCCCGTGCACGCATTTATTATTTTATAAATAATCCCCGGGCCTATATCGGCTCGTGCCCAAGCGATGTTATATGTTATTTCTAGAAAATACCAGCTGCGCGTAATCCTATATATGCATCGGACGCGTGTGTCCTGGCGCGTACGCACCCGTGCATCGGCCTATTTATATAATATGTATACACGCATTGAAAAGATATCGAGTCTTGCTCGTGCGTGTGCGCGTGTGTACGCGAGTGCACTACTACACTAGCCCCCCGGATTTCGAGTTGTTCGGCATGAATTTGCCATTTGGCGATAATTGAACGGGTGCTCGCGAGCTGCCGAGCCCGTGCACTATGCGCGTGAGCCGATCGGGGACGACAACGAAAAAAAAAACAGAAAAAAAGTAACAATAATAAAAATAAACAAAAAAAAAGAAGAGGATACGGCACGGTAAAAGAAGTATGTGTATGTGTATGTATAGGAAATAACAATACACGGCGCAACGAGTCGAAATCACAAATCCATTTGAACAATGAAATCATTCGTTATATCGTCGTCATCCTCCTCCTCCTCCCACGTGCAGAGTTACCCGCGTTAGAGCTGCCGATGCATATTATACATCCCTCTCTCTCTCTCTCTCTCTCTCTCTCTCTCTCTCTCTCTCTCTCTCTCTCTCTCTCTCTCTCGCTCTGTGGCTATCCAATTACTCTTTCTCTCTCGCTCTCTTTTGCTCTCCTCCGGATGCGCGAGCCTTGCCAGAAAAAGAGTGTAGGGGGCGGTGCAGAGAGGGCACATGTATGCGTGTATACACACACACGCGTATCGCTATTATAGTGTCTATATACGTGTGTGTGTATGTGTGTGTGTGTGTGTATTATACCCACGGTCCATCGTGCGGTGTAGCGAGGGCGGCATTATACGCACATACATTTCTAGCAAAAAAAAAAGATGAATCGTTCGATAACAAGCGTAAACCTTTATTTTAACGTCAACACATGCGCTCATAGACGTACATTGCTCTATATTGTTAAAAAAAAAAAAAAAAGAAATAAACGAACGAACGAACGATTGGTCGTTGTCGTGTCGTCGGCCGGCCTATAATACACGCGCGCTCGTTGTTTTTCCGCGTTTTATTTCGCCTGTTTCGCTTAATCGCGACTGCGACTGTGCGCGTAAACGCATCATACACGTATACACAGACCGTCCCACTGCGCTTCGGGGTGAGTTTTTTTTCTCTCGTTCCGTCTGTTTTTTTTTTTTTTTTTTTATTCTAGTGGAAATAAACAAGTGGCATTGTATGTATGCGCGACGCGGCGCGTTAGTAGTACAACGCTCTCATCGTGAAGAGAGAGAGGGAGAGAGAGAGCGATGATGCGTAAAATTGATGAATCCAATTGTTTCATTCGCTTCCAACCCACCCCCACTTCCCTGAAAAACCATTACGTACAATTTGACGAATTAAAAGCGAAAGTCGAACGGAAGTTTTTTTTTGGCACTGCACCGTTCACTCCCAACCTGCTCTGCAGTGGGCTCCGAAATCTCGTCGTTTCAGCAGTGCGTACAGTAACAGAAATGCGCACACACAAGCTCGCGCGCGCGTGTAGCCTCTCTAGCTCGTGGCCAATGAACATCGGAAGGTATGCTGCTACTACTGCTCTATATGCACACACCATCCTGAGTGCGATTCGCTTGGTTAAAGCTCGCAATGCGCGTTGGCGGCCCTTCGTATAACGTACATATAATGCGCCCTGTGCACGCGTGGCTATGCGGATACTTCAAAGGCATTGCTCGGACGCTCGATATCACGGAGTTCGTACTCACAGCTGGAGAAAGGCACATCGCACACAAACTGACTCCAAGTCGAACGATTGACTCTCGCTTGCGTGCGCGTATCCACACACACACACACACACAGCCACGTAGACGATTTGTGCAGGCAGATGGGATGCGCACGTCAAAGCTCGACTCCGGGCCATAATGTAGGCATCGTATTTATAAGGGTTAACCGAGTGGCAAATGCAACGGAAATTATTTCAGCAATTTTTGCCTGCTGTTTCAGCAACTGCGTGCAGCAGTAACGCGTCCTTTTCGACATTTTAGCATTGATTATCTCTCTTTCCCGCGTTGCACTAATGTCAATACGAGCCCAGAGCTCGAGTTTTATTTGCTCACACAAGTAAACACATACACACACGTTCAGAGAGAGAGAAGAGAGAGAGAGAGAGAGAGAGAGAGAAGAGAGAGAGAGAGAGAGAGAGAAAGGGAAGGGAAAGAGAAAAAAAATCGCCAAAATAAAGAATTTAATTAAATTTAATGCATTTGATGATAAACAAGCATGTGTGTAAACGCGCGCGTCAGGTATATATATGTTGAGTTAAGCTCCGCTCGCGCGCGCGCGCACGCACACATTATCCATTGAAAAATATTATATTTAATTAATTAGAGTAAATTAAACAGCCGCAAAACGTGATAAAAAGTATAATAATTATTTGTTTGATGAAGCGCCGCGTCGTGTGCCGTGCTCCCCCCCCCCCCCCCCCCCTCAACGCATGTAATCAACATAAATAGAGTGTCACCACCCCCCCAGTGTGACAAAGCGAGAGACAAACAAAGCGAGAAAGACAGCGCGAGGGCGAGGGTGGGTGAGACAGAGCTATACGGAACGAGACAAGAAGGTACTTGTGTAAAATAAAGTTCTGAAATGAGCAAAGGATTAAAGCTCGTTAAATCTTTCGCAAAAACGGAATTCCATCTTCAATTACACTTTACGCTGTATTTTCCGCTCTTCTCGTCTCTCTTTCTCTCTGCGAGTGTGTGTGTGTGTGTGTGTGCGCGCGCGTGGCGTGCTGCCGCCGCTGCTGCTATATATGTAATAGCAGAGTAGGAAAAAGTTCACGAAGCTCGCGGGCAAAAGATGCGTGACCGAGTATATATACCAGGAAACCGCAAAATAGTTATATACTCTTAATAAAATTAATTTGCCAAAGAATCGCTGCGGCGTAAAAGAGAGAGACGAAGAGTGCGTATATATAATTTCTCTCTGACGGTGCGCGCGCGCGCGTAAATCCGAGCTTTTTTATAATACACCGGCGCAAGCACAAACGAGCGAACGTGAGAGTGAAATGGTAAAATTTTATTTCATCAGTCGAGAGCGTTGAATTCTTTTGTACTCTCATTACCTTTCGCCGCCCTCTGCGCGCCACGGCGGCCCGCGGCGCTATGCGTATCTGCCCCGAGGGGCCAAAAGTATATATCATTTTCCTTTTCCTTTCAATTTTTTTTTTTTTTCAACTGTACTACTGTGTATTACCGCTTGAACTGAATTTGAAAGTGCGAATCACTTTCGGACGTCGATCCGCGAAATTCTCATATACTTAAATTTGGTAATTGCGCTAGTATGGGGGGACGATTCGAGATTACGACTCAAGGACTATATAATGTAGGCTGCAACACGCGAATAATTGCTCGGGACTATATAGGAGGACGTTGAATAATTTACAGTGTCTTGTGTACGGACGGTAAAAAAAAAAAAAGAAAGAGTAACAAGAGAATCAGTTGTAAAACGGAAGACAGCAGCAGGCAGGACGAGAAAAGAGAAAGGAAGTGGAAGAGAGAGTGAAACAACGGAGCAAATAATAGAAGGGGTAGAAAAAGAGTCGGACGAAAAAAATGAGTTGTAAGAGGTAGTCTCCGTCTTCCTTATACCCGAGCAGTATTATTATATATAGTACGTCAGAGAGCACAGCGCGAGATCTGCGCAACGAAAGAAAAGGTCAACCTGTGTATACACGTATACTATAACTGGTATATACGCGGGGATACATCCGCGAGGCAGTAGCACTTAGCAAATGATTTTTAAATTGAATCAGTTTCTTTTGCTACGGAGCTGCTTCTGGCGTTTCTTCCATTTTCTGCAGTTAAGCTCTCTCCTTCTCTCTCTTTTTCTATCTCTCGTCTCCTTCTCTCTCTTTTCGCTCGCGGAGAGTGACTGAGTGAGTGAGCGAACGACGCGTTGACAGCTGCGAGTGTATATAAGTATACGTGCTATATAGAAAAAAGAAAGAGAGAGCAGAGTCTTTTTCCCCCTTCCTATATCTATCAACTCTCGTACAATTTATAAGAATGTATAAGCGTACGCGCGATACAACGCACATACGCACTCCGGCATCTTTTCTTTACCTTCGGCATTCGTATAATCGACTTATCAAAGCCTCGAGTGAGAATTAAGAACAGGGGAAAAAAAGAACCTCTCGCGTAGCCGTAAAGTTTGCCGCTATATACTGTACAGTGCAAATAGCAGCGCAGCAGCAGCAGCAGCGGCATATCGACTATGGCACGTTATATTATATATCGAGTTATATACACTGGAGGAGTCAAAGCACTCATGAACTGCTGGGAAACAAGTTATACCGGCAGCGGTGAAGCAATAGTTAAGCAAAAGCCGCGCCGTTACTACTACTAATACCACTATACCAGCACTACGTGTACTATATACCTCTATTTTGCGTATACGTACTACAAGCAGCAAACTCGCGCGGAAGAGCCGTCTCACTTTGGGGCCTGTTTCTCCCCCGCACACGCGAGTGAACGCCCCCGAAAAATCGCGTATACTTAATATCAAAGTCCGTATAATAGGCGACGAGCGTTTCGCCGATAAATGATCAAACACCGAGGTGTATAGGTGTATTCGAGAGGCGCGTAATACTATATCTATCTATCTATCTATCTACACCCCATCGTACGAAGAAACTCGAAACTATCGCCGCTGTGGTATGGCCAGTAACAGCCAGCTACGTATATAATATACTTAACGTCGCTAGAAACAATTCAGCGTCCCGCGCGTGGACGCGTTGGTATATATGTATACACTGCTATCCCGTGTGTGATTGGTAATAACTGCCCTGGATGTACGAGTCGAAAAGCTATCCGATTTTGCTCCACTATTTCTTTCTCGATATCTATCACCTATATCGCGTACGCTCGCGAATCGAGAGGCGTGTGTGTACGTAAAATGGATGGATGTATAGAGAGGATGCGCACGGAGCACAGAGGCCAAGGATAAACAAAGCCATATTTCACGCGTCGACGAGAGAGAGAGAGAGAGAGAGTTAGAGAAAGAGAGTGGAGAGCTTGTTTTTTCGTAAAAAACAAAAAAAAAAAAAAATAAAACACACGATCGCGAGCGCGCGAAACTGTAGGACATCGCCTATGTTCGTGAAAACAGCTATTCGCGAGGCTATACGTATATATGGGGTGTGAAAAGAGCGAGACTCTATCGTCAGCAGCAATTTTTAGGGAGCGATCAAGGACTTTAAATTTTCATCTAAATATCCATATATGATCTTAGAGGTACGATTTTTTTTGTTTCTAGAGATTACAACATTGTCAAATTTAAAGATTATCAATAATTAAACAAGATATGAGTAACAGATTGGACGGCATTGTTCTTGCTTCGGTATTCGGGGAATATTGTTCACTTTTAAGTTAATGTAATAAAGATCGGAAAAAAGTTTACAAACACGATGAATTAATTACAATTGTAAGTGCTTTTTTTTCTTCAAAATTGAATGATAATTTAATTATAAATTTTCTGAAATCTCGTGATGTACTGTACACATGTGATTGTAGAATTCTTCATTATGTCCAAATGTATCCGAAACGAATCTCATACTCTGTTCAGAACATGTACTGTTTTTTCAAGTTTTTAGACAACTATATTGCGTAATTATGATTTTTGTCAAATATCACACTCGAAGGATTTGCTACAATCATGTACTGTGTTTATGTGCCTGTTGAGGTTATTTCTATCTCTAAATGATTTGTGATAAATCGTATTTTCGAAGGGTTCACCACGATTATGTACTATATTTATGTGAGTTTTTAGGTTAAAATTATGTCCAAATATTTTGTGGCTAATGTCACACTCAAAGGGTTTGCTCCGATTATGTACTCCATTTAGGTGATATTCGAGGTGATGTTTGAGTCCAAATGATTTGTGACAAATATTACACTCAAAAGGTTTGCTCCGATCATGTACTACATTTATATGAAATTTGAGGGTATCCTTACGGCCGTATAACTTATGACAAATGTCACATTCAAATGGTTTGACACGATTGTGTACTGTATTTAAGTGAGAATTCAGGTGATGTTTTAGTCCAAATGATTTGTGACAAATATCACATTCAAAGACTTTATTACAATTATGTACTGCACTTGTATGTTTGTTGAGATAACACTTTTGTCCAAATGATTTGTGACAAATATCACATTCGAAGGGTTTGCTCCGATTATGTATGGCGTTTAAGTGTTTCTTGAGGCCATTGCTATACCCAAATAATTTATGAAAAATGTCACATTCAAAGGGTTTGCTACGAATATGTACTGAATTTATGTGGTTTTTTAAAGTTTTTCGGTATCCAAACACTTTGTGACAAATATTACATTCATGTGGTTTTATGCTTTCGTGTGTCGTGTTCATATATATTTTTGAAATGGTTTTTTCAATTTTCACAATAGATGGATAATTTCGATACTCATTTTTGCAGATGGTTGTTGATAAAGACTTGAGTTCAAGTTTCACATTCTTACACTCAAAATCAACAGATATATTTTCATTCGTGTTATTGTGCTGATCTTCATTTTCTGTTTTTACAGTAGGTAGGCCAGTCTGATGCTCAGTTTTACAGATGGTTGTCGGTTCAGATTTCACATCATTGCACTCAAAAACTGCGTCTATTTTTTCGTCTAATTTTTTTTGTAACGACATAACCCCATTCACATGATCTTTCTAAAATTATGTAATGATTTTTAATAGTGGAAAAACAATACATAAATCCATTTATTAAACTCACCTATAGTATATCAGACGAGAATGTATCAAAATTTTTGGCTTTGCAAGAGTCCACAGAATTGAAAATACCTTCGCCTGCATCTTTCCAAATATCGATCAGTTCTTCCTTCACTCTGGAGAATAATAGGATTTGATGAGGTAATTGCTTTAAAAAATATCATGGCATGCACAAAAAAGTTATACCTAATTGTTTTCTCTCTGCTTGCCATCGCTCGCTGGATTATATGTAATCACTTTGAATTTTCACTTTTTGCTCTGAGAAAATATTTTGAGGTTAGATGACTCGATCAGCTGACTGTATATATCTTGACTTCAGCAATTTGTAAACACTTGCTCATCGAGGAACTTAGACACTCGCAAGCGATTGAACGATAGTAGCAACGAGCCGGGGCGTTTGTGACTAGCTTCTTGACGATACTTTCCCCCTCTATCGTAGACTACTTGTGCGCAGTTACGTAATATTTTTGAAAAAAAAACAATCGAAAATTAATAATGTACTATAAAAAATTATCAAACAGTAAAACACAAAGGGAGACACAAATAATATTTCACAAAATTTTCTTTTGATACTTGTCAAAAAATAATTTTATAAATGTATGGTCAAGTATACTTAAATTTCATTAAAATTATAGTAAATTAATTATCGCATAAAATACCACATTAGACCCAAGAAGCAGATTCTTAAGGCAGGAGAAGTAAAAATAAAAATGCAACTTGCGTTAAATCGATTGGATTTCGCCTGAGCAATCTAAGTACGCAGGACACGAAATGACGTTCATCTCGATTACTTCTTCTTCTTCTTCTTCTTCTTCTTCTTCTTCTTCTTCATCTTCTTTGCGGAAAACAGCGCGAGTATAAACGCAAGCTATACGGTGCCGAGTGAAAAACGATTGTTGGAGAAAAGTTATAGCAAAACATGAAAGATAAGGAGGCGCTCTCGAAGAGAGGTAGAGAGGGAAAAAAAGATTGGAAACGCGAGGCACACATAGTTACGAGTAGCACGTTCGCGTCTATGTGTGTGTCTGCGTGTGTGAAATCAGCCTCCCTCGGCCGAAAGAGAGAAATAGAAGAAAAAAAAGATAAGGCCATCGCCGCAACGTGCCATATACGATCCGCGTACACTTTTGTGTATAGTATATAGTACGCGCGGCGCGGGGCAGAGAAAGAGAGAAGCGAGATGGAGCAGTAGCAGTATAGCAGCGGCTGCGCAGCCAGACTGGACGGCTCCACGACGGCGTTTTGCGGCGTAGCATCAGCATCAGCAGATAGAGAGAGAGAGAGAGAGAGAGAGAAAGAGAGGCTCCGCGAGAGCGCAGTAAACAAAGCTGTAACTCTCTCTGGGGCACGAAGCTCTTTCGTGGCTAGACTTTCTCACTCACTCACTTTTGTCGGTGACTGCCGTAGAGCTGTGCGCCGCGCCGCGGCGAGCAACGAGCTTGCAGGCAACACACACACACACACACACACGCGCGACTATATATAATACTATACGGCGCATCAATGTGCGCTTCTCCACTTTTTATATCGCTTGTATACAACGACCAATCCATCTTTCGATATGCATCTGCCTTTCCATATATTATGTATAACCGGCGCGCGCGCGGCAGACGATTTTCCTCCCGGTTTGCGATGAAAAACATATTCGCGATGTTCAAGCTGCAAGCTCTCTCTGAGATTCTATAAGACTTGTAACACAATTACTTTCTCGATTTTATCATAATTCACACGCTGCTTCGATATTATTTATAGAGCAGAATTTCCCTGCACACGCAACGATATCTTCGTATATTACATGTAAGCGGTCAACGTTTTATTTTCATTATTACATTTATACGTGGCTCTCCTCTCTCTCTTTCTCTTCCGGAGTAATTCACGCGTACCTACTGTACGGACGCGCGATATCAAAAATTAATTAAAATCACATGCGAGTGTAGAGAAACTCTCCTGTACGCGGCTCGGCGCGGAGCAGGAAATTTAACGCTTTAATCCGAGGGCATATAATAGACGGACTGTATGGGGGCGCACTGCCGCGCATTATTATCATCGTTATTATTATTATTATATCTATATGTGTGTGTGTGAGTGCAAGCACAGCCGGAAATCCCAAAATCCCGCGCGGACAAAAGCTCGGCACGCGCGCGAGGTTGCCTCCCTGCCTCCCCAAAAAAGGCAAAAGAAATTAGCGAATATCGTTTAGTGTGTACATGGGTGATGATATATACTCATACACACCTGCGAGCAGAGCTTTATATGCGCGCAGAGAGTTGATGCTGCGCGGTGTAACGTTAACTCGTACATCCGGATTACGTTTCGAACGTTGCTATATTGCGTAAGTCATAAAAATATAACGTAAATTACTCGATGGGAGTTTTGAGTTTTCTACTTTGTAATAAATACACACACACACCCGCGCACGCATACTTACAACTATACGCACACGATTCTTACAGTTTGTAAATCGGCGTCATATTTTTGTATACGTTTACGACGGCACGAGCAGTATAGCGTGGACATATAAGTATACTCATCCCGTATAACTCGGACAAAAGTTCGCCTTTATACGAGCGTCCGTTAAAGTATCCCGCAATTGTCGTATCGGGGCTACGGGGCGCCGTGCGATATTCACGTAATATATAACGTAAAAATTCGAGCTTTTTTCATCGATTTTTGCGTGACCCACAGTGAAAGTACGATACGAGCTCTGAGATACCGATCTTATACAAGACCATGGGGACCCGTTGCGCGTCCAATTTTTCTTTCTTTCACCCCTTCTTTTTAAAATTTCTCCTGAGCGTGAAGTTTACAGTATTCAATTTCACGCATTTCTTTTCTTAATTTTTTTTTCGATCCTCTCAACCTCTTCTTAAAAATTGATCGTCTCATTGTGTCATTGCAATAAATTACTCGTAATTGGTCGTTGGGATTTTAGTGGTAACGCCATTTTTATATTGAACGCGATTTTTTAAAATCATAATAAGATGGTGGCTTTTCAGTCGTGCGCAAGGAGCTGATATATCATTGCCTGTGAACCGCGTTGAACGATGGCTTTATATGCGTCAATATATCTTCAATAAAAGTATTATAATTTTTTTAATTTAGAAAAGTTATAGTTGCGTCAAGTGCATTAGACGACACTCGTATAAGTAAACGAAACGCGACATTCCAATAAACTTCACACATGCACATTGACGAAGATGCGATCGACCTTGACACTAGTGTATTGCTTTTACCTCGTACGGACAGATTCAAAAACTCAACCGGATTTAGTTAGGAAATTTCCTATAAAATATTTTTGGCTACATACAAGCTCTAGATGTGGCTTATTCGTGTACAGTACAAAATGCGCATAATAATTCACATTTATTGTTCTAAATAAAGTTGAAGGATATTATAGTAAAAGACTTTCAAAATTACACATGTGATTGTAGAAATCTTTATTCAGTTCAAATATGTCTCAGACCAAAGCTCGCGCTTCTAGGTTTGCTGAGATTATGTACTATCATAATGTGTTTTTTGAGTAGATTCTGGTATTCAAATGATTTGTAACAAATTTCACACTCGAAGGGTTTGCTCCGATTATGTACTGTATTTCGCTAAGAATTGAGGTGATGTTTGAGTCCAAATGATTTGTGACAAATGTCACATTCAAAGGCTTTATTACAATTATGTACTGCATTTGTATGTTTGTTGAGATTACTCTTTTGTCCGAATGACTTGTTACAAATCTCACACACGAAGGGTTTGCTACCATCATGTACTGCATTTACATGAACTTTGAGATAATCTTTTCGTCCAAATGATTTGTGACAAATATCACATTTGAAGGGTTTGACACGATTATGTACTACATTTATGTGTTTATTTAGGTTACCTTTTAGTTCAAATGATTTGTGACATACATCACATTCGAAGGGTTTGCTCCGATTATGTATGGCGTTTATGTGTTTCTTGGGGCCATTGCTATACCCAAATGATTTATGAAAAATGTCACATTCAAAGGGTTTGCTACGAATATGTACTGAATTTATGTGGTTTTTTAAAGTTTTTCCAAACACTTTGTGACAAATATTACATTCATGTGGTTTTATGCTTTCGTGTGTCATGTTCATATATTTTTTTGAAATTGTTTTTTCAATTTTCACAATAGATGGATGACTTTGATACTCATTTTTGCAAATGGTTGTTGATAAAGACTTAAGTTCAAGTTTCATATTCTTACACTGAAAATCAACGGATATATTTTCATTCATATTATTAACCTGATCTTCATTTTCTATTTTCACTACAGGTAGGCCAGTCTGATGTTCAGTTTTACAGATAGTTTTCGGTTCAGATTTCACATCTTTGCACTCAAAAACTGCGTGTATTTTTTCATCTGATTTTGTTTATAACGACATAACCCCATTTATATGATTTTTCTAAAATTGAAATGACGTAATAATTTTAATAGTGAATAAACGGAACATAGATCAAATTATTAAACTTACTGATGATTTATAGAACTTGCACGTGTCAATGTTTTTGACTTCACAAGAGTCCACTGAATCGAAAGTATAATTTAAATCTGCATCTTTCCTAAGTATCATTCGGCTCTTGCTTCACCCTAGAGAATAATCGAGTTTTATGAAGCGATTTTTTGAAAAAAATATCACCATATCTCTAAGAATAATTCAGTAAGTACCTGACTATGTCCTCTATGTTTTTCACCACTCGCTTGATTGGATGCGATTACTATAAATTTTCTAGATTCGCACTGAAGAAATATTCGAGGTTATGCCCCTCGATGAACCGACAGTATATCTCGATTGTATCGACTTATATACTCTTTCACGGATATCATCTGTACACACTTGCTTATCCAGGAATTTAGATCCTGGCTAGATAATGAGCACACTACTTATATTTTAACACGGAAATCTTGAAATTGCGATAGCTCGATGACGATATTTTCTCATTTCACCATCGATCTGCTGTTGGCAGAAACATTACTGCGAAATATAGAGGCTCTCGTGTATCATTGAAACTACACCGAAATACTGTAATGAAAATGCCGTTCATCCAGGGGCATGATTCGTTGTATACGCACACGTGCGATACGCGGTGTAACATTCACACAGCATAGCAATATACAACAAACAAGTCGTGATTTATTTCCAGTAGAAAAAAATTAAAAATTTCATGAAGATTTTACACAATTATGTTCATGAAATTTTCATACGTTTTTCAGACGATTCAAATTATATAAAATTACAATGAAATTTCAACGTTTCATCAAATTTGTCAATCTACAAAGTATCATAAGACATTCATGAAATATAAATATTTAACAAAATGTATATCATTCTAAAAACGTTTAAAAACTCGTCAGGCCTAATTTCATAAAATCATAATGAAGCTTATCGCTTTTTTCTCCTTGGCATTGTACGCCATTAAATAGCGAAAACCCAAAGCGCGAATTAAGTATTTCCGTTGAATCCCCCAGATTTGTTCACTGCTCCATGAATGACAAAGCCTCGCTTATATTTCTCTAACCCCCCCTGCGCAAAATGTAATCCTTTTTGTGCTCGTCCGGTGCACGATTGGGAGCAAACTGCGCACGTGTTTCTAAAATAATTATTATATACCACTCGACAGCTAAACCTTCATTATCATCATAATCATCATCGACCCGCAAAGCCACGTCGAAATCTCTTTTCTTTCTTTTTTCCCCCCGATACTCGCTGTTTCTCGATTCCGACTGAATCGAGCTCGCAATTGCGCGCGGTTTCGATTGCGGTTCGCTAATGGGGCCAAAAGTCGTAATTGAAAGATAAAAAAAAAAAAAGAAAAAGAAGAGAAACGAAGGAGTACGAAGGGCTTTCAGCGATTCTTCCTTAAGAAGATATCGTTCGTTACGGAGGGATTGCTCGCCTTGTATACATTAGACGGGCGCGTATTTCAACCCCTTGGCCATATTCTTCGTTATATTATATTCCTTGCCTTGACTCGCGCGTCGAGTCCCGCCGCGGCGGTAAGTAAGTTTCTTCGCTCTCCCTCGTACATACGTAAGGCAGCTGCGCGCGGACTCTCGATTCGGTAGGGATGTATATCCCACGAGACCCTGGCAGAGAGTCCGGAAACAGCGCAGCAGCAGCAGCTCGAGAAGAAAATATCCCACGGTATACAGTACGGTTCGTCCGGATGCTGGGTCCAGTGCTCGATTGCACTTTTCGTATGGCTTATACATGTAATAATACGTTTCGCGTGTACTGCTCCACGATGAATCACACACCGTGTCCTTGGAGAAATATGTACGGATAAATCGAAAAATTTGAAGTAGCCAAAAGTTTTTTGTTTCGATTTATCATACACCGTCAAAAATATTTACGTTGAAATTAATGTTGAAGTGGAGAAAATTTTTTCCTTGGTAGAAATGAATTTAGTTTCGTGCAAAATCACCAAAATCAATGTGATTTTATTGCATTTAAATAATGTTTCATGAATCAATTGAATTGTACTTCATATCGAATTAATTGCAAAACTCTTTGAATTACATACAGATAAAATTAATTTTAATAATTGGACGTAAAGGTGAAATTCAAAAAATTTTGATCTATGTGGTACCATGAAGTAGCAACAATTATTTTTTGTAACGACCACAGAGTCGACTTATGGTTATTTAGCTATGGAGTAAGTGCTTGGACTCATACAACTATTTTCATTTTGTCACTTGCAGATTTAGAGTTGAAGATATACTCGCCATCGGTCAGTAAAAGCTATAATTAGTTACGATTGGATATCCGTTCATTTTTTCTAGCATTTATTGCAAATCATAGCATTAATATTTAATTGAAACGCTTTAATTGAAATATAGATAGTTAAATCATTTATGTTAATTTTTGTGATCTTTGAATCTTCAAGGTATTATCAACGGTGTACTCTTTCACTCGAATACATAACGATTATATACAATCTTACTAGATTTAAAATTTAAAAATAAACCTCATACGAAATTGACCTCATTCAACTTATACATCCATACGTTTGTGTCGTTGACAGGTAGCCTGGATGCTGTTCGACCAGTCGGCCATACTGACGGTGCACAATCACGTGATAACGAGGAATCCGAGAATATCCGTGTCGCACGACAAGCACCGCACCTGGTACCTACATATCAGCAACGTCCAGGAGGAGGACAAGGGCAGGTACATGTGTCAGATAAATACGGCCACGGCTAAAACCCAGTACGGATATCTTCACGTCGTCGGTGAGTTATACGAAAGCCCATTAATAAATAGTACTTCACTCGGCACTTTTCCACGTTAATTCCCTTTCTTCTTCTTCTTCTCCTTTTTTTCATGAAATAATTTCATCGAATTTATTATTATAGCACGCTTGAGATTCGCGCGACCCGACCACCGCGACGATAGCTCCGCGCGAATCGTTCAATTAGTGGTATGGGCCGAGCCAGTGGTGAGCTCGCAGAGGCAAAGGCGCGGAGGGATGAATATTAATATCCTAGAGAGGAGTTTTGACATCTCTCCCGTTGTCTCTCCCTTTCGTTTCGAGTGCAGATAAAGAGGCACTGGAGAAAAGCCATCCGTGAAGCTGAAAACGAGCAGGCCGCGGAAGTACGACGTCGGCGCGAGGCTCTATGTATGTATAATGTACGCCGCTAGAGCCGAGAAGAGAAGAAAAGCTCGTCTATACGTATAATTAGTAAAGTCTAAATTAATTGTTTCCGCGCGCGGGGCATATTCACTCGCGCGCACTTATCGCTTTCGTCCTTACAGCTGGCAATATCAATCGAAATGCATCGTAATATATGTATGACTTTCGATTGGCCGCGAACGACGGCGACAACGACGGGACATGATGAAAATGTAAATTGATATATGAAAAAGAAAATAAAAAATTGCCACGCACGGAAACTCGAGGCTCGCTTACACGCGTACATACGTCTGTTTTATGGGTGCTGCGGATGTAAAACGATCCTCTTGACTCGTGCCTGGCTAACTGCAAGCACAGCCGCACACACGCGTGTATTATATACGTGTATACGAAGCGAGAGCGAGAGAGAGTCAAGAGGGCATAAAAATGGCAATATGTAGTTCTCACGACAATGCGGAGAATATATATTCACTGCGCTGCTGCTGCTGCTGGGCGTGGATGTGCGGGTGAATGGGATAGGGATTTTGACTCACATTCGCAGAGGGCCTCGAAACATACACGCGTGTGTATACGTCCTCGACATATATCTACATAATAACTGCCTTCGCACGTATACATGTGGACTGCATAGCGAGAGAAAACTAGTGTCTGTGTCGCCCAGCCGACACTCTGCTGCTACGCGTATATAATACAAACCGGGCAATAGTCGCGCGAGCATAATACCGCACCACAAGTTCCGCGTGTACATATACAGTTGCAAGCTCTATAACTCAATGTCGCGTACACGTATACACGTGTGCGTATATTGTATGGGCTGAGTGTTTTATACATGTTTTCAACGGCGCTTTGGGCCCGCGCGGCAAATCTATTAGATTTTTATGACCTTATCCCCGCGTGACGTTTTGTACGTATGTATACCTCGTAAACAAAAAGTTAAGCGCTCTATACCGTATATTTTTCTTTTCTTTTTTTTTTGCACATCGTTACGCGCGGCGCAGCAACGAAACGTACATTTCTCGCGGGCGCGACTTGGGTCAATAGTAATTTCTTTGGGTCGATCGCGAACCGACCCGCGCCCGCGAGCACGTGTTTATTTTTGCCTGCCGGGGCTTGGTGCCGCTCTCCACCGGTTTTTGAGATACTCTCTTCCTCTTCATTATACATAAGCCGGGAGCTCATCCCTCGCTGGCGGAGCATCAATCCGTACCGCGTCTCGCTTTCAGCCCTTCAACAGCGAGAAAGAGAGAGAGAGAGAGAATTTGGTGTGCTTTCGCCCCTTCTCTCTTACAAACGTTGGGCGAGTTTTAAAGAACGAGAGAGAATGAGAGAAGATCAGCGCTGCGTGTACACTAAGTCGCGTATTTACTCGGTGCGGAGCCGTATATAGCCGTGCGCAGACACTTTCATTGGACTTGTCTTGTGTTTTCCAGTCTGTGGAGGATTTACAAAGCCCTGCTTGTCGCGTTGTTGTTGTTCTTCTTCTCCGTCTTCTTCGACGTCTTCGTCGTCCACTGTGTAGCCTCTATACATAAGACCAGTGTAAACCATTGGCGAGCGGTATGTGCGTTTTCTCATATCGGACATACACACACACACACACACACACACACACAGAATCCCATACACATAAGTAACAAAACTCGCAAGGCGGGGGCTGCGATGAGAAAAAGTTTGTCTTTAGCTCTACTACCCTCGTTTTTCACGTTTTATTCTCCCTCCCCGCCCGCCCGATTTTCTATTGCTTCGACAAAGCTCGCGCGCGCGCGGGTATACAGACGAAAGAGCGAGCGAGCAATTCTTGCGACGACGATGTAAAGAACAAAAAAATATCAACAGAGGAAAGAAGAAAAAAGGAATCGTAGAAAGAGAAATATTTGTTCGTAAAAAACACCGATCTAACTTGTTGGACTGGGAAGGAGACTAACGTCCCGTGCCACTACTACTACTACTACTACTACTACTACTACTACCGGTAGTATTTGAACGAATTGACGGATAAAGAGAGAATGTTTGCGGCCAAACGAAATAAAATAGATCGTCGTACCCCGCAGGACAGACATTACGTATATATATTGAACACGAGAGATCAAGTTGATTATATGGGATACCGATCGTTGTGGGTGGGGTCCCCGCGCCGAGCTCGATATAAAAGCTCCGAGTTTACAAAGGTATTTTCTACCGAGTACGTTTATACATCGATAAATAAATAAATGAATCGATTACTTCGTGCTTGCGGTCGCGCTTTAACGCGCGGAAAAGAAAGCTGAAACAAAGGTAACTCTACGACGACGGCGACGACGACGATGCGGGTTTTGAAATCGTTCCCGATCGGTTCGAGGTTCGCGATTATTTCTACTTTATACTTTCGTCGTGTAACCGAGTAAACGAGGGAAATTTTTCCGAAATTCGTAGATTTGGACGAGATGGGTTGTAGCAGTGTGGAAATCTCATTTAAGATAACTGTGGGCTTCACTGCATGTTATGAGTTGCGAACGCTCCTTACACGATATGATTGTATCGACGTGAGACGAGCGCGTGTGCACGCCGAGGGAAACACGCCGGTCTGCAGAGAACAGTCAAAAATATTCGCCATCGCTGGCAGTGTGACACAGAGACACTCACGCAGGAGGCTCACAGGCATATCATCGGTGCCTCGGGCCTCAGTTCGAGTCCGTGCAATGGCTCCACCACCTCAGTGAGCTGCACATGGCGGGAGTAGAATCGCTCGTCCGGGTGTACACCGCTAAATAAACATGGCTGGATCAATGCCGTTGAACAATCGAAGAAAGTAAAGCAGTATTTATACTAGCTACAACTTTTGACACTTGCGGGTTTACAATACGCCGTCTGTTGGAAAAATCAAAAAGCTCATGAGCGAATATGAAAACTTGAATTATCGACAAGTCTCGTTACAATACAGTCCAGCCGAAGAGCACCTGTAATTGTACATCGAACTAAATGAAAAGATTAACAATTTACGATACGATTGTACATTATAAGCCGATGCTTATAATACCACGAACGTATATCCACGTAGATAAACTTTCTTTGCCGTCCGAATCGTTTTTTTTTCTCTCTCTCTCTCCTACTTTATATTCCATCGCAAAAGTTGACGTAGTACACGCGCGCGCGCAGGGTTAGTTTAAGATGTTTCCCGCAACTTCAAAGACTCGGAGGAAAAATTCGCTCATTAAAATCTCTGATGACAGCGCGAGCATGCGCGCGTTTATACCCGGGGCAAATCGACTCTCCATACACACACGTACAGCCGAGTTAAAAAGAAGATGATAAAATAACAAACAAAAAAATCTAAACGAGCTAAAAAAGTTCTTCGAGAGGATTAAGAGAGGAACAAAAAATAAAGGAAACGAAAATGGAACGAGTTTCTCGAGTGCATCTCCGTACACATAATTATAAGTATATATACGTGTGTCGTCGAAGGATTCACGAGTTTTTCTAACGTCTACCCTCTCGCTTTCCACTCCCTTTTTTTTTTTGCACCCCCGCCTACTTTCGCTCGGGTATACGCATGTATACGGTGTATATCGAGCGGGGGGCGCAGAGAGAATCTTGACACGAGTTCCACGCGGCGCGCATCCGTTTCGAGTAAGATCCAATGAACTGTCAAGCGCAAGAATCTCCCGAGCGCGCGGCGCGCTATACTCTATACTCACGCGATATATAGCTGCAAACAGTGTTGCGAAAATAAGCCAAGACTCGAGGCTCTACTGCGCTGCGCTGTCAGAGCCAGTCAGAGCGCATCAGCTCTCTCTTCTCCTTCGCAGTGTATACGCAAAATGTAGCTGCCATTGAATATTGAAAGGAAAGTATATAGTGTATTTACTGGTATATCGGAGGCGGAGAACTGCTGCGCGAGATATATGCAAAAGTACACGCACGCACACATCGAGCTTGCACGAGCTTTTACTTTTGCGCATTTCATTGTGCACGTACCATATAATGCCAGCGATACATCGAGAGATTACGCGTCGATATACAACGAGAGAGAGAGAAGTTGGCTGTGGAGAGGCAACAGTAGCTAGAGTATAGCCAGTCACTTTTCGGTTATATCTACAGAATAGCTTATGCCATCTCTCGAGTCTGGCCGCACTGCATTGACCGGAATCGAATCCGATCGAACGACGATGAATTTAACCGGAATCACGATTATTTCATTCGAGTGACTTTTCGATAGATCCTTGAACTTGCGATGATAATTATCAGCTGTGAAATTTTTACGCGTGTCTGCTTAGTTTCTCACACACACACATACACGTGCGAATCACAAACGTACGTATCATGCCATTGAAATGTACATACAGTTACCCGAACTGCAACGCGCGTGTGCTCTCGAAACACATCGTAAAATCCTATGCCGGCAACTATATTTTCATGAATATGCAATGATATCCGCGTGTATACGAGTCAACTTCTCTCTTCCTCTCTCTCTCTCTCTCGCTCGCTCGCATCAATCATACATGTATTCGTTCGCGATACCGACGAACGAATCTATTTTTTTTTTTGCACAAAAAAGAATGAAAGGGAAAAAACAAGCCAGCGAGAGAGAGATACAGATCGAGCCGAGGGATAAATGATTCCTTCGGAAACATCGTGCATACACTCGTGGTGTACAGCTATCGGTTGTATATTTCGAGTCTAGGTTTTGGGTGTTTTGCATGCTTTCCCTATCCTCTCTCTCTCTCTCTCTCTCTCTCGCGTTAGCGGGCTGTGGCGCGGGTATTATTCCGAACGAGGCGCGCTCGCGAGTCACAGTGTGTGCTACTACACACAACCCAACACACGGAACACTTCCTATTGCATAACAACGCGCGCGGTGTTGCGCGACACTCGTTACACGCCTGAATAATGCATCGAAACGACAACAGCCGTGCACCACCAGGGCTGCTGCTGCTGCGGTATGGAGCAGATATACATCCTATATACACGATCTTATGCACACACATACACATTATACGCGTACGATCGACACGTGTGTCGTGACCCGAGCTTGCGAGCGGAGTTCGACGTATATTATGTGATCCGGCGGCGCATTCATATTAACATTAATGCGTCGTCTTCGAAGGAGAGAGAGAGAGAGTCGCTTTGTTGCGGCTGGCTATTTCGTTTAGCATAGAGCACGCGCGTCCACATTATGCTACTTTATAAGCGAAGGCTTCCCTTTTTTTTTCATTCTTTTTTTTTACTCGTCGCTTTTGATAAATTTCACCACAAAGAATTTAATATCGATTTATTAACCGAGCTTGCACACACACACATTCGCCCGAACGATTGAGCTTTTTTTCTCTCTCCTTTACCTTAGTCCTTGCAAGCTCTCAAGAACGTATAACTTTTATGTGTGCGTTTCTTCTCCCTCTCTCTCTTTCTGCGCTCGCTTGCCGTAGTGGCTCAGCAGTCGTAATAAAGTAGAATATTACACAGACGTATACATACGTAAAGTGAGAGAGCGAGGGAAGCCGTAATATAATATACTTACTCAAAATCCATCGGTTGCGAAGCTCGCGCGCGCCTCGCCCTCTTACATACATATATACGACGCGGGGCAAAGGCGGCGTGCTGTGCTGCGAGCAAGTAGGTAGTAGTCTTTGCTATGGCTCTCACTCGACGAGCTACATTAGTCTCTCTCTCGCAAGCACACACACACACATCCACGTATATACACCGAGAAAAGAGAATATGACGCTGGCGCGCTAGCTAGTCTTATACTTTTTCCTTATCGTATTATACGTGGAAAACGACGAAGGAGTGCTGCTGCGCGCCGGTTATATGTACGCTGGCAAAAGGCGTACATATATATACGCGTCCTTTAAGTTACATATATATTTTATACTCTCAAAGAGCCCAGCCGTCGAGGACTTAAACGCTGCGTCATTAGCGAGGCACTCGCATGTACTTATCGTGCTTTATGACGACTGCCGAACGCGAGTTTAAATGTATGTATGAACGCGTGTAACTCGTTCGTGACGACGACGATCGATGATCGAGTAAAAAACGTCCTTTCAATTAATTACCTTTATTATCTCTACTTGCGATTATATTATTATTCCGGTGAGTGGATTCACGCGCGCGCACACACACACGTCAACTCGAATTCAAAAAAGGTGAAAGAGGGACGGCTGGGTGATGAAATCCCAGGCAGTGCCAAAAATTCAGGACGCGCGCGAAAAATCGAGCTACGAAAAAGAGGTGGAAAAGGTGGCGCACAAAAGCTAGTCGCAGGATTTTTGAAATATGAAAAAAATTGTCTCATCTCGCGCGCTCGCACGCCACGAGTTCATCCAGCACAGCACACATACAGACGCGTGCGCGCGCGCAAGCTCGCTCGCGTTGATGCATTCGTCCAGTTTTCGGAATACACACGACGACGACGACGAAAAAAAAATAGAGAGAGAAAGAAAAAAAACACACACGCGTGAGCCCAATGGGTCTTTCGACGTCGCGCGGTGCGCAAATAAACGTCCATCCTAACGCTGCCGCTGTATTAGTAGCGTGTGTGTGTGTGTCAATGTCCACACGGACGATGACGACGACGGGAGGCGAGCTGCGGACGACTAATTTTTATTTTGGTCTGAGGAGTCAGAGACCTCTTTTATTTTTTGTATTTTTTTGTATTTTATTTTTGTTAAATGCACGAGCGAGATAGACGTGTTTCGTATATAAAGGTGTGCACGCCCGCCTGTACTCTATATACACGTATTTACGTAGTGGCCAAACGGACACCTGTCAGCGCGCTGATTTTCTCTTTAATGCGGGGCTCTCTTTGCAAGCTCGCGCGTACCGCTTCTCTATATATATAACGAGACGCGTACCGCCGAGGCCATGCGTCCATCTCTTTCATTAAATCTCTCCTCTGGTGACAAACTCTCTCTTTCCCTCTCTCGCACACATACACACACACACACACACACAGATATATTTATTATGTAGGAATACTATAGGTACATATATATATATATATAGCGCTATATATACATAATACCCAAGCCCATCAATTCGATTATATGGCCAGTTGCGATGGCCATTGATTTCGACCTCAAAGCCCGAGACAATAAACTCCGAGGCTTTTCCGGGTGGCGCGGGGGAGGGGAGGAGAGGGTAATGCATAATCGAATTCGAAGCTCGGCCGACCGCAATGCAAACACACACACACACACATACACCGGAGGCTGCTGCCACTGCTGCCGCTGTAAATTGATTTACCGAGATAGATGTATAATACGATAGATGTATAATAATACGTGTTAGAGCGCCACACACACACACACAATATGTTAATCAGTTTATCGTTGACTCTCAAGTCCAACTGAATTGTGAATAAGTTCGATTATACGGGGGCGCCTTAGTTTCTGACCGCGTTGACACGATCGAGCTTCTCATTTTTGTTTTCTATTTTATATTTTATCGGAGCTTCAATTAGTCGAAGCGATTTATTATACCCAATCGAAGCGCGGACATACACGGCCAACTTTTCACTCGCTCGTCGAGTAATATACGTAATACGGCGCGCAAGCTCCGTCGCGCGTGAAATTCCATCGTAGTTTCCATTCAACCCTCATATTACGTAATGACATGTACGTACTATTTTCTCTTTTTTTTCTGTTATTTTACCACGCGTGTATAGGAGGTATATTAATGTACTATTTTTGCGTGTGTTCACTTTGCGCGTGAACGAGTACACACTCAGCTTTGTTCCGACTTTATTCTTCTCCTTTTTTTTCGTTTCCCTCCCTCCCTCTATTTTACTCGTTCACGCACATCTACACGAGTACACACGCATTACACGTATATTCTGGCAGCAGCAGCTCTCTCTCTCTCTCTCTGCGGCAGGTCCCAGCGGAATTCCATTTGTTCGAACCTCCTGTATTTTTTTCGCGCTTTTTCCCATTACCCTCGACAATAACTCTCACACGTATATTTATACTTTTCATGCGCAAAAGACGATATTCGCTGGTACGTGCGTAAATGTAATATGTAATAATGAAAAGGTAACTAACATAGTACATGCGTGTCCCGCTCGCAACCCCTCGTATGATGTATTTTTTTTGTTGGTTTATTCATAACAAACAACGTAAAAATGAAACGACCTCGAGTCGCGTAACGTGTTACTATTATTATTATAATTAAACTCGTCATTTTTTCTGTGTTGCAGTGCCGCCGAACATCGACGACTCGCAGAGCTCGTCCGACGTCATAGTGCGCGAAGGCGCGAACGTGTCGCTGTCGTGCAACGCGAGCGGCAGCCCGACGCCGAGCATCCGCTGGAAGCGCGACGACAACAACAAAATCAACATCAACAAAACCCTGTCTGGTGAGTATACGACAACACTTTTGCCGCCTAGATACTATCGGGCAGCATGTACATAATTACATTTCGTTGGAAGAGGACGACGTTAAATAAAATATCTTTTTTCCTGCTTTTTTTTTCTATCGCATCACAGTGACCGAGTGGCTGGGCAACACCCTGGAAATAAGCCGCATCTCCAGGCTGGACATGGGCAATTATCTGTGCATAGCCAGCAACAATGTGCCTCCGTCGGTCAGCAAGCAGATCAAGGTGTCCGTCGACTGTGAGTACATTACTGTATACTGTACAAACACGTGTACCCGAGATACACGCGACGATATGTAGATGTACGAATGGGACAGGGCACTCGACGACTTTTAACGTATTCTTGGGTAAACACGACGTCGAGCCGCGCGTCGAGGGTATAATATGTATACGTACATCTTGCGCTCACTGACACAGACACGCACATTCATAAAATAGCTGTACATTTAAGGCAGCTTTGATGATCCCTCGCTGCTGCTACTGCTGCTGCTTTCTTGGCAAATATTCTCTGTCTGAGCTCTCCCACTCTCCGACTACGCTCTCTGTGCCGAAAACCACAAGCACTCCGGACTTGTTCGTCTGTGTAGTGCGCTGTGTCGACGTACGCGAGGGTAAAAGAGCTTGTTTAGCGAGGAATGGAGGGGAGCGGCGCGAGGGCTCCGTTTAATGCTGCTGCTGCTACTGAGCAACTTGCCGTGAACCGACGCCGACAACGTCTTCGAATGTACATTTTTGACAGCGGTGTATAGATATATTTCTTATTCGTCAAAATTAAATGTTCATTTGCATCTTTATAGCTGATCCTTAAAAATGCACTGCTCCAATATTGATAAGTGAAAATCGAATTTTAATGATCAGAACTGTATTTATCGCTTGGGAGTGTGAAGTACGCCATCTAGGTGAAGGATCGAAACTGATTAAGAGAGGCTTCTCTACGAGAGAGCCTAAAATTAGCGGCAAAGTTGCTTATTTTAGGTTAGAGTGGGGAATAAAATGAATTTTACATTTTTCACTTTTCGACATAAAATTATGTTATTCCGAGTCTCTTCACAACTGAAAAGTTTCTTCTAAATACTTGAATTAGGTTTACGACTCTACGAGGAGCTTTATCGCGCGAATCTGACCAAAATTTTTAATTAACCTTTGGGATCTGAAAATCGTAGAAACACTATCTTTTTACACCTATTGAGTGGGACTTATTTTTGTATGAATTATTAATTTTATGCGCAAGACTCACTATATATTGCGAAGCCTTGAAAAAATTTCAATTCTTTATACATAGGAGCAACAACAAAAACTGCCTCATTCGAGAATACATATAGAGTGTTAATTTATTCAGGAAAACGCAATTATCGATGAGTATTAATAGCGCGCCGAGCTTTCGCTGTAAATCGTTAAGATTATATTATTTAACATTAATATTACGAGGATGAATTCGAAATTATTGTTTACATCGATTTATGCGCATCCGGTGTATATTTATGTATCCGTACTATATCTGCGCGCGCGCGCGAAATCTGCAGCGCTGATTACATTGACGCAAGCTGCGCTGTAATGTTAGAGCCCAAAGAGAGGGAGAGAAATATGTGACCCGTAAGTATCAACAGGTTAAATTATTTCAATGAAATTCAATCGATTCATCGTTGGCCCACATACGTGAACGTACGTGGCAGTTAGGCACCTGTGCAGTTCCTTCGCCCTCACCAACCGCCGTCCCCCGCCGGGGCCGCTCTCAATATATGCGCATTAAACATTTACGTCATATATATACATTGCTCGAGCGACGCGATCGGTAATAATAGACTGTAACAGTCGGATATTAGCTATACTGCGCGGCGCCAGAGAGCAAATACGCTCCGATCGACGCATGTATATATCGCCTCCATATATACGTGTTATTTTTATTACTATACATCGTGTGTACTGCATGATATGCGTCCGTACAGCGTTGAATTATTCAATTTCGGCGGTGAATTTTAGCCTGCATTACGAGCTCGCGTACAACGGCAACGGCGCCGGCGATTAATAGAATTTTAATTTTCTAAAATTCGCTGCCGATAAATTTTCGAATCGATGCAGCGCGAGAGGGAGAGAGAGAGAGAGAAAGAGCGAGCTTTCGCGCGTCAAGTGTGCACACGCGGATTACCGCGCCGCTATACAATACGTGTGTGCATGTGTGTGCCTGCGCGAAAATCGAACCCGTAAATATATTCATGTTTAAATTCGACTGCACTGTATAATACGACTGGCGTGCATCGCGGCTGCTAAAAAGCTCACGCGTATACACGCATACATACACGGATTGACTGCGACGTATCACACACCTTTTTATGTGAACGTGTATATTTTTATAGTTAGTTCACAAATCTCATTTATAGTTGCATTTTTTTTCTTTTGCTTCCTCTCAAAGAAGCTCTGGGATGAGCTCAAAAATGAGATTTGGAACTAGGCTTCTTATAACAATTTATTTACATATTGAAGACTAATAAGGTATTAACGTGAAATTTCGTATAAAAATCACTACATAAAAATAAGAACAAGCATATTTTTAGGAGGAAGCTCCTTCTCCAATGAATCGGCAAGGTTTTTCTTTCTTTTTTTTTTTTTTTTTTAATTAACGCGGCGCCGAATAGATGAGATTAATTAAATCCGCCGAGAGAGGCAGTCGGATTACAGTGTGAGCTTGCGCCCAGCAGCCACCCGTCCCAAACGATTGACGCGCTATATAAACTTCGGTGCACGATTTAAAAGCCTCCGATAATGCGTTGGAGCTTTTAGACGCCTGCTGCGCCTGTACATTTGGTGGATGCAAAAAAAAAAGGGAAAACATTCACTCGCACATGGCATCGGGCGGGCACACGTGTGTCGTCCCGCGTTTAATGCACGAATGTGCGACAGAAAAATATTTATATCGCGAACGTTTTACACGCGGCTCTCTTTCGGTTTATATACGTGTATAAATTGTCGATCGTCCCGGGTGGAGATTTTGATTTCGCGTTCGCTTATCGCCACGCTCGATGAATTTTGCGCTTACATAATGTACGCGTGGATGTGTTTACGTATTACAAAGAATGGAAAATGATTCATTTTCCAAAATGCGCCTCGTACTGCACAAACGTATCCGATGAGATTTTGACTTTTGAACGAAACGTTAAACGAAAATAAATATATGTATAAACAAATAACGCTCGAGTACCTAGACATTTTTGCAAATACATTTATATGACATTTCTCGACCTGTCCCCGTGCGCGCCAGTCACGAAGAAGAAACAAGCCCGAGAAGGAGCAAAAAGAGATCGCCAAAGAGAGAGAGAGATTGATTGATTGATTAAACAATTTTTATTCGACCTTGGGGTACAACCCTGACTGGCCGTAAAGCAACAATAATACATTAGTTGTATAATAGTTTTAGTTCATTTTTACTCTCATACTTATAATATAGAGAGTGTTATGTACAGATAGATCGCATATGTCTTGTTTGCAGTTTTAAATCGTGTTACTTAAGAATTATAAATTGTAGCTTAATAAATAATTAATAATAATAATAATAACAATAGCAATGATAATAATAATAATAATACATATATACAAATTATATACATATATACATGCACAAGTTTACGTAGAGAGCACAGGTGTTACAACTCCAGATTTTCAATTATCGTTTTATTTATTTGTTTATTATATATACATATATATATATATATCTATTTATTTTCGTTATCTTTTTGTCACCTGGTTTGCTCTGCTTAGTCGCTAGGATGGGAGGTTACATGGGTGGTAATAGGTCTCGCAGAGTTAAAGGTTCATACTCCAGACCTTCAACAGCACACCTCTGCTTCCAGTCCTGGACATCAAGATTGAACAAGTAATCTCGGGTAGACTTTTAAATGCTCTTGGTGGACGGCGAGGGTTCTCTAGGAATGGCATGCTGTTTAATAGACGAGTAGCTGTGTTGGCAAATGAATTGTGCATAATCTGAGTGCGTGCCGCTTTGTGAGTAAGCTCACGAGGTGGCTGCCTGCGTGCCGCACGATGCATGAGGCGATTTGCTCGAAACATGAACAGGCTGGACAGAGGCTCGGGTGACTGGCGCGATATGATCTTTATAGCTAGGACTATGACATTGTAGTCACGCCGCCTCTGTGCTGACAACCAGCCCAACGCCAAGCGATACGGGGTTACGTGAGCTCTGTGTGGGATCACTCCATATACAAATCTGACGCACGCATTGTGCAGTCGGTGCAGCTGCAGAGACTGGCCTTTATTCAAGTCGTAGAAAACTGAGGAACCGTAGTCAAAAGTCGCGAAGACCATCGACTCGACCAGTCGCTTGCGAAGAGTCCTCGACAGTGCGTGCCTATAGTATCTCAGGGTGTAGAGAGTGTAGTGCACTGAAGCACAGACACGATTTACCTGCGGTCCCCAGGACAGAGTTGGAGTGAGCTTTAAGCCCAATATGGTCAGCTCTTGGTTTAGTTGCAGCTGCGCACCCTGGACAAGCAATGGCGGTGTGGCGTTCCTTAGAGCATTGACGAAAAACTGACTGCCGCACAACATGGCACTTGTCTTGTTTGCATTGAGCTTGATGCCATTGTCGTCAGTCCAGTCTACGATGGCGGACACGTCATCATTTGCATTGTCCAGCAGGACCTGCACTCTAGCGGGGATATCAGAGCACAAAATTTGCGTATCATCAGCGTATATCATATGGCGGGACGATGAAAGCCGAGCAGAGAGGTCGTTGATGAAAACTAAAAAGAGCAATGGGCCCAATACGCTGCCTTGCGGTACACCCGCCGTTGAGGCCATAAACGACGAGTACGATCCGTCAGCCAGGCGAATCGCCTGCGAACGCCCAGTCAAATAGCTGGCAAACCAACCCAGGGTGGTTGGGCGCAGCCGATGCGACGCAGCTTCTCAATGAGTAGCGAGTGAGGAATAGTGTCAAACGCTTTCGAAAAGTCGAACGATACGATCATTGAGACCTTACGCTTGTCGATCGCATACCTGATCGACTCTGTGAGGTCGAGAACGCCGTCTGGGTGGAACGCTCAGGCCGAAAGCCGAACTGGTGCGCATCTAGGAGTCCGTTTGCGGTAAGATGCGACAAAAATTGACCATGCACGATACGCTCAAGTACTTTTGCCATCTCTGGAAGCTGGGCAATAGGACGAGTGTCCGATGGTGTCGAGGGCGAGTTGTTTTTCTTAGAGGTGTTATTACAGCTTTTTTCCAGGAGGATGGAAAGTAGGACAATTCTATAGATTTGTTGATAACTGCAGTAAGTGTGGCAACAATAGACGGCGATGCCAGTCTTATAATTTTCGCAGAGATATTGTCAATGCCTGTGCCCTTCGAGCACAGTGAGCTAATGGAGTTGAGCACTTCTATTTCGGTTACTCGACGAAGAGTAAAAATCGGGGTATCAGGGGCGACCGGCAGCGATGCAGCATAGTTCACCATTTCCTCAGACAGTGGCGTTGCGCCACGTGATACAGCTGCATAATGGGCGTTGAGCTCATCTGGTGAAAAGAAAAGCAATGGTGATGGCCTCGATTCGCGTGATATTCCAAGACCTCGGAGTACGCGCCAGCACGCAGATGGGTCGTGCGCAGCTTGTATCTTCATACTTAAAAATGTTTTTCGCTGAGTCGAGCATGTTCCTAACGGCTGACCTGGACTCTTTAAATGACGCAATATGCGATGCTGTAGGGTGACGCCGAGCACGCCTGTATGCTCTGTCTCGTGATCGAATAGCCGATCGCAGCTCAGGCGTAACCCATGGACGAGCCTTAGACTTAATTTTTATATTTTGTAACGGAGCTAGTACATCTACAGTGTTGTATATAGCTGCCGTGGTGGTGTCGACAAGTAGATCGAGTGACGCTTTGTCTTGAACATGAAGCGGATCCACTCGCTGCTGATATGCTTGTAAAGTGTTTGCAAGTGTGTGGGTGAAAATAGAAGGAATAATTTGATCTGTATAGCGCGTGCGTATAGAACGTGGTAAGAGAGGAGGATGCGTGATTGCGTATTCTATTGTAATTAAATCGTGACCGGCGGCAAAAGGAGTAGCAGATTTTGTAAAACTATTTATTAGTGTGGGGTCACGAACCAGAAAAAGGTCGAGACACGTGTCATGTACAGTGCCGTCGCGCCAGATTACGTGATGTGTGGGATCTGTATTTACTATGGAGAGTTGCAGTGGTGATATAATATTGAGAAAAGAGGTTGAGTGAGCATTAACTGTGGCCATATTAATATTAAAGTCTCCAGTGATAATAATATTGTCATATGATGCAAAAAATATTGGTAATAGTTCAAACAGGGCTTTTGGATACGCGGATTTTGGACGACGATAGACTATTGCAAAGAGAAGTTTGGTGTGTGTTGTCGTGACTGAATAAAAAACATATTCAGGTTTATTTGCAAAACGCGGTTCTGAAGCTTCAATAACTTTGATGACAAAGTCGTTGCGGGCGTAGAGCGCAACACCACCGCCCTTTTTTCCTATCCTGTCGTGATGATGAAGAGAATAACCGGGTATGGAGAAAATATTTGTGTTTACGGACGGTTTAAGAAAAGTTTCTGTTACTGCTATAAGATCAGGTGTGTTATCGAGGGCATAAGTTTCTAGAATATTAAAATTTCTTGAGAGGCGATTTATGTTGATGTGAGAAAAAGTAAGATACTGGGGGGATTTGACGCGGGAAACATTTGCAGCGGGTGGATCGGCGTGGCCTCAATCTTGATGAGTGTGGGTCCCTGATGGCGCTTGACGAGGATCAACTGGTTTCAAGTTCTCCAGATCATCTAGGCTGTTTATTTTCACGAGGCGTGATTTGGGCGTTTCGCGCATAAGGACTGAAGGGCCTCTGATCAACGGCCGTGCGTAGTTCAGTTCCTTGGCTTTGGCCAGAGCAGAACACCAAAGCTTATACAGAGGGGGGTAAGCATTGGAGTTGCAAATATCTGACCCTGGCCTCCAGTGCCAAAAATGCTACTCTCAGTTTCTGTCGCCAACTTGTGCGTGCATGACAAGACAGCGTCACGCGCAACCGGTGAGACGAAGCGAGCCACCAAGGCCGAGCCAGCTTGAGCGCCGGCGGCAGTGGATGAACGAGGTTTCCATCTGCGCACTGATACGACGCGCGAAATGGACTTATCACACTCGAGCACCCCTAAAATAGCCGATACTTTATCAGCATCACGCATATCGGGGAGATCAGGCAGGCCGCTGAAGCGAATCTCACACATATCCGCGTGGTGTATCGCATTTTCCTCCATTGTGTTAATTATGGCCTTGAGCCGATTTATTTCTTGAGTATGTTCCTCAACTCTTGCCTGGGACTCGGCCTGCACTTTATCGATGGCATCCATACGCTCAGTCAAGGATGCCGCCAGTGCGTCGACGCGCTTTCCGATATCGCGCATCTCTAGACGCGCTTCCCTCTGCTCGTCCAACATCCGTCGCATCATTTCCTCAAGCGACAACGATTCTTGATCTTTTGTTTGGGCTGGTGGCGGCATGTTTCGAGTTCGGCAAATATTTTTGCTAGGGTGTTCAGTGGACGAGTCGGGTGGCGACGAGAGTGGTCGTTTGAACGAGCTTGAAATGCTGGGCTTTAGAGGGACAGACTTCGGCTGCTTGTCAGAGAGAGCTGTAGAAAAATCTTCTGCTGACGATATCGCGACTTGGGCAACGCAGCGACAGCAGACGTACTGAGTGACAGCAGTCGGGAGAGAGAGAGAGAGAGAGAGAGAGAGAGAGAGAGAGGTAAAACACGAGTAGACAAAGTTATAAAAGAGTCGCAGCAGCCTCGGCCGTGTTGCGTGCACTACCACGCGGATAGCAGCAGAGTCGCGGAAGATTTCGAAATCGAGAGCACAGCAGCAGCCGCTGCAAAAAGCTTAGTGAGCCGTAGCAGAGGGTCACGTATAAGCAGTGACTCATTTTCCGCCGCCCTTTTTTTTCTCGTGTATCTACATACCTATATACGTATACATATAACTTTGCTCTCTCTCTCTCGCTCTTGGCAATCTCTTATTAAAATCAGCAACGATGAAAAATCCGTGCCGTATCTCGGGCAAAGGACTACTACTACTAGCCTGTGTCGCAGAGCTTGCGAGCCTTATATACAAGGTAGGCGCGCGTGCGGAGGAGTAAAAAAAATTATCTTACTCAGCTACTGCTGCTGCTGCCCTCCGGAGAGTATTATGTAAACGCGCGTGGCTGCGATCGTCTAGAGTCCACATTTTTCGTCCACGGCGCAGCTCCGATTATTTATATTTGCAGCTAAGAGTCGACAGTCCGTCTCGCGTACATACATCGCACGCAGTACTTGATTCTAATTTATTCGATATATTGCGATCGTCTCTGTGTACCGTGAGCTTCGAGCGAGTTTGTATGTGAACGAATATATTCCAAACGCGCCAAGCTCGAAAACGAGAAAAATTCAATTTGTTTTTCTCATTTTCAAATGAGGATCTCCCTTCAATCGCGAGATCTATTACAATGCTGCGCGACGACGACGACGAGCAGCAGCAGTCTCAATCTCGAAACTACTCGTACAATAATAGAGCTCGAGCGGGGCAGACAGCTGCTCACGCAGATGTTGAAGAAGAAGGCAAAAAAAAAAAGCGGGGAGAAAAGGAGGAATCGTTGTCGCCGTCGTCGCGTAGTCGTGTCTGTCAATCTGTGACTTATATAAAAAAAAGGAAAAGGAGCAAAGGGAGGACATTGGAAGAAAGCTCGCACATTTCTCTCTCTCTCCCTTTAAGTGCATAAAGAAAGGTGGTCCCTTTTATCGGCGTTTATTTAAATTTAAAACTGGCGAATCGATCGCGTACACGCGCGCGCCTCGTGAATGTACTACTACGTTGTACGGTGGCATCGATCGGGCTCCTTTTCTTTTCCACTTGCTCGGGCACGTCGTAGTCGTCGTATAGTCTCTCTCTCTCTCTCTCTGTACCAAAAAACTCATTAACGCGGCGTACGTCTCTTCGGCTTCTACGCGTAGTTCGATCTTTCCAGTCGCGCACCTCCATCTCCCTCGTTCTCTCTGTTTTTTCCCCTTCCTTTTTTTCACTCTTGCTTTCGTCGTCCCTTGGTTTTTTTCTCCTTTTTTTTCTTCTTTTTTAGCTTTTGGCTTCTGCGTACGCGCGCGGATATCGCAATTTCCAGCTTTGAGAATCGGAGCGATGCATATTTTCTCTGCACGGCCGCCACGATCGTTTTGACTCGTGTTTTCAGCTCGCTCTCTGTCTCTTTCTCTCTCTCTCTCTCTCTCTTTGCGCGTTTATATACCATCGCGAAAATTCCGATCTAATTATCGATATAACATATATTTACCCCATGGGCAGCGGCCGATGAGCAAAACGACTACGTACGTAATGCAGGGGATATTTCGAAAACGTTACATATTAAAAATGCAATGCACATATTTATTTTCGATCGTTACTTTTCGCCCGCATTCATACATCTCATTGCCGCGTGTGCATTAATTATTAAAGTATGCTTTTTACCGAAAGCTCTTTTCGCGCGATTAGCGCCGAAATTTCAGCAGGGTTGAAAAAGCCAAAAAAGTCGAAAAAACGAAGGAGGAAATAATTTCATTTTCGAAACATCCTCGCACGCAGCTGGTACGTGCGTGTATACAAGCACACATAACAACAGCAGCAACAGCAGCGGTCGAGTGGCACGTGGCATGTCGACGGTAATAATGATAATTATTACAATTATTATTATTGCGCGCATAGCGGGAGCGTGCGCGCGAGTCGAAAATGGAGCGAGCGGGAGGAAGAGAGAGAGGTGAAAAGAGCAGAAGCGCGCCTGCATACCGGATTGTGCGTTATGACATGATTATCACAGCGAGTCCATGTGTACGCGCGTATACGTGTGCGAAAGTCTGGGGGGTGGCGCGTTTCTGGTTCACAATACAAATATACACGTATAGCTAAAGCACATCGCGCGCACACTTCTATATATGGGCAGTATACAATCGCATGCATCATGCCAAGGGTAGAGAGAGAGAGAGAGAGAGAAAGCAAAAGCCATGCAACGAATGCCTCTGTACAGAGAGAGAGTGTGAGAGAGGGAAAGGGAGTGAGCAGCGAGTACAGCGAATAATCCCAAAGCGACGAAGCAGCTAACTCGGCCGAGTCGTACAGCTGCTACTAGCTAGCTAGCTAGCGTAGTAGTAGTAGTAGTAGTAGTAGTACTGGCAAAAGCAAACGCCACATATTCCAGGGCGCGGAATGTCCCCTGGAGTCTCGTCACTGCAAGCTCGCTCGCTCGCTCGCCGCCACGGCCGTGCGGCTCCGTTGATTTGTGAGACGCGCGCACCGCCAGCTTATGTGTATATAAACTCGCATACAGCAGCATATTATTCGCGGTATACCTATATTATTTATAACCGCTACATGTGAAATTTTTTTTTTGGTATACGTGCGAATTTATATTAAGTTCGTCTGTTAATCTTACGAGCCTCTGGGGAGAGCTTGCGGTGTATACGCAGTTATATGAGCTTCATTTCACTCGTCGCGGCAAAAGCTCCGCATGATCGTCGTCGTTCGTAATAATAAGTATCGTGTACTGGCGCGCTTTGCGAGTCGTGAAACGCACGCAGTCGCGCGTAGACATTTACATACCATTCGTTATACATAGCGAGCGGCAATTGTAATACGCGATCGTGAGCGCGTACACGTGTACATCGAAGCTCTTTGACCCAGAAACACTTGATAGTCTCGCGCGCGCGCGAGCGAGCGATAAGCATCGAGAATCATGGCTTTGAAAGCACTTCGTTTCCTGCGTAGTAGAGCAGCTCTTAATAAGTGCGCGGGCGCGTGTAAATCTTTATTGCCGCGATTATTATCGAGACCGATGTATATAGTGGTATATACCTCGAAGCTCTCTCGAGTGAATCACTAGAGTATAAGAGAGAAAGAGAGAACAGTCGAGTGTGCCGTGGGACGCGTCGAAACAATCACTCGCGCGCGCGAACGTTTGAACGTTTACGGCCGATTCCGAGCGACAATTATTACCGTACGCAAGCTCGGTTGTATAGAGCTTTTTTCCTCTCTTTCTTTTTCTTTTTTATATACACGAGAGCCTCCTTTCCTCGCTCGTACCGCACGCGCGTGTACATTGTGCCAGGGCAACACGCACACGTCCCTCTCACTGCCACACGAGTGTGAACTTGCGAGAGAGAACGAGAGAGCTTTTGTGTTACGTGACTCCTTTTTGTCTTTTAAATGCGTCTCTCTTATGCTGCGAGTTTTTAGAGAGGCGCTTTAAGCCGGAGGGGGCCGCGCGCGCGCGTATTGCGGTGTCTATTATATACATTTACGTACACGTATATAGTACATGAGAGCAGTTGAATTTTTATGAGCTTTCTCTCTTCTTCTTTCGGACCGCAAGCACGAATTAGCCCACTAGCGCGCGGGCTACATGCGTTTTATATATACGAAAAACGACCCATACCGGACGACGTGCACTACTATACCCGTTGCCTCTTTTCCTTGCCTCTTTCTCTCTCTCGCTGCTGCTGCTGCTCCGTGAGCGGAATATCGCGCGCGCGTGTACAAGCGTATACCGTTTTTTCTCTTTCTGTCTATCTTCAGCTCGACGAGGGTTCGTCTCTCTCTCTCTCTCTCTCTTCTCGTTGGTGAAAATTAAGAATTTTTTACTTTTTTCGTTAACCGGTGCCTGTCTTTTTTTTGGTGTATGTGTGTAGCGGTGCAAACGTTGCTGGCATGCGCAAAAACCACGAAATGGTGGCCTTTGCTCTGACCGCAACTCTTTGCAAGCTCTCCTCGTGCCTTCTTATGAACGCTACGGTCGTGTATCCCGCCGACCTCTCCACACCTTGAATATACATTTATTCGCGTTTGGTCTTTTCGTTTTTCGCTATATTCCTTTTTTCCCTTCCTTTTTTGTGTTTTTTTTGTACCGCGAGGGTACAGGGCGAAAAACGAAGAAAATGTAAATGCATAAACTGCATCATTTAACGCCATCAATTCGAGCGTGTACGTGAGTGCCCTGAAATATTTTTCAACTTTAACATAATGTCTAGTCACACTTGCGAAGGTCTGCACGAGAGCAGAAAAAAAGATAGGCGTGAAAAATAAGATCGTGGCGAAAGAGCAAATCGATTAAGCAAAAAAAAGAAAGGAAAAGAAAGAGAGGGCGAGGTGGCTCGAAATCGCTATGTACGCGGCGCTACGATTCGCATTGAAAGGTCCTCTCTCCGTCCCTCCATACGTATGCGAATGCGCGCAGTCGTGTGTGTGCATGAGTTTGCGGCTGCGAGCACATCGCAGCAACCGAGCCACGTTTGAACTTGGAGGATAGAGGATCCTTCGGGAATTGTCAGGGTATATAACGTGCGCGCGACTAGAGTAAGAGAGAGAGAGAGAGGATAGGGTGGCTTTGTCAGTAGTTCGTTTGCTCACGAGCACGTGTTGAAAATCTCTATATCTATGTGTGCGTGTGCGTGTGTGTGTGTGTGTGTGTGCACGAGTGCGAAAGAAGAATAAGGGACGCGCACGGTCGAAGAGCGAGAAAGGCATTGTCGCATTAAAATTCCTTTCCCGTGTGCAGCAGCAGCCATGGCTACGAGTATAGTGTCAGCCAAGCTCCGTCGCATGGGATTTGATTATATGCTTATACATAGAGCTTTCGAGAGGCCTAACTTTCGAGCTTGCGGGCGAGGGTGAGACTTTTCATCGAGCGGCAGTCACTGATAGGTACTGAAAGGCCGCCTGACTGTTAAGATAAGGCAAAAATGTTTACGGCCTTCGACGCGTGGATCGTCGTGGAGACACCGATTTAATTTCATCGTTATATAATATATTGCAGCTGCCATGTTCACGTAGAGTCTCGGCTAATGGTCGCGTCCATATTATCCATACATATCGAGCGAAACATTCGGTCCAAGTTTTTTTTTATGTACGCGGCGCGTTATGAGGTATACGTTGCGCGGGAGGCAATATAAGCCCGCTCGCGAGCTGGCAAAGTTTTTGCTGCCCGTGCACCAGCCTTTGAATCGAATGAAAACAGCGGCTGTATATATGTACAGGCGAGGCGAAGGGGGTGGGCAGCCAAAACTTTCTTCTCGCCCGCGCGCGCCTCGCAGTAAAAGAAGAGTCGCGTCCCGCAAAGAAGTAGAAGAAGAGGAGGTGGGTGGATGAGGAACGAGGAAGAGAAAAAAAAAGCTTTTTCGCGACCGCCACGCGCGTCCATCTCCATCTTTCAAGTATACGTGTATGTGTGTACGTCTATATAGAGCCATAACGCCATATTATCCCGCTTCGCGTATGTAAGCTCGAAACTCTTACAACTCTCGAGGAGCTGCTGCTGCTGCTACAGAATCCAACCCTCGAATCGCTGTGTGGCTTCTAATCATGCCCCGAATCCGTGCCAACAAAACGATAAACTTTACCCTCCTCCCGCGCACGAAAGTCCTTGATACGTATATTATATATAGGTAGAATGAAATGCTGCTGCCTCTATATCTAGACACAGTTCCTAAAAATACGCGATGTGTCCAGTGAAGAAAAGTCCCCCGAATTTTCCAATAGAGAGTCGCGCTTCTGTGAGGTTGAAGAGGCAAGTTGTAAGATCTCAGTGGGAAAATGCCAGGCTTCCTTAGAGCTCGGTCAGAGAGTAAAAAATGTCAGCCGCACGGAATTGATGCAGCTCACGCGGAGCACGCGCGCAACCACGTGTTATATAGCTAGCTAGTATGGATGTGTGTAACGAATGACACGGGCGACCGTCCAAAATCTAACCACGGCCAAAATTGTACGATGAATAAATCGATCGAATTGCGTGGGCGTATGTATAGAATATAGCATCGCACGATCAAAGACCACATCGATGGGATGATTTTTGCTTATCCGTTTCGCGTAAATAATTTTCGATACTCCATCGCGATACGTATGCGGAAAGTGGCTGTGACACGCGCGGAGGTGCGTGGATCGGAGGTAAAATAAAATTCAATCGAGAAAATGCTTCCCAAGATCGTTAGTCTTTTTCCAGGCGTACACGTGCGCGTGTGTGCAGAGCGCGCGAGTCGACACCGCCGCCACGACTATCAAAAACAATTTTCGTTGGTTTCCCGCGCGCGCGTGCCTATATACATCTTTTCCTGCCCCCCCCCCCCACCCGCCTTTTCCTATGCGTGCGTGGGGGGCGCAACGCGACGCTATCGTTCGAACGTCACCGATACGATCCCGGTATATACGAGCTCGAGTCGCCCAGCAGCTATCGGGCTGGCGGTGGCTCGTTTTGTCTGGCCTCGTTCGTTTGCGCTCCATGTAAATCACGCAGTTTGCCATGAACATTGTATATCGGAATCGCGCGGCACGAGTTATGTAAATATGGAGTTCAGCAGCGACAGCCGAAGTGCAATACACATCACACGGTGGCTTGGTGAGCGCGTAATTTTTAAAAAATCATCGACAGTAGGAAAAATATACTTATATACCTCTAAAAACGATTTGTATATATATAAATTTGAAAAATTGTTGCCACTCGCGGATTCACAATTCTCCATCTGTTGGTGGAATCCGCAAGCTCTTAATTGAATACGATTACGATAAATCGTGTTATGTTTGTGTCGTTAGGGCGAGCAATTGATGTGCGCGAAGTAGGGAGACGTGTCGCTGCTAGGTGGCACAAAGTAAGAAGCGTTATTCACGCGGATAAAAGTGTAAAGTATGTTAGTTAAATCGAACTAAGAAAAGACATGAGTCTAAATTTTTGAATGAATTTAAATCAAGTTCAAAACTCCGACTGTAAAATACAGTTCAGGAATTGTTACACAACATAACAATTTCCTACTCCTTTCCCTAAATCTAGGCTGTAAAAGACAGCACAAGATATTATTATACAATATAACGATTCCCATCCTTTCCCCATTTGCGAGCCCGTGAAAAATTCACGGCTTCCCAATTCACAAAGCTTTAGAATATAAAGCAAAATAGCGTGCGCCCTGTCAAACGCACTTGTTCGACAGGTAAGAAGACAACTGTCGCACAGCGTGCTACTGCGTATATGTGCATCGGCTGCTACAACAGCAAACCGTAGCTCAGCCCCGGGACTTACAAGAAGAGCCCGCGCCAGCGTATAAAACGAGTTACACCGACATACACGTATGACCGCACGCGATACACAGCACACGCACAAGCGCACATACACCCATAGGCGCACGCATACAGTCACGCCTGAGAAAAGAACAGAACAGAAAGGAACTTCTAGGCTATTTTGGGGTAACTCCCAATGCCTAAACAGTAATTTTTTTAAACAATCAGTTATTTAACATAAGCTTTTGTCGCAAGCCTCGAGAGGCGAAAAAGGTGGATAAATGAAGGATTGAGTTCCTCCAAAAGGAAATTCTGACTATTTCTTTCACCTCCTTCCCACTAACCATCACCTCCTAGTCGAGGACCTCGATCGCGCAGTACCTGGCAAACTGGCCGACAGCTCGCTGCATCTATGGCAGATCGAGCAAGCAGTCTTCCGTAACGGAAGAAATCAGACTCATCGGCGCCCGAGAACACCTCATAATCACAGCACGTGAAAGACTCCGAGGAGTCTCACGTCGCTTATCACTCGTTCACTCGTTTTTCACCAACTATATAGCCTTACAACTAAACGTCCCGCAACAAGATTTACATAAATGAATTAAAAAATGAGCAACGCGACGAGACGCACATGTATGTTATTATTCACACGGACGACGTGAAAACATAAATTCTCGCGCGCAGCCTGTAATGGAAAACACGAATCGCCAAGTGGTTACCGCATGTACTGTATAATATACATAGGCACGCGCGAGTGTGCCTGCGCGTGTATGTTGTATTATCGAGGAACCGCAGAAGAACAGCTATGGTATAGGCAGCTATTTATTTGAATAGCGAACGTGCCGCGTAATATGCTCACTTCCTTCGTTTTTTTTGCTTCTCTCTTTCACTCTTTTACTCTTGCTGCGCGCCTTAGCTCTCTTTCTCTCTTTCTCTACTACATAGGTATACACACACACATGAATACTCGCAGCTGCACCCACACCCCTCGCTGCAACCGCATGCACTCTCTCTCTCTTTTCCATGTGCAGCGCGTACATATACGTACATATACACGGTATACGCGCGTATATATATGTATGTATAAAAGGCTCGCGTGAAACGACGTGCCATTACACCGTGGCGTCGCCCGAATACCAAATTCTTCCGGTATACTATACTATAGTAGCTCCCTCTCTGCCCGTCTGTGTGCGTGCATGTGTCTGCGAAAGAGAGAAAGGGAAAATCCCATTCCGGGCTTTCGCAGCGGTAGCAGCAGCAGCAGCTACGAGTTACGAATCACGCGCCCAGAATCGATCTTCCTCTCGAGCTCTCTCTCTCTGTCTCTCTCTTTCGCTCGCGAGCACTGAGTATATATACATACGCGGGTAGTTTCAGCCTCATCCGAATTGCTGAAGACATAGAGCAAGGGAGCAAGAGAGAGAGAGAGAGAGAGAGAGAGAACAATGGATTGCATCGGAGGGACATTACCATTTACAATTAGACCGTATATAGCAATGGTGTGTGACAGAGCTTGCGCACACCTAATGAGACTTGCAAGCTCGAGCTTGCAGCAGTAGCAGCCTACAACAGCTGTTACTCGATTTGTTGAAGAAACGCGAGAGAGAGACTATATAGCCGAGCCAAGTGGCGCGCATATTCCCTGCTGCACCCCCCCCCCCCCCCACTCCAGCCAAGAGGAGGTATAGGGCAATTTTGATTTCGAGCGCTGCTCCGCACAGAGAGAGCCTCCTTCGTCGTCGTCGTCGATGCTATTATACAACGATGAATAATAACGCCAGAACGCTAGCTCGCTCGCGCGCGGATATGATTTAATCGCGAGCGAGAGACGCTTAAGTGAATAATACCCGAGTAATCTGATTGCCGCCTTGGAGGTGCACAGCAGCAGCAGCAATATCAGCGCGGAGCAGGATAAATCGCGAGAAAAGGCCATTTGTATCAAGAATGATATAATAAAAGGGCGCGAATTACATTAGCCGACACTTTTATACATTATATATCTACGTGTAAATTTAAATTTATCACGCGTAAGAAAAGAAGAATATGTTGGCACGCTTATAAATAGAGCTGAGTAATGCCGCAGGATATATATATTCAAATGCTAGCACGCGCGTTTAATCATTTACGCGTGCGGAGAGCTTTTCTCTCTATGTGTGTAAAAGTGTATGTGTGTGCACTGATCGAAACAAAGTGTCTAGCCTACTGTAGTAGTGGCACCTTCGAGAGCCATTCAATTTCATAGTCCATCGATTTCTCCAATCCCCGCACGCGGCTGACAAACGTCGACACGCACTTTCTGACTCTCTCTCTTGGGGTGTTCTATAAACATATTTTTTTTTTATTCGCAAGCGCTTGCATAACACCGCACTACGTATATACAACGTTTGCTCGTGATGCGGATGAAAGAACATAGCTCAAATGAGCGAAATGATGTTCCGTAATCTCTCTCCGCCGCGCCGCGCGTCTCCTTCTCTTCGCCTTTGACTGTGGATGCTAATCTTGCTGAACACACACACACACACACACACACACACACACTCACTTCTTTTCACCCATTTTAGAGCTTGATCCTCTTAGTCCTGCGCCTCCGCCGTGGCGGTAGCTGCAGCAGCAGCAGCAGACAGCAGCTCTCGGCGGCCGCTGCATGGGCTGCGGCTCTTGGCGTACTTATCTTGGCTTACGCCTGTAGAGATATATACAGTAATATACCGGGAGCATATACAAGCGAGAGAGAGAGAGAGAGAGATTGCGCGTAACCACGTGCAGATTATCTTCTTTGTGTGTGTATACAACGCTGCTACTACTTCCGCCGCCGCTGCCGCTGAGACGTCCCTTGCGCCGCACCTAGAGGGTTTTTTTTTAAAATCTTTTTATTCCACGAGTGATAGGTCGGGAAACATTTGTTTACATTTGCCGCGATGAGGCAGTTCTTGCGAGCTCGCGGTTAATTACGCCGGCATTAAGAGCGAAGGTACTTTTTGTTAGCTTCTTTAATCGCGTCTTTGAAATTGCATTTTGAGATTGATGTTTTTTTTTATCGAAATGTAGGATAAATTGACTTTGGGTTATGAAACGGAAAGTAGGGCAGTTATTATTTGCATCAAAATTAAAATGATATTTCTTAGAATGTATGACTTTTGAAAGATGCAAATCTTCCCCGATGAGAATTCTCGACATTAATAATAGCAACCATCATTTAAAATGTTAAAAATACATTTAAAATAGTTTGTTTGTTTTTTCGCTAATTTTCTGTTAAGGTCATGATGAAAATATTGAGAAATGAAAATTTAATTGTTTCAAAAAATGTACACCAATTTTCAAGCACTTTAATTAAAATAACACTACTTTCAGACTTCACCGCTAGATGGCCAATACCTTTATTTTTAAATTTGCAAGTGGCAAAGTCAAAATAATTGTATAAATAGAAGCGCGATTAGTCAGTCTCTAGGGTTGCTAGCTTGTATATATGATTGACCAATAAGATTTTGACTTGATCAATGTCATTTTGTGACCTATACTTTATCACGCGGATCCACGGCCCTTGTCGGCCACGTGTGTCCCTTCGTCGTCGGTCCGTCCGTCGTGAATCCGAGAGTTCAATACCTAGATGAAATAAGAAACGGGGAACTCGGCTCATTCATGCAAAAGTAATGGACTCGAATGTTCAATAACTAAACTATTTATTAATTGCTCTATCAAACAATACAGAGCCGAGTAGGCCCGAGGACTTGTCGACGGCACTCTCGCGCAGCGACACGTCGAGCGCGAGGCTTAGAGGAGACCAACACTACGTAGTAGCTAGCTTGTTGCCCGACTCACCACCACTAGCTCCGCTCCGGGATTGCTGGTCGTCTGAACGGGTGCTCCTCCTGCAACACGATAAGAAGTTGTAAATCCGGATGCCTCGTTGTCCTCCTTGGCGTGGCAATGGTTGACTTCCTCGTTGGCCACCGGCACACACACACTCTACGCACTCGAGCTCTCGTCGAGCCGGCCACACTCCTCACACAGAGGGCTTAGGGTACTCGTACCCGTGGAGCTCGACCAAGAGTCGACCTAAACATCCAGAGGGTCACCCTGGATGTCGCGTAACACACACACCTCGCATCGCACACACGACTTACACAAAATCTATATAAGCTACGTACAGCTCGCCGTACACTATATCGTGCGATCTTGCCGATTCACAGGCAACTGACTTGTCTGTCTACTACCACGTGTTGACAAGCTGCCAACGGTCTTCTATCCTTCGCTCGTCGCGCTCACATGAAAAACATAAATACAACCGTCAAGTACCTCTCTATATTTAAATTATCGTTGGCCGACGACAACGATCACACAGGGGCTCGCCGGGCAGCGGAGCATCTGATGCATTTACTGCATCACAATTTATATTGTAACGGAATAGTCCTCAGGAGGCAGACTCTTCGTCCGGCGTGACTCCACACAGACCTGTAAACGGTAGAAAAGGGTGCTGAAATAAAGCTACGAATCGTAATTTATGAAAAATAACAATTAGGCTTAATTTATTGAGTAGGCACCAGTCACGAATGTGACGCCGTAACGGTTATTTCTTACACGAATAGGTACGCTTACAAATGATGTTTCGAGATTATTTTATAATTTGGCACACGATTATCAAATTACCGGATACAATCTATATGTGGCTTCGGAGCCACCTCGGCTAGACGGTACAGCAGTTAAAAAGGTCGCGGGACGAGCTATGCGGGAACGTAGTCGAGAGAGATCGAGCCTTATAACAATAATATATTATCTGACGGTGGCTTCCCCGTGCACACCGTCCGTGACGACTTTTCCTGGTTTTGGTCGGCTTTGCTGATGAACGGCGCGCCAGACGAGCGGATGCTCGTCACCGACCAGAGTCCGGCTAGCTAGATGAAAGGATAGGGGCACGAAAAGTCTCGCGGTCGTCAGGGTCGTGAGCTCGGCTTGCCTTCGAGAGGGAACGCCGACGGGTAGGGAGCGGGGACTCCGTAGATCTGCCGCACTGCACCTGTAGAGAATGGCTGAAAATGGACGAAATCACGCGAGAGAGGAAACAATATTATATTGGGGAGATTAAATAATAACACTGGTGATTTAGGTAGAATAATACAACAATTTATTGAACACTGATCTCTTTTACGCTCACACACACCGAGCCGAAGCTCACTCACTCACACTCACACAGTGGGGCACGCAATAGATACTCACGTGTGTCTCACGCACGAGAACCACGACCACACGGGTGGACTACCTCGTCGCCGGGGTCACGAAGATCGCTAGGTGTCTCGGGCCACGTCTGTTGGCCACCGACGTATGCTGGACGGGCCGGGTTGATGATTCGGGCGAAGGTTGCGATGAGGTTTGGTGCGCTGCGAGAATCGCAAGCACGCACACTCGATACTCGCGTATGCACCAAGAGCACTCCTCAGGCGACACTTGCAGCCCAAACACACTCTACACCCACACGTACACGTCACTTAACACTCCAAAAAAACACGCTCCAAAACTCCAACTACTCCTCCACAATACCCTACAAAAAACAACGGCACGTTCGCGCGGGTCGAGCTCTGCTCACTACAGCGGTCCAACTCGAATTCTAAGTCTCTTTACTCTCTCACTGCTCATACTCTACTCTCCACCTCTGCACACGTGCAAGTCTATCCTTGCTCCGAAGTCGCAACATGTAGCCGGGCACGGGACGCTCGCGCAGTCACGTGGTACCACGCTCGCGAGGGGCCACAGTGGTACCGGCTACAATCGTTTCAACTCATTCACACATTCACGCGAACACTCCGAATTGGACGCGTCCATGACGCATCGCTTACGTGCTTCGACGTTCGCCCATAGCGCAACGTCACAATTATGGAGCAAAATACTTGAGAGAGCTGAACGACTTACATTCGTTGACTCGTACGATCTCGGAGCTGGTTGACTTGACTGGAATTAGGCAGGTGCGGACTGCAAATAGAAAGCGAGGGTCGAACGAGAGAGCAGCCAGGATCTCCTTCAAAGCAGCGGTCACACACACTCACACTTAATGAACGCACGACGATGGATATCTCGCGATGTTTTCGCTCGCGCTTTCCAACACAGAGTGTCGTCTTTCTCCTTACTCAGTCGTCCCGTCAGTCGTTGCCTGCCCTTTACTTCTTGACAGGTTTTCGTCTGCTCGACTCAACACGCGTGGACCTGCAGCTCGCTAGGAGTCGCTCACACTATCTCTCTCGAGTTCGGCAATTCGGAATTAAGACATGGCTCCGAACCTTAACATTGTACTTTATCGACGTGCCTCGCGCAGGTCTCTCTCTCGACATAATGATAGGATAGGAAAAAGGAAGGAAGGATTACCGCCGGACCCTGCGTTGGAATCCTACTTCCTTACAATATTTGTAACCTAGAATCTTGATGCTTACCCCGACGTACCTCGTCGGTTACGTATGTCTTTTTGGGCTTATGGGTCCGTCCATCTACGTCCGTACATATAACAGAAAAGCGGAAACATCGCACAGTATCTCGCAAGAATACATTATGCCGTGAGATCGACTCTTTTATGTACCTAGACCTAGTCTTATTCTAATGCGCGAGCGACGATCTCAGTCGACGCCACCTAGCGGTGACTAGTTGAACCAGTCTACCACGTTGCAATATTAATTATCATGCGTTGCAATTTATTATAAAACGCTTGTCGTACATTAAACTACACACAATATTGAAAGAATAATAATACAATTCAGGTTTGTAGCAAAAAATTAATCAATGATCGTGTCAAACAACACTCGTCACTATTATTTCTAGTAATTACCCTTGCCGTTCACACCTAATCGATTCCACACTAGCTGCGTTACTCTCGCCCTCTCGATCTCTGTGCGCTACGACTTTCGGGCCATTAGTCTTATAGGCTTGTGCGACATCTTGCTTCGGTGCGGCTACACATATATACGTAGGCGTGTGCATTGCTGGATTTTCCAGGCTCTCGGCTCGCTCTAATAGCTTCACGCTGGATTAGTTATACTCGCACAGCCCCTGCGCAGCGGCGACGAAGCGCGCCTGATAATCGCCGGAAATTCGCAAGCTCCATGACCAGCAACACGTTGGCATCGTACATATTTATTAGGATATTATTATGAGCTTGCCGCGTTCCATTTTTTTTTGTTCTTGTCACTCTTTAACCCAGTTAATCGACTCTGCTCGAGAAAGAAACAATAACGACTATTTACAACGTCGAAATCCTCGAGCATCGTCGAGAAGATATATAAGTTGTTACTTCCTGTGCGCGTTACACGCAGTCGTTGAAATTTTATGCGCAAAGTTTTTCTCCGCGTGCGCTTTTGCTGCTGCTGCCGCCTCGGCGCTTTATCTATATATCGTAGCAAGAAACGTAACGTTTCACCGCGAGGGAAAATTTTTTTGATAAATCAGTTGGAGCGAATTATTTCAGTCGATTAAATTTTGTTTTGCCTTCAATTCTACCCAAGATAAACTTTCTTCTTCGCGTAGCTCTCTCTCTCTCTCTCTCTCTCTCGCGAGCGCATTTCACAACTCGAGTAACTGAATTTCAAGACTCTCCTAGTTCCGAAGCATCGCGCGCGCGTGGGTTCTCTCTCTCTCTCTCTCTCTCTGTCTCGTTGTGCTCGTGTATATATACACTACACGAGAAAATAGAGAGAAAAAAGAGAAAGAGAAAAAGCAAGAAAAAAAATAGAGACGAAGTTAACCACCCCCGGAGGAACTTCAAAGAAGGAAAACTCCATCGTGCTCGCTCGCAACTCGCTCTCTCTCTCTCTCTCTCTCTCTCTCTCTCTCTCTCGAACGTCAAGCGCCGGGACTAAACTACCGTCGGCGAGCAAAATCGTGCTTAGACGTAAAAATTCCTTTGGCAAAACTCACCGGCTATAATATGTATCAAGGTGCACAGATCTTTCTTTCTCTCTTCTTTATGTCGTCTATCGGCGCGAGGGACGACCAGAAACACAGAGGCTCATCCATACGTATTATTATTATCATTATTTTGCGAGAGGAAGTTACGCGTACGTCGCTGGTCTGGAATATAATGCGTTGCGCATGCTGATATATACGGAAACGAGAGAAAAAAAAGGCGAACAGGGACCCTATACGTAGGAGTGACGGATAGATAAATACTTGCTCGGCGAACCACAGAAGTCGAAAAGAAGCATAAAGGGATAGAAAGAGAGAAGAGGGCAGCGAGGAGGAGGAGGTGGAGAAGAAAAAAGTTGAGATAGAGAGCGAGAGAACGAAAAATAAAGGCGAAAAGCGAGGAGGAGGGCAGAGGGAGCAAAAGAGTCGGACGCGCGCGTGGACACCCCCGGGGACTACGTGCCCGGATTACGTAGTCTCGGGGCATGTGCACGGTATACTACTGCTACCACCACGGTGTACAGAAGCAGGAAAAGCCCAAGCAAGAACAGGTTAACTCGACCGGCGGACTCGTGTCAGAAATTTTGAAATTTGCCCCGGGTATATACCGCTGGAGAGGGCTCGAGAGCTGTGTGTGTGTTTCTCGCTTCTTCTTCTTCTTCTTCTTCTGGTACTTCGTTTTTCTTTTTATTTCATTCTATTTGCCCACGCCACGCGCGCGTTACGCGCTTTGCGCCCTTATACACACACCTACGCGCATGAAATCCTGTATGCTGTCTCGCCGTAGCAGCTTATTTCTTATCCTATACGTCCTCCTCCTCCTCATCCTCGGGGACATTGCCTTTCATCTTTCGCGCGCACATGCCACGCAGCGAGCTCGATTCGCTACTGGCTCTTTTACTCGTTTTCTCGCTCTTGCTCCAGCTCTGTAGTGCAGTGGAAGGCATCGCGTCGTGTCCCGCGTGACTATGTACATTTTACGTATTATACGCACGCAGAGACGCGGCGGCGGACGCACCAAAGCATGGCATCACAGACAGACGCGCCTTTTTATATATCCTAGACGGCTGTGTAAATTACGTAGACGTACCCGTTCGAATAACTACGCTTTCGAGCGCTTTATATATAGCCGTGAAATTTAAAAAAATGTCATTCTTTGGGGGGAACGGGATGAATCACGTTTTATTTTTTGCCGAGTCGAGAAGAAAAAAATCAAAACCCGATTTCTCGACGAATTCGCAGCGGATGAAAGTTAAATCCATAAGTTTCGGAACGCAAGAGTCCGACGAATTTATAAAGCCGCTTCTCCGATAGTGCGAGGGTGTTCATGTGTATGCGTGCGCGCTCCAATAAAGACTATACGAACTAGGTCAAAATCGCTTATAATCCACCGGCTTTCATACACAGCTGGTAAACACAGCAGCAGCTCGGCAGGACTCCTTTCGCTTCGAATGCGCCACCGCACCTCGTTAAAAAGAAAACGAATCGAGCGATATATATTGGCAGCGCTCTTTTTCGTGTCCACGCGCAGATTTTTCTATACATACAGGCACTCGCCGCAATGTGTTCACGCATGCTGTATCAAAATTTTCGATGCTCATATATACACAGGAACGAACGAGCGAACGGGTATCGAGCTTGCACGCAAGCTCGCACCTATATACGTTATACCCAGGAGAGCTTTCGAAAAAGCTTATTGAAAGCCTCTTGCGCTTTCTCGGTTTTTATTCGTGCGGTCATTCTCGTACACGCCGCACACGTGTGTCGATCGCTACATACAACGAGATGCGATTTCGAAAGAAAAGGAAAATCAAAAGAAAAAAAAAGTAGGAAAAAAAGTTGACTCGTAATAATTCGAATCCGTATAATATGCGGTTGCATACGGAGCGCGCACCGATTGTGTCACACACTCCATGAATGCTCGAGAGGAGTCTTAACTAACGGTGGTTTCGCCAAAATGAACTGCTCCTGGAATTCGAGCCCCTTTGTAACGTATACCTGTATGTATATATCTGTGCGGGCTACGTTAGTTTTGGAACGAGCTCTCGGCTCGTCGGTACACACGTACACTCTCAGACACAGCCGTTCATGTACTTATGTGTGTGTGAGCAAACGCGCGCTCACTGAATCTCGCTTATACTTCTCTCTTTTTCGCTGAAAGGATGGGATTAAAATTCCAGGAGAATTCCAGGAGGTTGCCGACAGGAAGCGCTGAAAGTTTTAGTTAGCCGCTACGACCTGTATACTTGCCCTCTGTCTCTGCTGTATATCTATACGGGGTACAGGGATCTGTACGTTAGGGATCGCACACTGACACACACACGCACACTTATACACGTATATGCCCAAAGCTCGAGTCGAAGCTCTTTTCCCACGAGGAGGTAAGAAAGCGCAGCGGCAGTAGCTATATACTGCACACTGCACACACACACATAGCACCGAGTAGTAGCTCGATGTACTGAAGAATGCAAAGACGCGCGCGCGAGAGCGTCGATTTCATCCGCATACGTACATCCCCGGAAGCGCTCTATATAGCTAGCTATAGCTCCTTTTATTTCTCTCGATTCTCGTGCCGACGAATTTTCTCCATTCGATGGAGAAGATCCCAAGGCCCGATCTCGCACACACATATTGCCGCATGCAGCGGCACGAGCTGTAAAGAATGCGCCAGCCAAGGCAGTTTAAACGCACGTACGAGCTTGCGCATACACTTTCGAGAGCGCGCGAGTATTACATACGCAGCAGTAGTAGCAGCAGCAGCAGCGAATTATGCTCGCGCTCGCGCGCCCTCGAGGCTTATACTCTCTCGTACCTGTACGAGTGATGAATTTGAGACACGCTCGATTTCTGCACACGTGTTGTATAAGTATCACACGGACACGCGCCGCCGCCTACGAGCGATAGTGTAAATGGTAGTGTGTAAACTAAACGCACACTTACACACACAGGGATGTATAATATATATAACTACTCACACGCACTTGAAAAGTTTACCACGCGTGTGAGTATGTGTGTACGTACGTACGGAGTGGTAGCTCTCCGCAACCGCAAAACTAGGCGAAACGACGTTGTTTGACTTCCGCCTGAATTAACTTTGCGCCCGCGCGCATGCATGAACGCCTGTGTGCCGCTGCTGCTGCTGCCGTATTCCACTCGTCGTCGGCGTCGTACCGTTGAAACAATGACGTGTATAGGCAACGCGCGACAACGATACGTATATGTATATAATGTATATACCGTGTGTGTGTGGAAAGCGTAGCTGTAGTTTTCACGGCTCAAAGATTAAACAATACGCCGTCGTCGTCGTCGTCGTCGCAAGCCCAAAAAGGCAGAGAGGATTTTTCCGGCGGTACTTGGCAGTTCATTATGTTATACACGCAGTAGGTAGCTGAGCTGTAGGGAGACGCGCATCCATTGTGATTTTCGCCCAAGAATTATTGAGAAGAGAGAGTTAACGAACCACACGAAACAATCGCTGCTTTACACGTTCGATTATGACGTTAGCAATTTTAACGCGCAGCACACGAAGCTCGACTTTTTTATTATATTTATAATGTATATAGCTGTTGTATGCTCTTTTCTTCGTCGTCGCCGTCGTCGTCGTCGTTTCGATTTTATCACTTGCCGAGCGAAGCTTAATCGATTGCTCGCTGCGGAGATTCTTTCCTCGTACCTTCGGCTTCTTTTTTCCTTCTCTCTCTCTCTCTCTCTCTCTCTCTCTTTCCAACGCTCTTATCTTCCATTTAGCACGTTTGTATGTATATACGAGAAGGTAAAACACGAGAGAGAAAGCTGAGAGCGAATCAAGTTCACGATCTGTGTGTACGCTCGCGCGGGCGGGAAGGGACGAGGGCGAGTTTTCCTATGTATAGCCTCGCGATGCAATAAGAACGTCGACGTGTCAACCGATCCTCGAGACCTGCTTTTTTTCCTCTTCTCCTCTTTTTTTTTGCTTTGCTTCTGTACCCGTATATACACACACATACACAAATTCAAGCTGTATATAGCGTGTACTCTCTATCTCGAGCTTTTTTTTCAGCCCGAGCTTCATTCCTGCGCGCGAGCTTTCTTGCACATCGTATGGTCGACGGGCTGTTTTGCATTTTAAAAAGGTGTTGGGATCTTTCCTTTCCTTTTCTCTCTTTCTCTTTCTCAACAACCTCCGCATCGTATAACTCTCGCGCACTCACACACACACACACTCATAGAACAAGGATAGAGCGAGGAGAGGGAAAAAAATGAATAAGTTGAGAAAATTCTATACCATTGAAATCATTTCAATCTGTGCTCGCTCGTTGAATTAAAAATAAAAAATAAAGAAAGGAAGAGAACTTGAAGGGCACCGCTCGATGAGATTACTCAAATCAATCGGAAATCAAAGATTCTCCAACTATATGAATTTTAACGAGCCCAAGAGCACGAGATAAGGGCGAACTTCATTGTCTAGTGTGTATTACACAATATGTAAACACTTCGATCGATTAGACATTCACACGATGCGGTATGCGAATTTTCGAGAGCGTGTGTACACGCCGTCGATAATTGGTAAACCTGCTGCGTATTGCATAAATTTAAAGTTTGAAATGTTTATGAATCGATCGATCGACCCCCGTGCTCTACTATTCTCCCCCTTGTAAACATGCAAATGTCAAGAGTCGACTATACCAGTTTACGATTCCCTTATTACCCTGGCACATTAATAATCGAGTTTTGATTATTTTGTTTCATTGTTGTTGCTGCGTACAGTTCCTCCGATGCTGTGGATACCGCACCAGCTGGTGGGCGTGCCGCTGGGCTACTCGGTGACGCTCGAGTGCCACACCGAGGCCCATCCGACCTCGCTGAATTATTGGACCCGCAGCGACGACGGCGTCATGATACACGAGAGCCGCAAGTACAGGGTACTGTCGACGCCCGAGAAGCCCTCCTACAAGACCAACATGACCCTGACCATTTACGACGTCGAAGTGAGTTGTTGGCTCGCCCACGAGCAATAATTTGATAAAAACGCCAAGTTTGGTAATTTTTAAACAACAACGATTTTTTGTTTGTTTGCAGAAATCGGATTACGACAGCTACAAATGCATGGCCAAGAATCCTCGTGGAGAGACCGAGGGAACGATTCGTCTTTACGGTAAGTCCTTTGCTTGATCGCCTTTGGGACTTGCAGTTGACATTTTTTTCTCGTGCGCCTTACCCCGCGCACCCACTCGTATTTTGTTTTTATCCCCTTGGATGTGTACCATTATACATATGGTATGCCATATTGTACGGAAAGTACGATGGCGCGCGGGAAGCAAACATTTGTCAAGCGTCAAAATAGAATATCGTTTAGTATTCACTTCGCGATAAAATTTGTATACCATTCCGCGCTGTGAATAACAAACAGACGTGTGCACACGTATGTATTCTAGATACTCCTTTTTTCATATTGTTCACATATAGAAAGAGAGAGAGGCAGACAATACGAATCGGGCGAAAAATAAGAGCGAAACTTATAGTCCACGCTATTTCAGTGTAAAATAAACAGGAAGAATGAAGGTGGATGGGTCAATCGCGAATCCGTAATGATGCCATTTACGGACAGGGGGAGCTGACAGTTTTCGAAAATCGATTCTGCCATTCAATGGAAACGAGAGTCGAGTTGCTCTGCGTTAGCATAAAAGGATTCCCCGTTAATGATGAAAAAGATCGAGCGAAAAATGACGTGTGGGCCATTTCCTGCTTTTCGTGCACTACAACTAGTAGACTGAAGCAAGTCGATGATTTCATTCTATATCGAAATTTTTCAAAATAAAATGAATAGCAATGAATCTATACAGTCTGCAAAACTAATAGGGCAATTGTATGATGTATACCGTAATGAAACTGGCGCGTGCTCTCTAAATTCGAGCATCAAAGCGGCAAATCTGTTCCTTATTTTTATCCATCTCTCTGAATATCCGCGTGCGCCGAGAACAAGGCAAATAAAATCCTCCGGCTCATACTGCGCCGGGTACAAAACACGAGATATATATCGCACACGATGCAGCGAAAGAGAGAGGGAAAGTCTCTTTTTCTTGCCGAAAATTAAGTGGTAGCAGTCAGAGATATGTCAGACGAGTTTTATTAAGCGACGTAAAAGAAAAAAAGGAGAGAGAGAAGGAGGAAAAGAAGATTTGTCGTGGCGCTCGTGCGAGCAGCGTACATATATACGTATATATATATATATAAATTTGTCGAGCTTTCCGGGGGCGAGCTTTTCCCGAGGTTTATATTGTGCGAGAGACTCGCTCGCTCGTGCGCGGGCGATGTATATGAATTCATTATGAAGAAGCCTCTGCGCCTCTCTACTCTAGCACACAAGACCGATAAGGACACTGGCGCGAGCAATTCGAGTGCTTTTATATACGTACCTCTCCGTCTGTCTGTCGCGATCCTTCGCTGTTTATTATACGTTCCCTCGCACCACGTGTATTGGCATTGCTAATTTATTCTTCCCGTCTCGTATATGTATTCATTCGATCAATCGAGCGTCGGAGATTACGTAAGCTTTTGTATACGGGGTGTTGCATTATGCAATGAATCGTCTGTGCATGCATGTCAATTGTCGTCGTTATCCCGACTCTTTCTTTTATTTTGACTCGCACCACCCCTCGCAGCGTCCATACTCGAACTCGGCAGAATAACTTGCGGTTTTCTCTCTTTATCTAGCGAGGCAACTCGCCGTATAAATGTGTATCTGTATACACAAACGCGGTGTGGATACTCGACTTTATATTTAGTTGTTGTTTATCTTGGGCCGGAGCTGTGGTTTCGTTTTGCATTCTACGCGGCGGGCGACTAATTAAGGCACTTGGGTTATGCCACGCGCGAGAAGCCAATATAGACAATCCGCTGTCTACCTCTTTCGCTCTCTCTCTCCCTTGAAGCTAAATCATCCGATTAACTTGAACTATCTTTACGATAATTAACGAGTCACCCGCGAGCTTCGATTATTCACGGCTGCTGGTGGCGGTTAAAAGATATGCTAAATATCTTCGATTATTCAGCTGTACGATCGATTTGTTATTAATTAACGGTTTCGACCGAAAGAGCTATCCGATGCGGTCTAGTGTACGCGTGTGTATATGTGTATATCGATAGAATCAATCAAAACTTTCCAGACGCTTTGGGAAAATTCATCGAAAGCTCTCTCCTTTTCATTTTCTTTTTTTTTCTCCTTCCAATCTTTTTTTACCTCTCATTCTTTCTTCTTTTTTTTTTACGTTGAATTTTTGCCATCATTGTGTAACATAATGGAGAGGTATACGGATGCCGCGTGCAAGGAAAACCCGCAAGTCGACTTTTACCGCACTATACATAGCATTTCGCCGATATTTATGTAATAATAACTCGAGCGCGCGCGGAGTAATTGTTCGCGAAATAAACGGGCAGCGCGTGTCAGCGAGCGAGCGAAATTTGGATACAACGGTAATTGGAGCGGTGTGCTAATTAAATGCCCATGGAAATTGCTGTAGTTTAAAAAAAAAAGAGAGAGAGAAAGCAAGAACAAGTCAAAAGGCCATGCGCGCCGTAAGGACGTTACGCTTAAATTCGCTGGCGTGAAAAATGAATTTTTTTTTTTGCGTTGCTTCGTTCTTATATTATGCACGACATTCTGGCAAAAGACGTTTAAGATTGTCCGTGACTTTCTCTCTCTTACTCTTTCGGAGCAACACTCTCGGCTACGCGGGAGGGAGTTTTCGTGCCTTCAGCAGCCCTCCGGCTTCGTGGTACACGAGCGCTGCGACTCTTCCCTTCTTCTTACTTTTTTTCCTTCGTTTTTTTCCCAGCGGTAGCTACTCTCTCTCTCTCTCTCTCTCCTATTTTAACTTTGAATGAGTAAAGGTTCTTGATATTTTCCGAAAGAATTTGAAGTGCCTCGTTATAGGGGGAGAATCTCGTTAAAAAGTAGTTTTTCTTTCACTGCGGCCTTGCTGCGTGCCTTTAAGCCTCTGCGCGGTCGCATCGTTATATGGGTAATTTGATGATCGTTGCTCTCTCTCTCTCTCTCTCTCTTCCTCTATCTCTCTTTTTGCGGCCGCGCGCATAGACAAAAAAAAGTCGAAGACCACCACGAAGGGCGAGTGCACAGTTTTTCTTATATACGCTCGCTAATTCATTTTTCAACGCCGCAAGAAATTGATGGAGAAGAAGCTGAAAAAGGAAAGAAAAAAAAGAAGAAGAAGAAAACAGTAACGAAACGTCTATATACGATGTATAGGCTGGCTACTCGGCATCGGACAGATATCAGCCAAAAGTATACCAGATATATCTCGTACGTATAGGTTTGAAGGAGGACTTTTGAAAGCTGGTCTAACTTTTTCCCTGCGTGTGTCTGTATGTATGTATACGTGTACGAGCTATGCCTGTTCGAGGCACGATAGAGAGAAGAGGGAGAGAGAGAGAGAGAGAGAGTGAGAGAGTAAGAAGTTTGGCAATTTCCCGGAGGCTAATCTAAAAGCGCCCGTCCGAGCGCGTCGGTCAGCATTGAATTGCCCACGCGCGCGAGCTGCGCACACAAATCTACCGCAGCTATATTCATGCATACATACCCACCCAGACACATACACACACATAGGATATATATGTACCAACTGGGCTGCTGAGCTTTACTCTATGAATTATACAAGCTATTCCCATTGCTTTCGCGAGCGAGCAGTGCTGTATGCGTAGCTATATAGCATGTAGTAGTAACCCCGTGTCGCTGCTGCTGCCGGCGGATTTTCGGGAGCAAATTGACTCGACTTTCCACTTTTTTTCTCTCTCTCTTTCTTATGCCCGCGCTCGCTTATTCTTTATTTCATTCCGAGCCTTACTGTGGCCTTTCGTAAAATGGAATCATCTCGATCCATACCAGAGGTATGATTTTCCTAGCTGAAAGCAAAACTTGCGGGTCATTTTCGCGCTTACGGATGGACCGACGAAAAATCATATAAATCGAATACCCGTGTACCGAAGAGGGTGTATATTATTTTCACCTCTAGACTACCCACTAGACTTCGATACTTTGTATCCGCACGAGATCGTCAGAGTATACAAGCGAAGGCGTGTGAGATACGACGTGCTGAGCCTGAAATTTCGCACCTCTAAAGCTCCACTCGTGTATGTATTATATACCCATACGCGAGGCATCGGCGAAAGATGTGTTTCAGCTGAAAAATATAGCCGTGTATTTTCCTCCTCTTTTTTTTTAAGACTCGAGTCGTATACATTGAGAATCGTGTATGAATCATGAATTTCCATTCGATCCGTGTATGTCCCGAAACGAGAGTGAAGCAAAAAAAAAGAAGCCGAGCAAAAGCCGCTGTATACGGAGCCGTTGATCAAGTTGATAAAGCACGCTATTTTGTAACATCGTAACTGTAATTATATTGAAAAAATTGTCACGATATTGTGAGGGTTATTCCTTAGTGTATAATGTTTTTACATCGATTTTCAATGCGCACAATTCTTTCTCGCTTACAAAGTCTTACAACTTTGCCGTACAATTACAAGACTTTGTAAGCGAGAAAGAATTGTGTTGTGCAACATTGAAGGATAACCTTCATATTGCCATGAAATTTCCTTTTTATTTAACTATAAAATAATATATTTGCGTAAATTTAAATCTTGAGCAATATACAATCAGCCTATCGTATAATCACGTCACACAGCGTCAAGTAAATTATCGTATGCCAATGTTACTCGTGGCATGGACTCGATATTAGAGAGAGAAGTCAGAAGCCGAGCGAACAACTGCCTCAATTTCCGTGTACTAGCTACAGTACACGTCACTTATCTCGCCCAGGACGTCGCACTGGCCTCGTGATAATATGTAAATGTGCGCATGTATGCGTAGACGCTTTTCTTGGTCGCACAAGATCGTTCCAATGCATATTATATACACTGTAGCGCCGCTCGAGAGGCGATACAGAACCTCCGCTCGCGCCCTTTATCAAGACGCGTTGGAGAGACACTTGCTTGGTGGTACGCTTGCAATTGTGTGTGTGTGTGTGTGTGTGTGTGTAGAGCCAAGCTCAGTTGAAACTGTTTAAAGGCTTGGCTGATTTGTAGCTTCTCTGCGATGCGCCAGAGTCTCCTTTCTTCCTATCTTGTACCCACACACGGACCGAAACTTTGGAGCTTCTCGTGTGCGAGGAAGGTTAGACGCTGCAGCGAGGCGGAGGATTCCGGTGTGCCCACCGTCGAGCTAGCGACAAACTGGGTCGAAATGAGAGGAAATTGACGTAACAAGCTCGCGCGCGCGGCGGTGGCGGGCACCGAGCTTAAGATCTCGCCCCGAAACTCGAAAAGGAGAGCGGGACAGCGCGGGGACAACAACTTCGCAACTCGAATACGTGCGGCAGGCGAGAGGTAGTGTGCGGCGTTGAAACTGTATATAATGTACTCCTTGGATACATTATGAACGGGGTTGTACATTAGGGGATTGATACACGCTCGCCTTATTTATATATGATGCCGTGATGGCCCCGTAGTATAGTCGATCGAAAAATGTCAGTTTTATGGATCCAATGTAGCCGAAGATAACAACGGGTAAGAGATCCATCGTTTGACGAGGAGGAGAAAAAAAAACAACGAGACAAGAAGAAACAGAGCATATACGTGTATTATATAATGCAGCGATATCAAGAACGTACTATATACAAACGATGATTAATGATTCATCGACGACTACGACGAAGACGACGACAAAGATGCAAAAACAACGTCGGTGATCTGTAACGTGTGTGTTGTAGCTCGAGGAGAGACCCCCGGACTCTTTCAAAATTTATTATTCCAATAAAATAGCGTATATCCACTCGGATACGATATGTGCGTCTAAGTGGCAAGAGGCAATACACATAATGCACGTCTCGATACAGGTAAAAAGTGCGCGCGGGGGTGGGTTGAAAAATGCAAGACCGGCATAGGTAGGTGATGCACACACGATGCATATGTATTGAAAAAAAAAGAGACGTATATTGCAAGAAAGAGAGCAGCAGCAGCGGCAGCCTTTATAAGCGAAAAGAAAAGGAAATCGCGAAAGACAAAAAAGCGAGCCTCGCTGCGCCAGTCGCGCGTTTATATATGTAAGGTTATATAAGAAGGCTGCAGGAGAGAAGGATGGAGCCGCTGACGTGGCGCAAGATTGATTGGAGTCACGAGATGGAAAATTAACGGTCTGCGCGCCGCGCCGTGTAGCAGCAGCAGCAGCAGCAGTACTACTACTACTACTGTACCAGCAGACGACGCATTCTACGAGCGGTCCTGTGTGCCTGTGGCAGTGGTGGGGTATAGGAGTAAAATTGGAGCGGGGATGGGACGCGCAGACGAGGGGGCCGGAGGAGATGGAAGAGGGAAAAGAGAGAAAGGAGTGACAGACACCGCATACTAATCTCGACTTCTTGGCTCCGTTGAAGTCTATACGTGTGTGTGTGCACGCCTTCTTCTTCTTCTTCTTCGTCTTTCGGACAGCATCGCATAACCCCAACTTGCCATTTTCCTTCCTTCTTCGTCTTCTTCGTCTTCGTCGTCGTCGTCGTCGTTTTTTTCGCCTTGTCTCTCTCTCTCTCTCTCTGTTACGTCCTGCATACGGAATAAGATCTTCGCCTCGCGTGTGCTGTGCCGTGCGCGCGCGCGCGCCTGCACAACGTGTACACCGAGTGCGCGTCCCGACTTTGACATTCGTCGAGTTATTTTTCTGACGTTAGCTACCTTGAGAACGATTGGGTCATTTTCTCTCGCGCGCGCGTTATGTGTACATGCGCTGCTGTACATATATATAGCGCCAGCGAGGAGCTGCACGAGAAAAACAGAAAGAGGACGAGAATAAAAAAGGGCTAGCGAAGGCAACTTATCGTCCGTTCAAGTTATATCAAAGTACGTCATGCACTACTAGTACGTGTGTGTGCGAAAAGCATACATGCTATTTGCATATAAGCGAGAAGAAACATGAAAAAAAAAGTTTACTTTTGATGCATCGCCGTCCGTTACGCTGTGTAGCGCGCGAAAAAACGGCAACGATAGGTATTCGAATCGATGACGGACGGAGAAAAAATGCTACATCTCAACAACTTAATTTCAGGGCTGCGCGCGTATTACGGGCGTTGTTATATTTGGAGAGCCTAGATACATGTAGAGAAAACGACTCGTAACGGTCTCAAAGTACAGGAAAAAAAATAGGTAGAATTTCTACGTTCAGGAAACTCGTGATAAAAAGAACAACGAAAAGTGACGCCGTGAATAATCGTGCACCGGAACACGACTCTTATATCGGTTTAAACAGAGAGAAAAAATAAACTCTTATCTGGTACACTCTATTTTATTTTAAGGATATGATTGTCGGGCTCAGATTAACGATATGTGTCGCTTAAAATTAGTATTGAATAATCCTGGTAAAAGACTTAAAAATGACAATATAACGGCTTACAAAAGTTGTAGACCAATTTTCAACTATTAATACCACTTTTAACTTTTACCACTAGATGGCGAATATCTATGTATCTGTAAATCTACAAGTAGAAAAGTCAAATCAATTACATAAGTCGAAGCACGGTTTTGAAATGTATCGTGTTGTTAGTTTTGTTCCTTTCTATTGCTATAGCAAAATTTATTAGAATTATAGTAAAAATGATCAGAAACATAAGAAAAATTACGATAAAAGTAGTAAATTTTGTCATAAGTCAGAAATGTCACACTTTTACTATAAAATATAGTAATTTTTCCTAAAAGTTTAGTAATTTTTCCTATATAAGTTTCTCCGTGTATTTATAAAATGTACTTAATTACCGATGAATAGTATACAAAACATTAGTCAACTCAAAATCTCTCACTCTCTATGTGCGAACATAATATAACAAATACATCTTAGCGCGCGCACATTCACGCGTGGAAATTGTCCCTGCGAGCTTTTGCTCCGCCACTATATGACAGGGACAAAGTGCGGCCTGTGCTAAAACTAAATATGTACAGCTTTGCCGAATCATTTCGTTCCGTACGGCTCGATGTGCGTAATCAGAGAGAGAGAGAGAGAGAGAGAGGCAGCACTGCGACTTTTACCCGAGCTATCGTCGCGCCCGTACATGCACATAAACGTTGCATGTGTGCGCGTATGTCAGCAGTTGGAAAGTTCGTCGCTCGTACCATGCACACGGTATATAGTCTCTCGTTCGGGCGATTGATCGCGTCGCACGACGACGACGGCGGCGGCGGCGACGACGACTGGGGGGCGAGAGCCAATCATCAATCAGAGCCAGGACGAAAAGTTAAATGGCCGGGACAACGGGTTTTAATATCTCTTCGGTATTAGAAACGGTAGTGTAGCTGGCGCACGAAATCCCGGAGACAGAGACAGAGAACTTATATACGTATTGCTCTCGCCTCTATATAGCCAAGGGAGGGAGGGAAGGGGTGGCTCGAAATAAAAGTTGGCGCGATAAATCAAAAGTGAAAAGTCGCCGTCCAAGTGCCGCTACTGTTCCTTCTTCTCTCTTCCTTTTTTTCCCTCGCTCCCTCCCTACCTCTCTCGTGCGTCACTTTCTGCAATTTTCCCTCGTTTTTGTCTCGCATTAGCTTCGAGTGCGTGTCCTCGTATATATATATACCTACTATATACGTATGCATTCGCTGCTGCCCGTGACGGTATTATATCCCTCACGATTTTCCTAAAGGCGCTTATGAGGCAGTCGCCGTTTTACTACTCTACCTATCCGAGCACGCGCCGAGTGATGAATGAATTTTTCTCCGAGCTTCGATTATTCATATCGCGCGATTCGACTCCCCTCTCCCCTCCGCGCGACGAAAAGTTTCTGTTCTCGGATACGCGAGCGGAACGTGACGACGGGCGATGTCCATTGTTTTTTTGTTCCCTCTCGTCCGAAGTACTTCTTTAAAGATAATCATTCATCGATGATAATTAAATGGTTTGACGAGAGTCAGAAACGGAGGTTTATGAACATATACTCTTGATACAAGTAAATATGTGTGTCTTATGTAAGTTGACTTGCTCTTTTCGAATCTAAGGTTTAATTCGAAACATTTTGCACCGCATATATACTGTATGTATAGATGCCTGAAAATGACTTAACGAAAATGTCTTCGTGGCTGTTAACAGATTATAGCTATCGTCGAGCCTTAATGACCCCTTTTACTCCACGAGCGCATATAACTCACCACTTGCTCTCTACTCTGCCATTAGTTTATCGCAAAAATGCAACTATATTTAAACTTATTAAAATTATTTATTAATTCATTTATTTAATTTTTTGTACAATGTCGAGTACACATTTTTTGCTCACGAGTTCAAAAACCTTGTAACGAAAGATAATGCTATCTTCAACGTATTCCTTGGCTGTGACTCATCGAAATATGTGATGTTTTGTTTTTAATCCACCGTGACATTGATTAACCTGTCAATCGAATACATAAATTTCGATTTATTTTTAACCATATCTTAGAATTAATAAAATTTTTCGTGCAGTAGACCAAATTACACTTACATGAATTCAGTCCTTCGAATCACGTTTATGTTGCTGCTGGTGTTGTGGAGGTTGCCATGGCACCCACAGCATCTTTCTTACCTCCACACTTTCGTCCTCCCTTACCACACTTTTTTCCACCCTTTCTTCTTGCCTCGACATCGTCGAAAACAAACACCGTCAGAAAAACTGAATTCAAGACATAAATTATTTCAAAATTGAATACCTTAATGGGGTAGAATAAATATTATTACCTGCTACGACAAGTAGAAATAAGAACGGAGACTTGAACATTTTTTCTGATTTCGAGTTACAAAATTTTGTTAGAGCGATGGTCAATTGAAAGACTTTTATACTGCGATCAAGTTTAAATACCGCTCGTAAACATCCATTGTTATACTCGCATAATTAAAATTTACAACAAGTACGTTATTAAACTAGGTGTTTGATTACACATAAAATTGTTTAATTAATACAGCCAATTTACATTGACAGATAACAATCGACGAGGTTATTCCAAATATGCAAATCTAATTAAATTCAAATGTGTAAAAGGTACAATTTTTTGATTAAATTTGGTTATAAAAATTATAGTTTATAATTTTATAGGAATGTTCTTAATCATTATCGAATAAGTTCAAGAAGCAATGAAGCTCGATAAAAATAGTTTACTTCAAATAATCGTATGCATAATCAATAAAAAAATCGAAACTCATATTTTAAATTTATTTATTCGAATGATTTAAAAAATATACAAAATTATATCAGAAAAGACATTAAAAAAAATGGAAATCGTTATACAGTGTTTTGGCCTGCAGTCGCCGAGCAAATATTATAAAGATCTTCGTTCGATAGATTATCGATCACCATGTCGCAGCAGATCAGCGGCAGTCGGTTGTGCGTCAGCTCCATGAAAGACTCCAGCGCCCGAGAATAGAAAAATTTCCTCGATATTTTCTCGCAGAGATGCCGGTCGAGAGCCTCGATGTAGCCCGTCGGCAGCTCGCACAGCCCGTACGAGCGCGCCAGCTGGAGGTAGTCCGCGCGGCCGAGCAGCTTGGCCACCGTCTCGAGCGGTGCCTGGATCAAGTCGTCGAGCGACAGGCCCTCTTTCACCCTCAGCTCCTTCGCTTTCTTCACCAGCTCGGCGTCGTCGTCGTACCAAGACTTTTTCGGATCCTTCGCCGACGACGACGACGACGACGACGTCATCGTTGTTGTCTCGAAGATTCCGTACTTGGCGAAGAGCGACATGATCGTCAGGGCTTCGGCTGGGTTCAGCTTGTATCCTCTTCGCTCAAGACGCTCGACTACGACCAGAGCACCGGCGACCAGCTTCAATTTCGATTTGTGCCACGACTCGCCGAAGCCCGGCTTCAGTTTATGTTCGAAGAGACTCCGAGCGGGGAAGACGAATCCAGACAGATCGGCGCCGTGATCCAAGAGCACGTCGACGACCTTCGACAAAAGACACGCGACGGCCCATTGTAGAGGTGTACGGCCCTTGCTGTCCCGGTAGTCGACCTGCACTCTCTGCTCAATCTCTTCGTTGACATCGAAAAACAGTTTGACCAAGTCGTCGTCGTTGTCCCTTTTGCAGATGATGTGCAGGGGCGTCGATCCATGCACGGTCGGCAGATTCGCGTCGGCTCCTTTTCTCAGCAGCAGCGCGGTCAGCCTCTTGTTGCCGGAGCGCAGAGCGAAGTGCAGCGGCGCGTAGCCGAGATTGCCCTGCAAATTGATCAGCACCGGCCGGTCTCTCTTAAAGCGAGCTCGAATATCAGATCCGCCAAGTGGTCGTGCGCGTCGTCGTGCGTCTTGTCGCAGATAATGTGCAGAGCCATATCTCCGAAGTCGTTGACCAAGTTCCAATCGGCGCCTCGTCTCAGCAGACACTCGGCCGACTCGGGCTCGTCGAGGTTCAGCGCCAGGTGCAGCGGAGCGTCGCCCATCCTGTCCCGGGCGTCGAGCTGCACCTCCTGGTGAATCTCGTCGCAGACCTCGAAAAACAGCTCCGTTATGTCGTGATAGTTCGAGCAGATGATGTGCAGCGGCGTCGAGCCGGCGTTGTTGGTGAGCGTCGGATCGGCGCCCCGTCTCAGCAGAGCCTCGGCCGACTGGATGTAGCCGAGCTCGACGGCCAGATGCAAGGCCGTGTCGCCCTGCTTGTCACGGGCGTTGATCAGCACCGGTTTCGACCTCCATGCCGACGTCGATGATCAGTTCCACCATGTCGCTGTAGTCGCCTCTCAAGCAGGCCACGTGCAATGGAGTCTGTCTAGCCACGCTCGTCCGATTTGGATCGGCGCCTCGTCGCAGCAGCGACTCGACCGCCTTCCTGTTGCTGTAGTTGACGGCCAGGTGCAGCGGCGTCTGGCCGATTGAGTCTTGGACGTCGATCTCGACTCTCTGATGTCGCTCGTCGCAGATCCTGAAGTACGTCTCCGCCAATCCGATGATGTCGGACCTCTTGTCGTAGATCGTGTGCAGAGGAGTCATTCCGTTGTCGTTGGCCATATTGGGATCGGCGCCGTTCCTCAGCAACGCCTTGACCACCTTCTTGTGATTGTGCAACAGAGCCATGTTCAGGGGTGTGCTGCCCCACCGGTCTCGTACGTTGATCGGCAACGGTAGATATCTCTCGTGAGTGTGCTCGAACAACATGGCCAGCAAGTCGCTGTCGCGCTTTCGCGTGCAGATAACCAACAGAGGCGTCAGTCCATGTTGTTTGATAAATTTGGATGAGCGCCGTGTCTCAGCAGCGTGCTTACCACCTCGATTCTGCAGTGGTACAGAGCCAGGTGCAGCGGCGAGTCACCCGTGTGCGGAAGACGCAGTCGGCATCCTGACCGGCGGCGAGGAATTTTCGGACGGCGTCGTCGCAACCGGTCATGCAGGCGATGTGAAAGAGCGTCAAGCCTCTGTCGTCGCGTAATTCACGTCGAACTGGTTGTAGATCTGAAAGAGGCGACGCACGGCCGTGTCCCAGCTGAACATTTGACGCCTGGCCAAGGCGTGCAGCGGCGTGACGCGATGCAGAGGCAACGGCGGCTCGAGCCTGTCCACGTAGCCGCTTCCGATGACGAAGTCCACGATGGGCAGCGCGTGTATGTCGCAGCCGAGACACACGTCGAGACACGTGACCTCCTCCGTGAGAAGCCAGTCGATCTCTTCAGGCCGAAAGATGTCGCGAAGATCGGGTAGCTGGCCCTTCCAATTCTGCACCAAGGGATAGAGTTCAGCGAGAAATTGGCGTCGCTGAGCTTCGATCTGCCAGTCTACTTTCGCTCGTAAGCTCTTCAACTTGTCCAAGTTTTCTTGGCCGAGACGGTCGCTTTCTTCGACATCGTTGTCGTTGCTTTCGTCGCTCTCGGTGAGAAAATCAAATAGTTTGTCGGATTTGCCGATGGACATGGCCATTGTTGTAAGCGCTAAAACACAAATATAATTTTGCTTATAATTTAAGAAATTATTTCACTTTTTCCACGTAAAAATCGTTTTGATTGGCGATATATGTGCAATATATTCGCGATATGTATGTGCCATATATCGCACATATATTGGCTAGTTTACATTTGCCAATATATTGCCGATATATTGCAAATAAAAATGAAAATTAGTTTGCAATATATCGCCGATATGTTGCAACCTGAAACACAAAATTAAAAAAAACATGAGATCGTTATTTTTTTACATAGTTCGACACAAATTTATCATTAATTCGTATTTATAATTTACAATTTTTATTTTTAAACAATACATTGCAAACTTACAATTTGATTTTATTAATAGTCAAATTAGGAAAGTCTCATTAGAAGTATTTTACAAAAACTAATAATAAACATTTAACAAGGTATTATAATAATAATAATAATAGTATTAATAATTATAATACCTTGTTAAATGTTTATTATTAGTTTTTGTAAAATACTTCTAATGAGACTTTCCTAATTTGACTATTAATAAAATCAAATTGTAAGTTTGCAATGTATTGTTTAAAAATAAAAATTGTAAATTATAAATACGAATTAATGATAAATTTGTGTCGAACTATGTAAAAAAATAACGATCTCATGATTTTTTTTTAATTTTGTGTTTCAGGTTGCAACATATCGGCGATATATTGCAAACTAATTTTCATTTTTATTTGCAATATATCGGCAATATATTGGCAAATGTAAACTTGACAATATATGTGCGATATATGAGGCATTTGCCTCAGCTTTCTGATGGTGAGGTCAGATTTTCCGAAATTTTACGATTTCCCGGAGAAAATCGTCGGTAAAACTTTAAAGTCGATTATCTCAAAAACTTCATTTTTAAGATTTTTTTGAATAGTCTAGATCGAAAGATCAGGAATTTTCCTATCGATATAGACATTTTCCAGAGAGGGGTTTTTTGATTTCAGCGAAAGTAGCGAGAGCAAAAACGAACGCGGGCAGCCGTCAGTTCGCTGTCATGTTATGCGAATTATCGTAATGTCCTTTATTGACACTAGGTGGTAATAGACCATAGGCGTGTGCGCCGCGCTGGAGTAGGGAGAGAAAGAGAGACCTGACTGCAAAGTTGAAATGGCACTACTTTTCGGTTGGTGGGCGAGGGGGTGGGTAAAGAGAGAAGTACAGAGAGAGAGAGAGAGAGAGAAGAGAGAGAGAGAGAGAAAAGGAGCAGATAGCCATATGTTTTTTTAAAATCCGCAAGTGGTCACCCAAGGTTAGATGCTTAATATCACCGATACTGAGCCGTTGATTATTGGGTTATTTGATTTTTATTAAAATAACTGTGCTCTACGATTTATCGGTCTTTTTCAAGACAAACTTACTTGTTCTCTCTCACTCTCTCAAATAATATATCTTTTTAAGATAGAACTTACCCTTATTTTTGAACAAACTGTCTTTTTCGAGATAATCATGAGTTTTTTTTATGCATTAATCCTTTTGAAAAAAATGTACATTCCAACGATTTAATGAATCTCCCACAAACTTTGAAAGAGTATTTTGCTGAATATTCTGACAGTGCTAAAATCTACTAAAACTCTCTTTTACAAAAACGTAAATCGGGAGATTTTGCAGATCCGAAAAAATTTAAACCAAATTGTGACGACACAAATCACTATGATGCAATGGAAGTGTTGGAAATTTGAAAAAAAGGTCTCTGAGAATATTTCATACGAGCAAAAAGTGTTGTTACTTTCTCTCGCTCCTCAATCCTGGTCTCGTCGCAGATTAGCAGCCAATTTGAACTGTTCAGAGTGGGAAGCAAGAAAAATTATCAATACCGATTGGAATGATATTGTAAAATTATCAAATAAAAAAAGGGGGAAAGTACTTTCTGAAGAAGTAATAGTTTTGGTAACAACATTCTATGAACGAGATGACATCAGTAAACTTATGACTGGCATGAAAGACTACATTTCTGTTAAGCTGAAGGATGGTACGCGAGTGCACGTGCAAAAGAGACTACTTTTGGGAAATTTAAATGAACTTTATGCTTTATTTAAAAATGAATATAAAGATAAAAAAATAGGATACACAAAATTTGCACAATTGAAACCACCTAATTGTGTAGAAGCTGGGAGTAGCGGCACACATAATGTGTGTGTTTGTGTACATCACGAAAATGTCAAATTGATGCTTGATGCTATTGATCTTGAAGATTGTACAAAAGGTAGTCATTTATCGTTGAAAAATTATAACGATTGTATACGTGAATTGTATGTACTGAACCATCAGATAAATGTTATTTGAATGAATGTTTGAATTGTGCATCTAATTTTTCAAAACTTGAAAAAGTTATTTCAGAATATTGTGAAAAAATGAAATTGAACAGATTTCATATCAAAATTGAAAGCAAACAGATCGCTGTACATTTTTTATCGAAACACTAAAAGTTCCTGATTATCTGGAATTATTAAAAGAACGTTTAACCAAATTAAAAACACACGATTTTTTTACCAAAAGGCAAGCCGTTATGTCAAAAATTTGAAACAAAATCTTCAAGATGGAGTAAGTAATCATTAGTTTTGACTTTGCTGAAAATTATGGTTTTGTGGTACAAGATGCTGCTCAATCATTCCACTGAATAATAATCAAGCCACGATATTCACAGTTGTAATATATTATAAAAATAATAATAAGCTAACTCATAAGAGTTTGGCTATTATTTCAGATGATTTGAATCATGACACGTACGCTGTTTATGAATATCAAAAGATAATTATTGATCATTTAAAACTTGAGCATCAACTAAAAAAAATCTATTATCTTACAGATGGGGCTTCGCAGTATTTTAAAAATAAAAGCAGTTTTCACAATCTACTTTTTCATGAAAAGACTTTAATGTAAAAGCCGAATGGCATTTTTTTGCAACGGCACACGGAAAAAGTGGATGCGATGGCGTTGGTGCTAATTTAAACGAGGCGCTCGTAAAGCTAGTTTGCAGGCTACAACTAATCGAACATTAACGTCCTCTGATCTTTATCATTGGGCGCAACAATATTGTAAAGAAACTACAGTATTTTATAGTAGCAAAGAAATGCAGGAAAAAAATACCGATTTGTTAAAAACTAGGTTCAGTAAAGCAAAAACTATTCCCTGTACTTTGAAGTATCACGCAGTGTTTTTTTCTGTAGATGACATAACACCTGCACTAAAAAATACATCTTTATCTTCTCAATATGAATTATCCAAAGAAGAAAAAAAATGAAGTACGGACACTAATTCAATTTAAAATGATTGCAGTTTAGCATACCACGCCAAGCGGTCGGCTGCGCGCATGATACCCCCGTTCTTGCTCTCACTAATTCTCGCTGAAATCAAAAAAATCCTCTCTGGAAAATGTCTATATCGATAGAAAATTTCTTATCTTTCGATCTAGACTATTTAGAAAAATCTTAAAAATAAAGTTTTTGAGATAATAAACTTTTAAGATTTTCCGACGATTTTCCAAAGGAAAACGAAAAGTTTTGGAAAATTTGACCTTACCGTTGGAAAACTGAGGCGATTTCCTATCGAAACCGTAGGTTAGTTTTTTTTCTGGGTGCATTTAGGTAGTTTTACAACAAATTATAAATTGTGCGATTCAAGTCAATGATATTATGTGCTCGACCGGCCGACCGCCCGCGCGCGCACGAAAAAACCACGTTTTTTCTTCTTTCTTTCGCTACATCTCGCTAAAATCAAAAAACCCCTCTCTGGAAAATGTCTATATCAATAGGAAATTTCCTGATCTTTCGATCTAGATTATTCAAAAAATCTTAAAAATGAAGTTTTTGAGATAATCGACTTTAAAGTTTTACCGACGATTTTCTCCAGGAAATCGTAAAATTTTGGAAAATCTGACATTACCATCGGAAAGCTGAGGCAATTTCCCATCGAAATCAAGAGAGATTAAAGTCGGCGCTCGACCGTCCGGCCGCGACCAGCGCGCGCCGTAGCCGCCACGTTCGCGTTTTGTGCAAATAACAGTTACCAATTTATCTCAAAAAATTTAACAATAATATGTTTTCGATTTATTTTTTTCTCAGTGAAAATGGAATATTTCGGAAAATTGGATAGCACCATTGGAAAGCTGAGAAAAAAATAAATCGAAAACATATTAATGTTAAATTTTTTGAGATCAATTGGTTACTGTTATTTGCACAAAACGCGAACGTAGCGGCTACGGCGTGCGCTGGCCGCGGCCGGGCGGTCGAGCGCCGACTATAATCTCTCTTGTAGCTCGAAATTTTCAGTTGTTGCACACGCTGAAAAAAAGTGTTTTCGACGTAAAAAAACCTCCTCTTTCGATTGGAAATATAAAAAAGAGAAAAAAAACGTTGTTTTTTTAGATATTTAACTTTGAAATATATTTTTCAATTTTTTTCCGGGAAAATGGAAAATTGCAGAAAATTTGATCGCACCATCGGAAAGCTGAGGTAATTTTCCATCGAAAACCTATGTCACATATTTTTTTTAGGAATGTTTAGTGGCTTTCCCGGCGAGTTAGAAATTGAGAGATTTTGCTTAAAAAGGCCGCTCGGCCGGGTCGCTAGGACAGTTCAGGAATTTCGCCATCACCAATTGAAATGATTTTTACGTGGGTTTTGTCAAAAACAAAAATTACTCACTGCGCTCAATGCGATATTTCCTTTAGCTGCTTACGTTGCGATGTCCTAACGAATAATGACCTATATTTTACGCACGCACGATCTATATAGAAAAAAGTAGAACACGTAATATGGAAGCTATAGAAACCGAGATGCAGCTCGAGCTGTGTACAACGAGCGAGTGAGGTCAATGTCCCATACCGGGCGACTTTCTTTCAACTCGGCCGCTTGGGTCAAACGCACATGCGTGCGTAGGAGTACATTCTAGACAGAGCACAGACTGTATGGAAAGTATCTTTTAGTGGGTGCGAGAGAGACAAGCACACGTGAGAGATGTACATGATGCTACACGGAGGCGCATGATGCAGATAGAAATCGCTTTCACTTTTAATTACTTGAAATGTAGCCTACGGCTGCGAGTTCGATACGGCCTTGACATAATGCTTATATAGGTGACTGGATGAAAAAATTCTCGGTTGGATGGAGGATCTTGTTATGGGGTAGACTCATTGAATTTCCACGATTTCCGAGTTGGTATAATAGACATGAACATCGATCATATGTGCTGTACAATGTATACTTATGCAATATATGCAACGTATACTTGAGTAATGAAAAAAAACCTAATTACACTGACAAAAATTAAACTCTATACGTGACACGCATAATGCTCCAAAAATGAATCAAGAAAAAAGACTTCCCGTCTCGATCGAGTCCGAACTCCGAGTTTTTTTTTCGAATGCATTACTAGCATACCCCGATATTAGCTGCGATCGCCGCGGCGAACGAATTTCTCAGATTATTCATGTCGATTTCATTATTACCGTACGCTCAGCCGTGTGCGGCTACCGACCCCTCCTCCCCCCCCCCCCTTTTTTTCCCCTCGCAGCTAATATATAATATTTGAGTGCAATAGTTTCGAGGAGAAGCTGTGCGGGTAGTAGGCGCGGGTGTAGGCTAATGGTAACAGGTGGCGCGCATAGAATTTCCATATAATGGCTCTAGCCCGCTGCGCGCAGCTAAAATCCGTAAGTGCTCAGACTCTCTCTCTCTCTCTCATCGCGCTGCCTGGTAACCGCATCACGAAATCGGATCACCCACACACATACACAGCTTTCTTTTACTTTATAATATGAAGGTGCTGCCGCTGCGCACAGCCGGTAACATCCTCTCTACATTATATCCCGCAGTTTTGACCTCGAAAGTTTTCCATCTCGTGCGCGAGCGAGCGAGCGAGCCTATAATGCATAAAGTGTTTTGAGCGGAAAAGTTTGATGCGCTGATCTCGGGAAGCCCGCCGTTGCGACTACGTATACATAGAGACAGGCTTGCTTGCCTGCTTTCGCGGGAGGGTCTCGATTGAATAATTCTCTCGGCTAAATTGCCGTAGTTACACAGGCGTAGGGTGGAATAAATTTACCGATTAATAAGAAAAAACTTGATACAGTCATATGATAGCGATGTGAAAATAACAATAGTAACGATATTAATTTGTTGCCTTTAATTTTCCAATTGCAGAGTCAACGCCGCCGAGCACCAGTCCGAATCCCGTCACCACCGAGCTGGCCAGCAAAGGTATGTGCGATTGAGAGGCGGGGAGGACACGCCTTGTACGCGATTATTACATTCTTCGACCTGTCCCCCCCCGGTACAGCATCGCAAACGAATCGATGCACGGCTTGAATTCTCTTCGTCGCTTTCTCTCTCTTTTTCGTTCGAGCTCGAGCTCGTTTCAAAATTTTCGAATTTATCCACGAAATGATATTAATGGCTTATAAGAACCGAGAGAGAAAGCGAGGGTCGGTGCGGTGCATATAGGGGGTAATTTTGACAAAAGTGCAGCAAATCTCGGGAGCCGAAGCTCGCTCGCTCGCGCGAGTATTAAATATGATTTACGGCTCTATATCTGTTGCGAGTTTTGTAACTACCGAGCCGCCCGCTGTGGACGCGCAGACCTATTGTTGCGCGCCGCCCGCGACTCCAATACTTCACCTGCGCGGCATTTAATTAACGCTATAAAATTGCATCAAACCTTATACTTTTTACCCGTGTATTCGAGGATAGTCGCGTTCACTTTTTGTTTTTTACAACCGCGAGAGTATATAATGGCATCGTGAATTATGGTCGATTTACAAAAAAAAAACAGAAAAAATAAAAATCGTTTCATTAGATTGATATTTTTTTCGTACGATGGAATATCGCGGCTGGCAAAATATTCAATGAACTCAGAGGACGTTGCTTTTACAGAATCAATCGTATAATGATGCTAATTTTGTTCTCTTTCTCGTTTCACGCCAATCACTTGTCTGCAGAGTGGGACATCACGCCGGAGCTGAACAATTCGGTTTACGGCAATCCGAGCTCGCTGACCATTCACAACGATAAGAAAAAAGGTGAGACACCGGCTTTTTCACTTATACGTATACATTCGACATGGATATTGCATAGAAAATCACGGATTAAGTAGACACGCGAGAGCTCGAAAATTGGCGCGCATCGCTCGCTCGCGCGCGCAGTTATTGGCAGCGAAAAAGTCGAGCGGAACAGAAAAAAATTACGGGTCTTGAGATATATATCAGCTGCCACGGGTATTGCACAGCTTGTTCTTGTATATAGTACGAAAATGTTCGACTTGGAGCTCTGCGGAGAGAAAGAGAGAGATTGTAACATCAATATTTCATATATGCTAACGCGCCAGAACTAATAATGCTCTTTCTCTCTTATAGCACGAAATGCTAGGCAGAAAGAGCCAAGAATAATATTAAAGCTCTCTCTCTCTCTTCTCTCCCGCTCACTGCACAGGCGCATCCTAATATTATGTACTCGCGTATAGGAGCTTTTCATCTCTCGTCGTCGTACGTAGTAGTCGTGGTTTTGCTCGCGTGCGAAATAATCCTACTGTGTGCACACACCAACACACACAGATACATACAGAGCAGCGGCACATACCGGTTGAAATAACGCGCGCGCGCGCATTCACTCAACTCGAGAGTTGCTTATACATACACATCGTAGTATTATGCATATGTACGCGTGTTTGCATGTGCATACAAGAGAGAGAAAGAGAGAAAGAGAGAAAGAGATAGGTGTGCGCTGCAGATGCTTATATTGAATTTTCACGAAAATATACCTTGTGGGGCGCAAAAACAATCGTGTAATTTTGTCCATTGTCAAAGATTTTTTTCTCTGCGATGTTTACTTCCCTCGCGGACATCATGCATATACAGTTTCAATTGCGAGCGTCGAGGCATCGCTTAAACATTTGTACCGCGCGCAGCCGGTGACTGCGGTCCTGCACTGTATCCATATGCAATGCATCTCTCTCTTCTCTCTCTTCTCTCTCTCTCTCTCCATATAAGCAACCACTGTTTCGCTCTGTATACCGGCTTCGCGCGCAAGAGCTCGCAAGAAGAGAGAATACAATGTGTGTAGATGTATGCAGCGTACCGTACGTGGCGGAAGTTGTTCCACGCGATGTTGCTTAGCTCTCTGCATATGGATAGCGGTAGCCCGGCACAGCTGAGATTTGCAATTGGCGCGTTACTTATTACGACGACGTCGTCGCGCGCGCGCGCGTGCATGAGTTAGCAGCTCGAGCCGGTGCGCAGGCGAGCTTCGACTCTAGTCGTCCGCGAGACATTAACGTTTCGTCTCGTTTCTGGGAATACGTGTATAAACGAATATGTACATTAAGTCGCGTCTCTTGTACTTCTGCCGTAATAAAATGCGGAAAAGACTTTTGAAAAGGGTAGAGCAAGCTCCAAACACAACCGGGTTTCAAAAGTCAGTTCGTTTGAACGTATAACTATAAGAGCATTCATAAATTAATTAGATTCAAAAGCTGATTTTACTCTTAAACTTCATTTTTTCACGTTCGAAATCAATTATGACATCTAGCGTCTGAATTCGGAACTCGTCCCTGCCAGATACTGTATTTTTACGGTGCATAACTACATTTATTTGTGGGTACACATAAAATTACTTATTGTTTAGCCACAGGTGCATTATTTAAATAAAAAGATTTTGATTATAATTTTTTTAATCGTTCAAGTAGCAAAGCTTGTTGCCGAAATTATGACGTCGATTTAGCTCGCTCGAAAGACACTAGAATTTTCTGGGTAATTTTGTTTTACTATCTTCGCGTCTTTGATCTTCGCGATTTTTTTAATTTTTGAAAGAAACTACCATACAGACAAAAAATACAAAGAACGAAAAAACCTTTAGAATTAGTCGATGAATAATTTTTTCTAATTTCTAATTACTAAGTGCCGCGCTGTGCGGCACTGGGAGAGTTGACGTGAAATGCCACATATATAATATGCGTGCACTTGCAATACAACGCGTACACACGGCCCAAACGTGCGCTCATGCTGCAGAAGCTTGAGGGAAAAAAAAACTTGCAGTTGAAAATCGTTTAACCGAACGTATGACTAATATTGAATTATCCCTCGTGAGAGGTGGCATTACGATGATAGATGTATTGCACTCGTGCGTGTTTACCCGCATTCACACACATACATACGTCGAGGACGCGCGCCGAGAGTGGGAGGATCTTTGCTTACCAGCGTGTACTTCGAACATGCCATTCGATCGTTCGGCAGCCAGTAGTAGTGTAGGCGCATGGCATAGATAATATTCGCCCGGCGCACGTGCGAAAGTTTAATAACTCTCGCTGACCGATGAAGATGATAACGTTGGGGACGCGACGACAACTACGATAATAATCATGACGGTGATGATGAGATAATGATGCAGCTTAACGAAGGCACGAGTCGAATTCGAAGCTTGCGAGTTCGAGGGGAACGATAAATTGACAAACGTTTCGAAGCTTAATTGGTAATGTTCGAATGATTGATAATTATTGAGACTCGCGCTCGTTTTGGACAATCGCGGTTGGTATTCATTCCTTTTTTTTTTTAATGTTTACTTTATTGACACTACGCTAAACGTATAAAAATATAAACATAATTTCTATTCTCTTATCGGATACTCGCGATTACAGAGTGTTCTGGCACACGCAGCGAACGTTAACATCGATAAAACGCGCGGCAAAATTACGCGCCCATAAGTGTGCTACGTTTTACAAGCTCTCTCTCTCTCTCTCCCTCTCGCCAACTGTGTTAACCACGATGTACTTTTAATATCGTTAAATGAGCTGTGTAACAATTTCCGGTTTTGTGGAACGCTAATAATAATACCGCGCGATAGTAACGACGATCGAGCTGACCGCAGTACTGCACACGAAGGAGAAAGGATACGGCTAAATTTATTTACTCGGCTCGCGCGGAGACCAAGAGGGGATGAATTTTTGATTTTTTGTGGGTAATTGCACGATTTCGAAAGACTCGCGTATAACTGTTTATATATAGTCGAGGAGACGAAGCACTAAAATCGGCTACATTTCGAAAAAAGCCTGCAGTAAGTCGGATCGAGATGCGGTTTTCGGCATTCGATTCAGAAACGCCACCCGAAACTTTGTGACCGTATGCGATCAATTGCAAATGAAAAATGCATATATGCAACGCTAAATTGCATTGTTATAAGCGCATTGAATAATTGCCAAAGATGAAATATTTGCAACTTGCTAAAAAATTAAATAAATCGGTCCAATTTTGTTACTCGGGGGTTTTTGGGGTCGCTGATTACGAATACGAGGTCGGCGATCCCCTCCGAAGCACCTGGGGCTCAGGGCGGCCGCCAACTACGTCTTCTACGAGACTTTTTCTTGAAAATGATCGGAAATTCATGCAACAATACTTACTCGGGGGTTTTCGGGGTCGCTGATTACGACTACGAGGTCGGCGATCCCCTCCGAAGCACCTGGGGCTCAGGGCGGCCGCCAACTACGTCTTCTACGAGACTTTTTCTTGAAAATGATCGGAAATTCATGCAACAATACTTACTCGGGGGTTTTCGGGGTCGCTAATTACGAATACGAGGTCGGCGATCCCCTCCGAAGCACCTGGGGCTCAGGGCGGCCGCCAACTACGTCTTCTACGAGACTTTTTCTTGAAAATGATCGGAAATTCATACAGCAATATTTACTTGAAAGTTATTTTATTATTTGTTATTGATAATTTGTGAAGAATAAGTCAGATAATGAATCAATCATGCTCAGATCAAAAATTTCATATTTCGCGCTTTTAATATTTCACAGTTGGTAGCTTTAAGAGCAGGGCAGTTCGGGAGTATACTGCGCATGTTTTTCAGTATACGCTGTCTTTGCTAGGCGTGAATATAATATTCCATAGTTGGTACTGCTTTCAAATTTCAATGAGAAGCAGTGTTTGAGACGACGCACGAGGTAGCAGAAGAAATTAACCGTTTTTGATCAACTGCCTTGGCGTTTCTCGTGTTTTACGTTTGTTCCAAACGTTACAAGTTTTTCTCAATTTAATACTGTAGTTAGTTTCAACAAAGTGATATTTTTAATAAACTGTTTCAAAAAACTGTTCTTCAAGTGCTATTATACTCTGTGAAGTATTTTCTTTTTCTACTGTAGTCTAAGTAAGTCTAAGTAAGTCCTTCAGTGTCGTTTTTTAAAATTATTCTGAACTAAACATTTTTATATGTGAATACAAATTAATATTTTTTTTCCATTGCAGGAGACCTTGTTTAAACAGTTTACAATTCATTTAGTTTTGTAATTATATTGTCATATTTTCCAATAACTTCAACGGTTTCGTCATATCATCCATTTAATATAAAAAAATGTGAGTAAATAAAATATTTTTCTGAATGAGTTCCTTTGTTAGATGGAATCATAATACTAATAGTTTCATCAGCATAAACTTAATATCTACATAAAATCTTTATATGTTTTTAGATAATTTTTCAAAGATGGAAACTGAAGGAGAAATCTCTTGCGTTATTTGCAAATATGTGGAAAATTGGGTGAATGATATGGGAATCGATATCGCAGATGATACTTTGTGTTCCGTGCAAAAAGAGGAATCAAAAATATATGCCTAATTTCGTCTACGACTCGTAATGATGGATTGCATAAACATATTGAGAAAGAGTCTCAAATAATAGTACATGATAAGTGTCGTACAAAATATATAAAAAAACTATTGCAGTATCTACACCAAAAAAAAGAAAATTAACCGATTCTTCAGATGTTACTAGTAGCTCTGATGAGAGTGAAGTTCAAGAATCTCAATTTAATTTTGATAAGCATTGTATTATATGTGCTAAAAAGATACATCGAGGCCAACCAACATCTGCTTTGACCACCGATGGAAAGCCCAGTGTTATCAATTATCTCTCAAGTACTGATACATTAACTGAAGCAACTCGTAATGAAATTTTAACAAACTCTTATGTTTGGACGATGAAAGATTATCGAAAGCCAAATATCACCGTAAAACGTGTTCGGCAAATTTGAGACAATTTTCCGAAAAATACAAAAATGAAAACGAATTAAGCGCAAAAATTCGTCGTTCAATGGAAGAAATTTTTAATTATGTAGATGATAATTCAGAAAATCAGTTTCTCCTTGAAGATTTTCTTAAAATTTTGAATGATAAAGATATGTACGTACCAAACTCAACAACAATATGGAATAAGTTGAAAAATCATTATCAAGATGATATTTAATTATTAAGAAGCAAGGAGCTCCAGGAGGATGTATTTTAAAAGAACGAGGTTACGAAGTTTTGCGTACACATCATAAAAAGGCAAAAAATGATAATTATCATTTTGAGATTATTGACATGGCATGCAAAATTCTCACTGATGACATCAAAGAGCACACAACTGAGAATATAAACGTGTACCCGCCAAGTGATAATATGTTTCCCACAGTTGAGAGCATTCCGCAGAAATTGAAGTACTTTTTAGAGAAGCTTTTGCTAAATCAGTACAGAAAAAAGAAAAATTCTGAATTTTATGAAACACAATTAATTTCTTTAGCTCATGCCATCATGTCAGCTATGTTTCCCCGTCTTAGAACTTATTTTTTGCTCGTGCAAAAATGATTGCACAAATACGTGCGGCTGCCGTAAGCATGGATTGGTTTGTACCATAGCTTGCCAACATTGCGCTGGAGCTGATTGCTCCAATACTGAGAGGTATGATGAAGTTCAATTATCATCCGATGATGTTCAAGATTATTAATCAAGATTAATCCATTTTAAAATAAAGTTTTATAAACCAAAATAATCAAATCAGAAGTTATTTCTAGACCTCCCCCTGCTGAAAATTATTGCATGATTTCCGATCATTATTAAGCAAAAGTCTCGTAGAAGACGTAGTTGGCGGCCGCCCTGAGCCCCAGGTGCTTCGGAGGGGATCGCCGACCTCGTATTCGTAATCAGCGACCCCGAAAACCCCCGAGTAAGTATTGTTGCATGATTTCCGATCATTATTAAGCAAAAGTCTCGTAGAAGACGTAGTTGGTGGCCGCCCTGAGCCCCAGGTGCTTCGGAGGGGATCGCCGACCTCGTATTCGTAATCAGCGACCCCAAAAACCCCCGAGTAACAAAATTGGACCGATTTATTTAATTTTTTAGCAAGTTGCAAATATTTATCTTTGGCAATTATTCAATGCGCTTATAACAATGCAATTTAGCGTTGCATATATGCATTTTTCATTTGCAATTGATCGCATACGGTCACAAAGTTTCGGGTGGCGTTTCTGAATCGAATGCCGAAAACCGCATCTCGATCCGACTTACTGCAGGATTTTTCGAAGTAGAATGCTTCATCTCCTCGACTAATAATACACGAGGAGGACTCGAAGTCAGCAGGAGCAAGTTGTTCGCGAAGACGGACGATAACGATTGTTTGAGTAGACGACTTGACTTTAATTGTTGCTTTACGTGTGTATGTATGTTCAAGTGTGTACGTGTATATACATGTTTATTATACGAGTCGCGAGAGCGAGCGCAACTCTTGATTGGCCTGATTCGCGCAGAACTATACGCGCGCGACAATTGTTCGAGTTCGTATATAGCGTCAAGACGCGGCCGAGTAAATACCAACATAATGTATACGTACAGCATTATCGTTAATTGTCACCGGCGCATCGTTGATTAATGAATAATAATTGCGTCTGTTTTACTTTGTATCACGTGTTTACGTGCGTCTGTTTGTGTCTTGTTCGCAGGTGGCAAGAAGACGCCCTCGAAGTTGAACGAGATCAGCAAGCACGAGCAGAAGTTCGGCAGCCTGGACAAGAAGCGCAACATGGAATTGTCGTCCAGTAACGGTGAGTTTGACGAGGGTCGCCGGGGTCGTCTGACGAGCCGAGGCAAGAAGATTATTATTGACGATTCGTACGCGAGGAGATGCCGCGAATAGAGTGGAGACAATAGCGAGACGAAGGCATGCTTCCGTACACTTTTAAAAGTTGATCAGTAGTAAACGTTGATGTGTTCTTGAGTCTAAGTTCAGAATTGGGTACTCGCTACTTCGATTTACAAAAATCAAAAAAAAAAAAATTGAAAAAATTAAATTCATTTGTTAATGACAAATTCAATTCAAATGAAAAAACCAATGAGCGCAGGCTATTGAATAAGATTTTGAATTAATAAAAGTACTCATAAAAGGATAAAGCAACTACGAGAGCTTTTACTAATTTTAAAAAAATTTAGAAAACAGTTTTTAATTTCAGATAAATTATTAAGTGGTTCCACCGTTGATTATTTTCGGTAAAAACTATACAGCGAAAGATTTATCAAAAATTCACGTGAAAAACTCGTGGTTTATTGTTGAAACGCCCTCACAAACAAAAAAGTGTGATGTTATTTGATATTAGGTATGACTCAATCATTTTGGCCCAATTTTTATTGAAATTTTCGAAAAATATAAGTACAAAAATCTATACAGTCGTCATTTCTTCTCATTTTTCACTTGCGTAATCTTTACGACCTTCATGGCGCGTCTTTTGGTGGTAAAGCAAATTGAATTTTTGTCCAAATTTTTTCTCGTACTTGTCGCGTAAGTAATCTTATTTGTGACTCCCGTGGGCTGTAGTTATGTGCAAGAGCAAACTAGATTTATTTCCGAATTTTTTTTCGCAATTGTCACACGAGTAATCTTTGCGACCATCGTGGACTGTCTTTTGGTGTCTACACAATTTTGATTTTTCTCCAAATTTTTTCTCGCACTTGTCGCATGCAAAAACTTTGCGACCTTCGTGTATTGTCTTATAGTGCTTTAATAAATCTGCTTTGCCCCGATATTTTTCTCACTATTGTCACATTTGTAATCTTTGCGACCTTCATGGACTGTCTTTAGGTGGCTGAGCAAACTCTGTTTTTGTGTAAATTTCTTCTCACACTTGTAACATGCAAAATCTTTATGACCTTCGTGAACTGTCTTTTGGTGCAAGATCAAATTGCTTCGAATCCCAAATTTCTTTATACATTTGTCACATGCGTAATCTTTTCGACCGTCGTGTACTACCTTTTGATGGAAGAGTAAATTAGATTTGTGTGAAAATTTCTTCTCACACTTGTCACATAAATAATCTTTCCGACCCTCGTGTACGGCCTTTTGATGATGAAGCAAATGCGATATTTGTCCAAATTTCTTCTCGCACTTGTTGCAAGTAAAATCTTTCCGACCTTCGTGGACTGTCCTTTGGTGCTTCAACAAATTTGATTTACTTCCAAATTTACTTTCGCAGTTATCGCATGCGTAATCTTTACGACCCTCATGGACTGTTTTTTGGTGAAAAAGTAAAATATTTTGTAGTGCAAATTTCTTCTCGCACTTGTCACATGCGTAATCTTTTCGACGTTCGTGTACGGTCTTTTTGTGCTTCAAAAGATCTGCTTTTCTTCCAAATTTTCTCTCGCATTTGTCGCATGGATGATCTCTACGACCCTCGTGGAGTATTGTCATATGCAAGACTAAATTTCTCCTATTTGCAAATTTCTTTCCACAGTTGTCACATAGGTAATCTTTGAAGATAGTGGAATCGAAATTTTTCTGACCATCATGTTCCGTCTTTATGTGCTTGAACAAACGATATGTAGTATCAAATCTCTTAGCGCACATTTCACACAAGTAATTTTTCATAACTTCGTGGAATATTTTTTTGTGCTTGAGTAAATTTGATTTATTTTCAAATTTTTTTTCGCACTTGTTACATGAATAATGTTTAAGATCTTTGTGAATTAATTTTTGGTGCGTAAACAAACTCGATTTTTTCACAAATTTTTTTTCACACTGGTTGCATGGTAAATCTTTGCAGCCTTTGTGTACCGATATTTGGCGTCTACTCAAATTACTTCGGAACTTAAAATTCTGTTCGCACTTTTCACATGCGAAATCTCTCCGGTCATTGTGAAATGTGTTTCGGTGGGTGACCATGCTTGATTCTAGTGTAAATGACTCCTTACAAATATCACAAACGTATATTTTTTTCGTCTGAAACAATAACGTTATGTTCATTCAAATGAACTTCAGAGACAACTTCCTCGGATTTCTTCTCATTTTTGTCCATTTTAGTGTTTGAATTGAACGATGGATCTTTCTATTTAGCACCACTAAAATTGAATGAGTAAAATTTATCTTATGACATTATAACTTATTTCATCAGAGAAGACAACGTTCAAACTGATTTATTTTCACTATAAACATCATCAGTGTACGAGAGACGTTGTTGAAACGGTTTTGTGATCATATTGTTTACGATTAAGACCGATTTATATGTTTATAAATTATATTAACAAATCCGAAACAATTTAAAATTCGAACGTGACAATTTTGAGGAATTGGTTTACACTTTTAAAACCAAGTACTTCTCAAAAAATTTCTGATAAACAACATCAAGTTCACACAAAAAACATCCAGTAACTATCTCATACAAATGTCTAATAAAAAATTTTAATATTCCCTCCAAAATTTGCCATAGCGTAATTGGCGTGCTCCATAAATCACCACTAATTGTGTACATGGCCGATTCTCTGTAAAGTCGAATGGCCAAAAAAAATTTTTTTTTGCAAATATGAAAAACTTGTTGTTTTTGATGTCGGGTTGTCCCAAAAAAATTTTAGAAAAATTTGGACCTTCTATAACACTTTTTCAGAAGCCCAAAGTTGGTCATTTTAGCGTTTTTTCGAAATTCATGAAAAATTACAAATATTGAAATAATTCCTAAATTAAAGTAGAATGATTTAAAAGTAACCATGAGCTTTTTTGTTGGAAATTGTTCAAATTTTCAGAAAAAAAACATTTCAAAGTAATTAGAGCAACCTGTGGGGTTATAGGACGTAAACGAATTGAAAAAACCGCTGCCAATGTATTGGCAAGTAGCTTCCTCATACTTTTTTTTTAACTTGAAAATGATTTGGAAATATTAATATCATCTTTTCTAATTTGTTCACAAAACAGTTTCAATCATAAATTATTTCTCAACCAAACGATACGAAAAAGAAAAAAAAATTTTTTTGTTCGTTTTTCGCTAAATCAAATTTTTTGGCTTCATCCTTAATCCATCCATAAACAATGTTTTGACACATCATAAATTTTGAACACGAAACAACACAAAACTAAGAAAAAAGAAAAAATCATAAAAACCAAATTTCATTTTCAAAACGTAACTTTTCAAACTTACGGTGAATCTATATACTTTCTATCTTAAATCAAAGGTTAAAAGCTCTTCCTTAAAACAAGTATTACTTTTATTAAAAAAAACCAGTTTGTTTTAGAACAAATATGACAGAACTAAAAAAAACATGAAAAAAATAATTTTTTTTCTCGAAAATACCTCATAACTTTTTAAATACTTAACGCAGAGCTAAAAATGATGTTTGGCTTCTTCCTTACATCAAAACGAATAAAATGAGATATCTACAGTAACGATACGAACTACCATCATCGAGATATCACTGCGCACATCCCAACACACGCACACACACACACACACACATACAGACATGTGACAGCAATTCGGTCTAGTTTAAGAATATATAAGTAAAAGTACTCTACGATTTTTAGTTATGAAAGTCGAAAATCGATCCGTCACAAAGCTTCCTCTATGAGGAAGCAAAAAACAAAAAACACAAAATCTAATCGAGTTCGAACTTGAATTTTTTTCCAAAACTATGTAAAAAGCTTTCTAAACATGTTAACTACTTGTAAATGGTCTTAAAATTTAACGCAATGTAGACAACAATATGTGGCGAAAAACGTGCAAAAAAGGTCTAAACATGGCTGTTTTTGGTGATTTTAGGCATTTTGGGCCTATTTTAGGGCCTATAAAATACAAACAAGTTTCGGCGTGTGCGCCACGCAACTGTACGTCGTGCGAATCTTCTGAACGATCGTCTTACGTGAATTGTTTTTCTTCGTTGGTGAGATCTGTTTTGAATAACAGTGAAATTTTTTTGATTACATGTTAATATTTTGACTATTTAAGACCATTATATTATAAAACATAAATTTTCACACAATACTCTTGAATGGTTTTTCTTTCGATCAATATAACTTAAGTGACAGAAAAAATAGGAAAAATCTTTCAAAAATACATATTTACTTCAAACCCGTTTTGCTGAGTGAAAAATGCATTTTCCAGAAAAACTAATGTCACCACCAGAAAGCGCAGGCAAAAATCTATCGATTTTCGACTGCAAAATATTTTTCCAACGTCATGGTGTTTGTGCTAGCGAATTAGAAAAGCCGAGATCGATTAAAAAAGCCGTGCGCGCTTGGCCTGGATGAATCTCCGTGGACGCGGTCATATGTTTGCATGCACGCAGTTGGATTTTTTTTATTGTTTTATAATGATATTGCAATAAATAATAATTATAAAACTACAAGTATTCCAAACCAGTATCATTTTTAGTGCTACCTTTGTCGCTAACAATGCAAAGTAAATTATATCTGCGTATTTACTTTACGTAGATCTAACACGACTCGATGTCGATGAATTGATCGTAGCACGAGCTGCGCGCATCGAAAACGGCGATGCAGGCACGCTAAAATGTAAAGCATGGACGCGCCAGAAACGCAGAGCAGCGGCATCGATTTACATAAAGCGCTCACCGCTTTCTCTGATGTAGTGTCGCTCTTTTATGAGAAGATGGCGTATCACCTTTTCGGGTGCTGGTGTGCGTCGCGTTAATTGGTGTAAACATTTCTCCGTGTGGCGAATTGGAAAAAGTTTTGTATTCATTCCAACTTTCGTTTGCCGCTCAAGCATTCGAAATATAAATTTTGAATTGATAAAAGTACTCATAAAATAATAAACCAATTACGAGGACTTTAACTGATTTTGGAGAAATTTGGAAAATTTTTTGTTTCAATTAAATAATTAAATGGTTCCAACGTTGGTTTTTTACATTATAAGCTTTAGAAAGTTAGAAATTGTCAAAATATCACATCTCTAAATAAGACGTGAAAAAACTCGCAATTAATTGTTGACACAACGACACAAACAACAAAGGTGTGATGATAGTTGACATTAGGTATGACTCAATCATTTTGGCCCAATTTTTATTGAAATTTTAAAAAAAGATAGGTACAAATATCTGTTCAATCGTCATTTCTTCTCGCATTTTTAACATGTGACCTTCATACAGCGTCTTTTATTTATAGAGCAAATTGAATTTTTGTCCAATTTTTTTTTCTTACTTGTCGCAGAAGTAATCTTATTTGTGACCTTCGTGGACTGTTGTTATGAGCAAAAGAAATTGCATTCAAGTCCGGATTTGATTTCGCATTTGGCACACGTGTTATCTTTGCAATCTTCGTAGAATATTTTTTTTATGCTTTTTCAAATTACTTCTATCCCCAAATTTCTTTTTGCACTTGTCGCATGCGTAATCTTTGCAAACTTCATGTGCTGTCTTTAGGTGGGTGAGAAAATTCCCTTTTTATGTCAATTTCTTCTAACGCGTGCGTTATCTTTAGGACCATCGTGTACTGTCTTTTGGTGCAAAAGAACATACCATTTTTGACTATATTTCTTTTCGCACTTGTCGCATGCGTAATTTTTGTGACCTTCGTGTATATCTTTTGATGTTTTAACAAATTTGATTTGCTTATATATTTTTTTTCGCATTTGTCACATTCGTAATCTTTGCCTTCATGAACTGTCTTTTGGTGCATGATCAAATTGCTTCGAATCCCAAATTTCTTTATACATTTGTCACATGCATAATCTTTGCGACCGTCGTGTACTACCTTTAGGTGGTAGAGCAAATTCGATTTTTGTGTAAATTTTTTTTCGCACCTGTTACATGCGAAATCTTTACGACCTTCGTGAACTGTCTTTTGGTGCATGATCAAATTGCTTCGAATCCCAAATTTCTTTATACATTTGTCACATGCATAATCTTTGCGACCGTCGTGTACTACCTTTAGGTGATAGAGCAAATTCGATTTTTGTGCAAATTTCTTCTTGCATCTGTCATGAGAAATCTTTGCGACCTTCGTGTTGTGTCTTTTGGTGTAAAAGCAATGCGATATTTGTCCAAATTTCTTCTCGCACTTGTCGCATGCGAAATCTTTCCGACCTTCGTGGACTGTCCTTTGGTGCTTCAACAAATCTAATTACTTCCAAATTTACTTTCGCATTTATCGCATACAAAATTTTTGCGACCCTCATGGACTGTCTTTTGGTGAAAAATCAATTTCGATTTATGACCAAATTTTTTCTCGCATTTATCACATGCGAAATCTTTCCGACTTTCGTGTACTATCTTTTGATGACAAAGCAACTGCGATTTTCGTCCAAATTTCTTTTCGCATTTGTTGCATGGATGATCTTTACGACCCTCATGGACTATTGTCACGTGCAAGACTAAATTTTGCTTATTTGCAAATTTCTTTCCACAGTTGTTACATAAGTAATCGTTGAAGACTTTCAAGGTGAAATCTTTCTGACCCTCATGGACTGTTTTTATGTGCAAATGCAAACTCTGTTTATTTCCAAATCTCTTCGCACACTTTTCACATAAGTAATCTTTGAATACTTCGTGGAATATTTTTTTGTGCTTGAGTAAATTTGATTTATTTTCAAATTTTCTCTCGCATTTGTTGCACGTTAAATCGTCGCGATATTTGTGTGCTAATTTTTGGTGAGTAATCAAACTTGATTTTTTACCAAATTTCTTTTCGCATCTGTCGCATGCAAAATCTCTGCGGTCTTTGTGCACTAATATTTGATGTCTACTCAAATGACTTCGGAACTCAAATTTCTCTTCGCATTTGTCACAAGCATATTCTTTTCGTTCATTGTGTATTGTGTTTCGGTGTGCGATCATGCTTGATTCTAGTGTAAATGACTCGTGACAAATATCACAAACGTATCGTCTGTCGTCAGAAAAATCAATGTCTTGTTCACTTGAATTATCAATTAAGACAACTTCATGCAATTTTTTCTCATTTTCATCCATTTTGATGCCAAAATTAAACGATGAATCTTTCTACTTAATGACACGTAAATTGAACGAGTAAAATTTATCTACTTACTGTTATGACTTGTTTCATCGCAAAGACAGCATTGAAACTAATTTGTTTTTGACTATAAACATGATTAGTGTTCGATGGGCGATGTGAAAATTATTCGTGATCATATTGTTTACAATTAAGTTTCCGATTTATTGGTTTATACTTAGAAAATTTGAAATCATTTAAAATTCTAACTTGGTGACGATTCCATCGATGAATTTTGTGACCTTCTGAAACCAAGACTCCAAAAAAAATTCCGACAGACAACATCAAGTTCACACAAAAAACATCGAGTAACTAGATTCTTATACACATGTCTACTACAAAATTTTAATATTCCCTCCAAAATTTGCCGCCCCACACCATGGCGTGATTGGAATGCTCTATAAACCGCTACAATTATGTATATGTATACACATACGAATTTTTACAAATCCATGTGAATCCAATATTAATGTGTATAGAGTATATTTCATAATACCAATTTGTTAAAAAATACTACTAACTGCTGTTATTAAACGACTGTTTTTCACTTTCAAAATAAGTAATAATTTTGAACGAAAATCAAGGATTAACATTGCAAAATTCTTTTTGTATTGTAACAAGATTTATCACAGTTAACGGTATCACATTTGACCACGAGCTTTTTGACTTCATGAACAGATCGAATAAACTTGCAAGTAGCAAAAAAATCTCTGAATAGCATCTATAATGATGTATCCTATCATCTAAATAAATAAGAAAATTTCAATAAATTCCTTTAAAAGAATTAAAATCCAATCCATTTTTATTGTCTTAAGAAATTAAAAGATCGACATGATTCTGAAAAAAGTTCATATATCTTATTATCAATATAATTCTCAGTCAAGCCTAGCCAGGGTCGGACTAGGCAAAATTTTTCAACCGGGAATTCAAAACCGAATCGGCGCCAATAAATTTTTACCGCACCGTATGAAAATGATTAAACAAATGAAGCGTTGAAAATTATAACTATGTATAATAATACACATCGAAATGAAATGAATACGAAAAAACATAATTTTTATACTTTTTATAAAAACTGCTAAAAAAATTAGATTATTAAAATAAATTTTAATAATTTGCTTTTGAATGCCACTTCGTCGATTATTTCTGCAAGGTTGAAATTTTTCAATATTTCTTCTTCCACTGACATAAGCATAAAAGATTCTAAATGGTTTTGCGTCAAATTAGATCTTAATATGTTCTTAATAAATTTAAGAATTGAACAACTTCTTTCGCAAGCTACTTTCGTATAGGAAAGAGTTAGCATGTACTTAAAAGCTAGGCCAATTGCAATGCAGGTGCCAGTGAGCATGTTATACCTGCTACGAAGCCTGTAGCAGCAAACCAGGCAATTTTTGCAGGTTTTTCCTTTTATTTCGCAGATATTTGCATTATCTAATTCATCGTTAATCATTTTGATCTTCTTCGACAGTGCTACACTGATATGATTCTAAATTTGACTTTTTGATTATTTTCCAATTTCGAGACAAATGTTTTAATTCTGTACGCAAATTTTCTCCGGTTGCATTTTTATCAAATTTCAATAAATTTTTACTTAACTCTTTGAAAGCGGAAGAGCTTACTCCTTGAAGATTAATGTTAGGAAAAGCTTTAGGATCTAAGTAAGCTAAATCAGCGTTAAGAGTATTGTTTCCAAAATTAAATCGTGTCTTCAAACTTATTGTTGCTGCATCGACTATCTTATTAAATATGTTTACTTCAAACGATTTCAAAGGATCCTGAATGACCGTGTCTGGAGCTTGTTCTCCTGGCATCTTTTTATCTTCCGAACTCTTTTTTTAACAAGTTCGGACTCAATTTTAACATCAATATCTTTATTCTCAAGTTCTATCGAACACCAATTCACAAATTCGTCAGCTTTTTTTTTATCTCTAAAAAGTTATTCCTCAATATATCAAGAGCTTTCGTTGCATCTTTAATGAAATGGTACGCTTTCAAAATATCAAAACCACTTGTCTGCAGATATTTTAAAAGTGGTGTCGTTTCTTTATAAATGTGTAGAAAAATAAAAGCTGTTAAAATGGTTTCGTATTTTAACAAATTTTCTTTGTACATTTTAGCTCTGACTTTTTCATCGGGGTTTGGTCGCTCGTCATTTTCTATGTCATTTAATACGCATATAATATTCATGTATAGAGAAGTTTCCTTATTTTCTAAAGATCCAAAAACTTTATTTAAAGCATTAGCTTTAGCCCACCATCGAGTTTCCCCTATAAGATTTGTTTTTTTAAGGCGTGGATCTGTATTTGCATTCTCCCATTTATCCATTCGCAAATATGATCGCTTGAAAAACGCTGCAATATCATTCAACAAACTAAAAAAAGAAGCACATTGAATTACAGAACTAGTTGTATCTGTGAGAACAAGATTCAGTATGTGTGCATAGCACCAAACATGTACTAATTCTGGAGATTTTTTGGATAACCATGCACTGAATCCATCATACTGTCCTTGCATATTTGCAGCTCCATCTGTTGAGCTCCCAATGCAATTTTCAATTTTTATACCGGTAGCTTGTAGAATTTTCATTAATAAATTTTGTAATGACACTCCAGTTCCAGAATGAGATCGAACTACAGCGAGAAGTTTCTCTGAAACTTGATCATTATATACGTATCTAATAACTATACTGCACTGATCTTGACTTGCAATGTCTTGTGTAGTATCAATTTGTATCGAATACATTCCTGCATCTTCTACTTCTTTTGTTATTACAGCTTTTATTTTAGTGCCAAAAATCTTCACAATGTTATTAATAGTGGTTTTCGAGAAAAGAGTCACGAAATTACCTCTATCTTTTGGCCTTTTTTGTCCTTCAATTTGCCTTCTTCAAGGCACTCTTTTTGCTTCAATGCTTCATTGTGTTTACTTTTTTCAATGCATTCATTGATATGATCTTTTAATAATAAATCATACTTTGAAAGAAGCATTAAAATTTCCAAAAAATTTCAGTGATCCTTCGATTTATTTTCTAGAGTGTAAGCTGTTTCTTCGCACGTCTAAAGCTTTGTCCTCTTTTACCGATAAGATTTACAATATTCACAATTCTTTCCATAACCATTCTTTTTTTTTAACCTGCTCATTTCTGATGCTCAACTGATTTGAAAGTAATAAGTTCTCAACATCAACCAATTGCCGTTTCATCAAGTATGCTTCTACACACTGCTTGTGTCTAGAGCTAGATTCATGTTCATTCGCTCTTTGATGAACGTGCGATTTGTCTTTTAAACCATCAATAAAAATGCCACCTTCAGAAGATTTCGTGTATGCTAAGCATATACTGCAATATAAAGTACTGCTTGTATCATCATATGTGAGCCAAATTCTGTTTGGTCCATCTTTCCTTTTGAAAGCTTTCTGAATGATGATATGAGAAGAATTTTGTCGGGAATGGTAGTTAAAAAACATGTCAAGATCAGAAGCCACAGGTCGAGAGAAAAAATTTAGGCTCCCTAGCATTAGGGATCTTCACCTTTACCAAGTTTTCATACTAACTCAAATTCTACAGATCGTCCTGTACAGTGGCGAATTGGAAAAAGTGTCATATTCATTCCAACTTTCATTTGCCGCTCAAGCAATTCGAAATATAAGATTTTGAATTGATAAAAGTACTCATAAAATGATAAACCAATTACGAGGATTTTAACTGATTTTGGAGAAATTTGGAATAAATTTTTTGTTTCAATTAAATAATTAAATGGTTCCAACGTTGGTTTTTTACATTATAAGCTTTACAAAGTTAGAAATTGTCAAAATATCACATCTCCAAATAAGACGTGAAAAAACTCGCAACTAATTGTTGACACACCGACACAAACAACAAAGGTGTGATGATAGTTGACATTAGGTATGACTCAATCATTTTGGCCCAATTTTTATTGAAATTTAAAAAAAATGATAGGTACAAATATCTGTTCAATCGTTATTTCTTCTCGCATTTTTAACATGTGACTTTCATACACCGTCTTTTATTGATAGAGCATAGTGAATTTTTGTCCAAATTTTTTTTCTAACTTGTCGTAGAAGTAATCTTATTTGTGACCATCGTACACTGTATCTAGGTGGTTGAGCCAATTTCCTTTTTGTGTTAATTTCTTCTAATGCATGCGTTATCTTTACGACCATCATGTACTGTCTTTTGGTGCAAAAGAACATACCATTTTTGGCTAAATTTCTTTTCGCACTTGTCGCATGCGTAATTTTTGCGACCTTCATGGACTGTCTTTAGGTGGCTGAGCAAAGTCTTTTTTTGTGTAAATTTTTTTTCGCATCTGTCACATGCGAAATCTTTACGACCTTCGTGAACTGTCTTTTGGTGCATGATCAAATTGCTTCGAATCCCAAATTTCTTAATACATTTTTCACATTTGTAATCTTTGCGACCTTCGTGTACTATCCTTTGATGTTGTAATGAATGCGATTTTTGTGAAAATTTCTTCTCGCATCTGTCGCATGAGAAATCTTTGCGACCTTCGTGTTGTGTCTTTTGGTGTAAAAGCAAATGCGATATTTGTCCAAATTTCTTCTCACACTTGTCGCATGCGAAATCTTTCCGACCTTCGTGGACTGTCCTTTGGTGCTTCAACAAATCTGAATTACTTCCAAATTTACTTTCGCACTTATCGCATACAAAATTTTTGCGACCCTCATGGACTGTCTTTTGGTGAAAAGTCAAATTTGATTTATGTCCAAATTTCTTCTCGCACTTTTCGCATGCAAAATCTTTTCGGCCGTCGTGAACTGTTCTTTGGTGGGTGAACAACATCCCTTTGTTTGTAAATTTCTTCTCACACCTGTCACATGCGTAATCTTTGCGATCTTCGTGGAATGTTTCTTGGTGCCTGAGCAAATGCCCTTTTTGGCCAAATTTTTTCTCGCATTTATCACATGCGAAATCTTTCCGACTTTCGTGTACTATCTTTTGATGACAAAGCAACTGCGATTTTCGTCCAAATTTCTTTTCGCATTTGTCGCATGGATGATCTTTACGACCCTCATGGACTATTATCACGTGCAAGACTAAATTTTGCTTATTTGCAAATTTCTTCCCACAGTTGTTACATAAGTAATCTTTTAAGCCTTTGAAGGTGAAATCTTTCTGACCCTCATGGACAGTTTTTATGTGCAAATGCAAACTCTGTTTATTTCCAAATCTCTTCGCACACTTTTCACATAAGTAATCTCTGAATATTTCGTGGAATATTTTTTTGTGCTGAAGTAAATTTGATTTATTTTCAAATTTTTTTTTGCACTTGTTACATGAGTAATGTTTGCAATCTTTGTGTACTAATTTTTGGTGAGTAAATAAACTCGATTGTTCCACAAATTTCTTCTCGCACTTATCGCATGTAACATCATTGCGGGTTTTGTGGGCTGATATTTGGTGTCTACTCAAATGACTTCGGAACTCAAATTTTTTCTCGCACTTGTCGCATGTAAAATCATTGCGGGTTTTGTGGGCTGATATTTGGTGTCTACTCAAATGACTTCGGAACTCAAAATGCTGTTCGCACTTGTCACATGCGAAATCTCTCCGGTCATTGTGAAATGTGTTTCGGTGTGTTATCATGCTTGATTCTAGAATAAACGAGTCCTGACAAATATCACAAACGTATATTTTTTCGTCTGAAACAATAATGTCATGTTCATTCAAATGAACTTCAGAGACAACTTCTTCGGATTTCTTTTTATTTTTATTCATTTTGGTGGCTGAATTAAAGGATGAATCTTCCTATTTAGTACCACTAAAATTGAATGATCAAAATTTATCTTATGGTATTATAACTTGTTTCACCAGGAAAGACAACGTTCAAACTAAATTGTTTTCAGTGTGATTATGATGAGTTATGTATCAGTTACCAATAATGATCATATTATTTACAATTTAGGTAACGATTTATCTGCTTATACATTGTCCGTTCAATATTTGAACCATATAAAAATTTCTAACTTACAAGGAGATCTTCTCACCTTCGGGTAACGGATCTTTACCAAAAATTTTTTGTGGTCTTCACGAACCTAATAATAAAGCACCCTATGCTGAGTTTTATTGAATGGGCCTTAGGGCCCATTTTAAAAGGGGTTTTCTTTTTTAATTTAAAATCTTTGAGATTTTCTATGTCAAGTTAGGATCAATTGAACAAAAAAATGCACCAATCAAAAGTTTTGAAATTTTTCAAAGAATCTGTCTGAATTTTTTCAGAATTTTTCGAATCGTCCATTACCCTTTTCAGAGGTTTCTGAATTTCGCAAGTAAAGCATCAATTTAGGGTCTCTGAAAAAGGGTAATGGACGATTCGAAAAATTCTGAAAAAATTCAAACAGATTCTTTTGAAAATTTCAAAACTTTTGATTGGTGCATTTTTTTGTTCAAGTGCTCCTAACTTGATATAGAAAATCTCAAAGATTTTTAATTAAAATAGAAAACCCCTTTTTAAATGGGCCATAAGACCCATTCAATAAAACTAAGCATAGAGAGCTTTATTATTAGGTTCCTGGAGACCCCAAAAAAATTTTGGTAAAGATCCGTGACCCGAAGGTGAGAAGGTCTCCTTGTTAGTGACTTTGAGGAATTTGTTTGGACTGTTGTTATTAAACGACTATTTGACGATTTTTAAAAAATTTTATAATGTTGAAGGAAAATCAAGGATTAACATTGCAGAATTCTTTGGGTATTGTAGCAAGATTTAACAGTGTCACATTTGATCACGAGCTTTTCGATTTCTTCAACAGATGGAATAACGTAAACTCGCAAGTGGCAAAAAAATTTCCGATTAGCATTTATGATCCTATCATATCTATAATATCTTTAATTAAAAATTCTCAAAAAGTTTTTGATGGTTTTATCATCAAAGGTGTCTATGATCTTGACTTATCTATATCAATGACTTATAATAAACCGAATACTACAGCTCGAAAAATATAAGATTGACATGACATCTCGCAAACAATATGTTTACTTATACAACGATCGCTGTGAATTCGAAATTTTCGTATAGTCTCGTCAGTGAAACGATAAGTGTTTACTTTCAAAAATCGCGTTGTAAAGAAAAGATTCAACTCGTCTCCGAAAGTACACGAGAAGCAAAAAAGGAAAATTTACAAATTAAATAACCCGTTCCAAATTAAATGATTGTAAAAATGAAAAACCAACGAGTGGAGGATATTAAAAAACAGCGGACGAAATTCAAATAAATCCTTCAAAAGAATTAAACTCCAATACATTGTTATTGTCTTAAGAAATTAAGAGATCGTCATAATTCTGAAAAAAAGTTCATATATCTAATTATCAATATAATGCTCTGTCGAGCCCAGCATTAGAGTTCATCTTACCTATAGTTCTTGCACTAACTCAACTTAATAGATTGTCGTGTATAGTGGAGGATTGTAGAATGTGCCGCCTGCTTGCCAACTTTCGTTTGCCGCTCACGCAATTCGAAATATAAGATTTTAGATTGATAAAAGTACTCATAATAGTATTACGATTTTTAGAGAAATTTGGAAAAAAAATTTTCTTTCCAATTAAATTATTAAATTGTCCTAACGTTGATTTTTAACGGTAAAAACTATATAATGTGAGGTTTAGAAAAAATTCACATCTCCAAATAAGACGTGTAAAAAACTAGCGTCCGATTGTGGGACATTGACATATTACGAAGGTGTAACATGATAGTTGATATTAGGTAAAACTCAATCAGTTTGGCCCAATTTTTATTGAAATAGTATAAAAACATATGTACAAATATCTATACAGACGTCATTTCTTCTCGCATTTTTTACATGCGTAATCTTTACGACCTTCATCCAGCGTCTTTTGATGGTAGAGCCAATTAAATTACTGTCAAGTCCTCATTCTTTTTCATACTTGTCGCATACAAAACCTTTGCGACCCTCATGGATTTTCCTCTGGTGAGTGAGTAAATTACATTCAAGTCCGAATTTTTTTGGCATTTGTCACGCTTATAATGCTTTGCGCCCTTCGTGTATTGTCTTTTGGTGCCCGAGCAAATGATGCTTAAATCCAAATTTCTTCTCGCATTTGTCGCATGCAAAATCTTTACGGCCCGCGTGGACTGTCTTTTGGTGTAATAGCAAATGCGATTTTTGTCCAAATTTCTTCTCGCATTTGTCGCATGCAAAATCTTTACGACCCGCGTGGACTGTCTTTTGGTGTAATAGCAAATGCGATTTTTGTCCAAATTTCTTCTCGCATTTGTCGCATGAATAATCTTTACGACCTCCATGGATTAACTTTTGATGTCTAATCAAATTCGTTTTTTCTCCAAATTTTTTCTCGCATTGATCGCATGCAAAATCTTTTCGGCCGTCGTGAACTGTTCTTTGGTGGGTGAACAACTTCCCTTTGTTTGTAAATTTCTTCTCACACCTGTCACATGCGTAATCTTTGCGATCTTCGTGGAATGTTTCTTGGTGCCTGAGCAAATGCCCTTTTTGGCCAAATTTTTTCTCGCATTTTTCACATTTGTAATCTTTGCGACCTTCATGTACTGTCCTTTGATGTTGTAATAAATGCGATTTTTGTGAAAATCTCTTCTCACACTTGTCACATAAGTAATCTTTCCGACCCTCGTGTACTGTCTTTTGATGAAAAAGCAAATGCGATATTTGTCTAAATTTCTTCTCGCACTTGTCGCATGCGAAATCTTTCCGACCTTCATGGACTGTCCTTTGGTGTAGAAGCAAGTGCGAGTTTTGTGCAAATTTCTTCTCGCACTTTTCACATACGTGATCTCTCCGACCTTCGTGGACTGCCCTTTGGTGGTAGAGCAAATATGATTTTTGTCCAAATTTCTTCTCGCATTTGTCACAGACGAAATCTATCCGATCCTCATGAACTATCCTTTGGTGCTTCAACAAATTTGATTTACTTCCAAATTTACTTTCGCATTTGTCGCAAGCATGATATTTACGACCCTTGTGGACTGTTGTTATATGCCTGAGCAAATATGATTTTTGTCCAAACTTCTTCCCACAATCGTGACATAAGTAATCTTTGCAGCCTTTGAAGACGAAATCTTTTTGACCATCATGTACTGTCTTAATGTGTAAGAGCAATCTCTGTTTATTTCCAAATCTTTTCGCGCACTTTTCACATAAGTAATCTCTAAATACTTCGTGGAATATTTTTTTGTGCTTGAGTAAACTTGATTTATTTTCAAATTTCCTGTTGCACTTATTGCACGTGAAATCATCTTGAATTTTGTGTACTAATTTTTGGTGCGCGAACAAACTCGATTGTTTCACAAATTTTTTCTCGCACTTGTCGCATGCAAAATCGTTGCGGGTTTTGTGGGCTGATATTTGGTGTCTACTCAAATGACTTCGGAACTCAAAATTCTGTTCGCACTTGTCACATGCGAAATCTCTCCGGTCATTGTGAAATGTGTTTCGGTGTGTTATCATGCTTGATTCTAGAGTAAACGAGTCCTGACAAATATCACAAACGTATTTTTTTTCACCTGAAACAACGATGACATGTTCATTTAAATGAACTTCAGAGACAACTTCCTCGGATTTCTGGTCTCCTTTATTCATTTTGGTATCTTAATAAAATGATGGATGTTATATATTGCCACAAAAAATTAATGAGTAAAATTTATCTCGTGGTATTATAACTTGTTTCATGAGGGAAGACAACGTTCAAACTAAATTTTTTTTAATGGGAACATAATGAGTTGTGTATCAGTTATGAATTATAATCATATTGTTTACAATTCGCTGATATTGATTCATCTGTTTATATATATTATCCTAATAATTATTAGAAACAGTTTAAAATTCTAATTTGGCGACTTTCTAAAATCAAGTACTTCCCAAAAACCTTCCGACTGACAACATCGAGCAAATAGATCCTCATACTCATGTTTAATACAAAAGTTTATTATTCACTCCAAAATTTGCCACTCCACACAATGGCGTGATTAAAATGCTCCAGTAACCGCCACTGGTTGTGTACATGTATACACGTACGAATGTTTATAAATCCACGTGAATCGCCAATATTAATGTGTATTCAGAGTATATCTAATAACTCCAATTTGTCAAAAAATCACATACGGGTTTTTTATCGAAATTTCACCTCTAACTGCTGTTATTAAACGACTGATTTTGATTTTAAAAATAAGTTATAATTTTGAAGGAAAATTTAGGATCAACATGGCAGAATTTCTTTTGTATTGTAATCAGATTTATCGCAGTCAACGGTATTATATTTGATCACGAGCTTTTCGGTTTCATCAATAGATGGAATAACGTAAACTCGCAAGTGGCAAAAAAATTTCCGATTAGCATAAATTATAATATTTCCTATCATCTACAAATTGTTCCCAAAATGTTTTTGATGGTAATTATGATCAATGGTGTCTATGATCTTGACTTATCTATATCAATGATTTATGATAAACCGAATATTATAGCTCAAAAATACAAGATTGACATATCACATCTCGCGTACAATAAGTTAACATACAAGGATCGCCGTGAATTCGAAATTTTCGCATACGCTCGTCAGCGAAACGATAAGTGTTTACTTTCGTAAATCATGGCGTAAAAAATTCAACTCGACTCCGAAAGTACACGAGTAGCAAAAAAAAAGAAAAATTCACAGGGACGGGAAATTTACAGCCCATTCTAAATGAAACGATTGTAAAAATTAAGAGTAAGAAAAGAAATGTCACTGCACATTTTAATGGATCCCTCTGCGATCTCTGCGTAACAGTCAATCCCTCTCGCTTCGTGCCTAGCGAGCGGCTGCTTCTTCGCCCTACCCTTCGTTGAGAAATGGCATAAGAGAGAGAGAGAGAGAGAGAGAGAGAGAGAGAGAGAGAGAGAGAGAGAGAGAAAGATACGCAGTGGAGCATCTTCTGATTTGTAATTAGAGATGAACTCGGAGTATATAAGCTCCGTAGAGATGGAAAGCACGTGCTCCCCTTCTCTCTCTCTCTCTCTTGCTGCTTCTACGTTGCCGAGCGAGAGCAATTCGTCTCTTGTCGGATGGCTTGTCAAGCGCGCATCTCATAATGCCACTGTTTCCCTCATTTTTTTACTTACTTCTCTCTCCCTTACTCGCTGTCTTGGTGCTTTTCCTCCTTGGGCTCCTCTCGCGTGCGCGTATAAACGATTGCCTTTTCCTCCTCCGTAGTAAATGAAGATTATTACCCGACTTCTATTATTGTCTCGCAAGAGCAAAAAAAACGAAGTAGAGGGAAAAAAATCAGCGAATTTGTCAAACTTTCGTTGCGCGACGACGACGACGACAACGTCGATAAATGCGCCTCTCTCCATCATCATTTTCATTACATATATATATATTTTTTCTTTTTTCTCGCTATATACTCACGATCTTCTCTCATTATTGATTTGCAGCATCGGCACTGGAGACGGCGACGACGGCCAGTACGTTGATATCGCTGCTGCTCCTCATCGCCTGGATAATTCGATAAGTCAAGGGGACATCTGGCATCGCTACTGCAGCGCAAGAGATCTCTCGACGAGGTGTTTAGTACGAAGAGAGAGAAATATGAGAGGGAGGTAAATATTTTAAATGGTTGTAAATTATAACGACGACGACGTTGACGACGATGCAGGGGATGAAGAATCAAGATGAAGCCTTTATTAAACCCGTAGACTTGTAAGGAAACGAAAGAAAGATTCTTCTTTCTCGTGAGAGAGCCTGATTGTTATATAAATATATATATGAAATATATTTACGGTAGTTTGTAGAACGGAGTCGTGCTGCATAATGTGTACGTACGTGTGAATGTGTGAGAACAAAAAAATTAACAAAGGGGAGAGATGCAATCGCTTTCGATGTAACATATTATCAAAAAAAAAAACAATAGCCGCGCGAACGATTACATATAATATTAATGATATAGATTCGACGAATCGAGATGACAAAATGAGCGACGTTTCGCTGATGTGTAACTGCCTATTTTACTGATATAATTATAATTATGATGTGTGTAACGACACTGCGACTTTGGTGTTATTTAAACGCGTGTGTGTGTGGAAAAGTAAGTGCGACGAAATATTTATAAATAAACAAAAAAAAAAAACAATACGTATTAAGTATATACATAGCTTTTGTACGCGTGAACATGACGTTTGTTTATTTTTTCTTCTTCTTTTTTCTTAATCGAGCTTGAGTGCGAGAACGAGTATGTAAACAAAAAAAACATGATACAGGGTGCAAATAATATTATTATCGATAAATATTGCCGTGTGCTTCGAGAGCCTACATAAGCTGTTGCGCTGAGATTATGATTTACCAATTTATTTTAAGCTTTTTCACAATAGCACGCACAACACGAGCTGATATCTCGATTACGGGGTGTCCTCCTCCCCTCCGAGAAGTACGAGATCATCACAAAATCAAAATGAAAAACTTTGCGCTCTCGTGAATGGACAATACTCATTCATGCTTTATCTACAATTTATTCCACCGTCTTCTTCTTCTTCTTCTCGCCTATGTAAATAAAAAAAGCAATCGCTGATAACCGCGTGCAGTGGTAAAAAAAAATCGAGTCCCCATAAAAAATCGAGTGCGAGAGACTACTCGGGGCCGCGAAGAAAGAACATTATTTTTAGTATTTTCTTTTTTTTCTCTCTCTCTCTCTCTCTCTCTCTCTCTCTCTCGCCGTCGACGACGCGACGACATTCCACGACGAAAACTCTTGCGGGCGGCGACGAATCCTTACACACCATATATATATTGCTTTAATCCTCGACTCGAGTGCAGCCTGGGTTTCGTCCTCTCCACTACTCCTTTCGGTGAGCATCGCTCCCGTCCCACCACCACCACCTACTTCTTCTCTTTAGGCACTCTTCATCTATGCGTGTATATATAACTCCACGCGAATCGCGCGGGATCCCATCTGGATACTCGAGATTGAAACGTCAGATTCGCGACGACGACTCTCGCTCGACCTTCTTCTGCTCATCCTCCTCCTTCACCCTCTCGCTCGCTCTCTCTTTTTTTTATACATGTATTTTTTATGCGGACGTCGAGATCGAATATTAAAAAGTTGAATATTATAATTTACAAAAGTCGCGAGGCTCGATATGAAGAAGAGAAAAAAAAAGTATAAAGGAAGAAAAGTCGACGCGACGAGAACAGCTGTCAAATGACAATTGCATAACAATATCGTGGCAAATCGGCTCGCCTTTATTCTTCTTTTTCCGTATACCCTTTTTTACTTTCACTCGTCGGCTCCCTCCTTCCCCTTGCTCGAGAGAGAGAGAGATGATTCGAGCTTTCGATAAGTTTCATACCAAGCGACGATGACGACGACTCTTCGATTGCAGAAACGACGTAATGAGAAATTTTTATGCCAGATGTTGCGCTTTTTTTTCGAGACGTCTGGGCACGCGCCTCGCGAACATATTTCGCGTCGATGAAGAACACGCGTACCACGCGCGAACTCGAAAATTGAAAATACCCGCGTTATTATTAACTCGCGTCGACACGAGCCTCTCGCGAGCAACAAGTCGACGCATCGTCGCAGTGCTTTCTTTTTCCTTACAATCCGGGTACGTAATAATTCATAAGCCCAAGTGGGAGGGCGCGCGAGGGTATGTATAATACTCGGCTGGCTGCGCGATCGCGAGGGTCAATTAAGGATTTGCGCGATGCATTAAGACGCTCGAGAGGATAAAGGACTCGCGAGAGACTTACACAAATTTACCCCCGGCTTGACATCTCCGCAGAGGCGCATCCTCCGCTCCTCTCTCGCTCTCGATCTCGAGCTCCGTTGAGAGCTCGATACCCTTCCCCCCCTCGCCTCGGGTAAGCTCCGCGGCGAATCTCGCGCGACTTGGCAAATAATAGTCCTTCGGAGGAATTGAAATTAAGATAATTCACTTGCTTGCTGGTGCTCGAGAGACAGAGAGAACACGATGGAGCGCAAAGTTTTTAATCGCATAATGATTTACTCGGTTTTTCTTTTCATATTGAATTCGCATTCGAATGATTGTATAAAGGATATTATAAATATATAAATGCGTGAGAATGCAAAGTATGCGATGCTAATGAAGACAAGAAAACTACAGAAAAAGAATAGAAAACATGTAAATACAGAGGTATAAACGTATACATATAAAATAAGTGTAAGAGCATATAATTAGACGATGTGGCCGTAGTTTGCAGATGATTGAAAAAAAACACGACGAAGATAATAAAATAATTAACCCTGCGACGGTGTGGAACGTGTAATAGAAAAGCACAGAAAAAAAAAACAAAATACAGATGATGTTATTTTGAATGTAGCATATAGATTAATAATAAAAGAAAAATGGAAAAAACACGAACGAATTAATCGATAAGAATCCTAATTGACCGTCTCGCATTAACCAGTCGGAAGAGTGCATATATGAGTCCGAGGAAAAAAACGAATTATCGCCAAGGTATACGTGTATACAAATTATAAATACATTGGGGAATTATAAAAACAAAAAATTATAAATATACGAAGTATAAATAAAGTAAAAAAAAAGTAAGATTAAAAGGCTAACAGGGGAAAAATAAACACGAGCGCGCAGAACGGAAGAAACGAAGGAATCAACTGCCAATTGGTCAATGACTATCACGGTGTTATATACTGAGATGCAAAAATAAAAAATAATATTCGTTAAACCATGTACGATTATCATTATTATTATTATTATTATTATTGTAATTATCATTATTACGAACAATTGTATATGAAAAAAACGCTTTTCTGCGAACGTTGAGTTAAATGTTGTTATCCGAGGTAACGAATGTGATTGACTAACATTGAGGAAAAAAATTATGTAATAAAACCGATATTAAAAAACGAGAAATAAAGGAAGAAAATTTCTCGAATGGAAAAAAAATTGAGTCTCGTCATTTCGCATTACTTATTTATTATATATACGTTTTGCGCGAACGACCCCCGTATATACTTTTTAGTTTTTAAAAAACCCCCAATACGATTGCCTTTTTTTCCCCGGGACAATGGCGGGAGAAATGATAACGTTTATTCGCGGAAGCAGCCTCGGCCTTATTACTCCATAAAGCGCGAGCCCGCCGACGAAAGTTAAGCTACGCGCGTATATGTTTTATATATATATTATATATTATTATTATTATATACAAGTTTTTTTTACGAACGTAGACGCGAGCTTGCCTGCGATACGACGACAGATACATTTTAACTGCGCCTGCCTGCCAGTGCTATCCTCTGCGCCCAAACGCACGCGTATTATTATACATATTATACATTATAAATTCCGCAACGTACATATACAATGGGGGCCGAGCGAGTCGAAAAATTTCGTGCGCGAATTATTTCTTCCTTCTTCTCCTTTTTTTTGGTTTTTTTTTTTATTTTTAGTATTGTGAGAGCTTTTACACTCGCGTTGAGCTGAATGCCGTGTCCGCGCGGGACAAGTATAGTAGGACGCGCGGGGGCCGCGCGTTATATAAAGTTTTTGTCCCTACCCGTTGTTGCGTTCAAAGAGTACATAAATATACGAGAGGGAGAGGGAGGAAGGGTAGCCCGGTCGCAACAATTTACGGCGTTTAGCGGCAACAGAGAAAGAGGAAAAAAGGAGAGGACGAGAGATGTCTCGCATGTGATTTTTACGGCTCGTCATTACATTTTATACTTTCGACCTCTTCCCATGCAGACATCGTCGCATATACGTACACGTTTATAAGCCGTGTACAGCGCATATATGGGTAAATCTCTTGAGATTTTAATATTCTTTCCAACTCAAAGAGGTCATGTTGGTAATTTTTTTATTGTGCCCGCACGCTGACAAGTAAAATACTATTGATTTCTGTGGCATAAACCCTACTTTTTCTGAAAAAATTACGACGATTTTTTATGAGGACAGATGCAGCTTTCTGCTGCACTAGAGTGAGCTCACTTTTTTCACGAAAATCACTTGCTGCGGTCGATGCGATCACATGCGGGCTTGACTGGAATTTAAAACTCATAAGTAAAAATTGTAACATATAAGATAATTAGTGCAGAATTTTAGGTTTTTTTGCCCTTTTTTCCTTTTTCCACGCAACTTTAATGATTTTGTATTCAAAGAGTTAGACGTGTCACCGCTAGGTGGACCACAGAAAATTGTATTTCTCGCGAAGAAAGTAGCCAGGTTGAGCAGTTAAATTTAGCTAGAATTTGATGTATAATCATTTTGGATACGAAATGATCTCGAACTACGAGCTTTAAACCGATGTCGTAAAAGCAATTAGCCAAGGTCATACTTTTCATGTATACCATTGAGAAAATTTCAGTCGTCGGATACAATAGTTCGAAGAAGTTGTGAACACGAGTGTACAACAAGTACGACAGCATCGAATTGTTAAGCTGCTGTATAAGGTAGGTTTATTTGTTAATGTCGTCCACCTTGAAGCTTATGAATAATATATGATTTTCAGTAAAGCAGCGCGCTAAAGTTACACCCTCCATATTGCCGATAACGATTTGATTTTTTTCGTCTTTTTTGTTAATCTTTCCAAATCGATATCAGACTGTGCGATGGGATAGATTAATTCGACAAATTTTTATTTTGCCTAGATACATAAACACCGATTGGTAGACGAAAACAATGGCAAAAAAGAATCTATTCAGTTTATTTATTTTCAAAATTCGAGTCATCGTTGTTTTACAAATCAGATATGTAACATCCTCCAATTGCTCAGCAGACTGGGACTAGAAACGAGCGAGATAATCATTTGAAAGTGTTTTAAAAGGTATTCTACCTATTCGTATACATATAAGGCTGCATCGAGGGTTCTCGTCCATAGCTCAAAATGAAGCGCATAACAAGAGAAAGAGAGAGAGAAAAGCCCTAAAAGCAAACATTATACACACGCATTGCATGAAAGCAGGAACGAGTCCTGCGTGCATCATTCACAATGAATCGTTGGTCGATTTTCAATCAGAAGCAGCTCGCTCGACGCCTCGTCGATTTCGCACAACGAGAGCAAGGAATTATCGAGACAAACCAACAAACAAACAAAAAATAACAAAAAATTTTTCTAACTGCCTCGATGTATGCATCATGCACCTCGTCTATACAGCTGCGAGAGATGTGCTAGGAAAAACGACTAGTTGTGTTACAAATAATTGCTTGTTTTTTTTCAAAATTAAAAACGGCGTGGTACACAAGTGTACGAAAAACACATTCGATCAATCTTACGCACTCCTCACAATAACAAGAAAACCACCGGTGAGGAGCTTCCTCCAAAGATGGTTTAAAAACGAAAAAAAAATTGTTTCTTTTGTTATTTTAGTTTCAAAACAGATTGACGTTCAGTATAAGAGCATGCGTAATGTCTTATCAGCTTCCTGAAAAAAAGTAAGTGTGTAACTATAGAAATCTCAGCACAGATTGAAAAAAGAGAGACGCTCAAGAACGCGTGGTGACGTGTCAGTTTTTTGATTTACTAAAGTCTACAAAAACATATAGTCTAAACCCCAGGGGCGCCCCCGTATGAAAAAATATTCGCATTGAATATTTTCAATGTTTCTTGTGGAAAATGGTCGTCTGAATCCGAATCTGCATGTTGGCAGACCGGAAAATGGTCGAAAAGTTTTTTAAACAATTTTCTTCGAACGAATTGCACAATTATGAAATTTTTCATCCAAAACTAATTTTTTTAGGTTTTTGGGGCCATTTAAAACAAAAAAGTACAATTGTGTTTTGCTTCCTCATAGAGGAAGCTCTGTGATAGGCTCGAAAACGAGATTTTGAACCAGACCTCGTAGGACAATTTGGTTTACATATTTGTAAACTTGATTGAATTCTCAACAAATGTCCGTATGTATGTATGTGTGTGTGTGTGTGTGTGTGTGTGTGTGTGTGGGGTGTGTGTTGTGGGTGTGTGGTGTGTGTGTGTGTGCGTGTGTCCGAGGCAAAATCTTGAAAATGTTACGGTGGATTTTACAAATTTCAATTGCATTCATTGTCGTTTGTAGTATTAATGAGGCCAGAAAAAGTTTTTTGGCAATAGACAAGAAAAAAATTTTTTTTCGTAAATTTGAAAAAAAAAAATTTTTTTTCATTTTTTCACGTATGAATGCCGGAATTTCCACTATTTTTTTGTGTCGTCATGAAAGCAGAGCAGCTAAGCTTAAATTCAAGATCAAAAAGATAGAGATTCACCGAATATTATGAAAATTAACGACTCGAAATGAACCCTACTTAAATTAAAATTAATTTTTTTTTATGTATAAATGAAGGAATTTGTATACTTTTTATTCGGTAATGTAAGAGGAGCAGCCAATCTTTAATTTAAGACCAAAAACGTAGAGATTCATGGAATATAAAAAAGTTAGAACTCAAAACAACAAGTCTTTTTTTGCTCCTTTATAGAGCAAAAGCGGACGTCTGGATCCAGTGTACCTTTGAACGGAGACACGTAGCGTGAAATTGAGCAAGGAAAACTTTTACAAGGGAATCTTTTACAAAATTATAGAGATCTCTAAGTTTTTTATAGTTCTGGACACAAAAATGAAATACAAATTTATCTTTCAACAATCAGACCCCTTCATTAATATCATTTTTTATGAGGAAGCTATTTGCCAATAAATTGGCAGCGGTTTTTACTCTAAAGTCGATATTTTTCGATATATTTAATATGGAAATTTTGAAAAAACGCGATAATGGCTGTTTTCAACCCTATGTAAAAGGGTTAAAAATTATAAATTTTGATGTTGGCGATAGTTTAAGATTATCTTTGTATCTTTAATTATGAAAAGAAGAAACAAAAATTTCCAAAACTCAATTGTTAAGCTATGGTTTTTGGACTTCAATAATAGGCGCGCGCATACGTTTATACACAGCGGCTATACGCTGTAATATGCGAGCGTATACGTGTATACATAGCGGCCATAGGT
>JAPMIB010000092.1:0-59553 GCA_034770305.1 Trichogramma dendrolimi | reverse complement strand
AGCCATATAAACTTAGAAATCTCAGCTCAGTATCAATAAAAGTGTGTTACGCAGGCACACGCCATTTCGTATCAATTGGATTGTTCATCAACGTGTACAACTTTTCTATTCATCTGACCCGCATAACGCAATAAATAGTTTTTTCCTGTGGTGTCCGGTAAAAAAGTATGACGTTCAATAGTAAGCGAGAACAGTCGATAAAAAGGACTTTTAATTGTTAACTGATTGATGCTCAGTCCAGCTTGCTTGATGAATTTTTAGCTCCCAAGATTAAAGCAGCCATATAAACTTAGAAATCTCAGCTCAGTATCAATAAAAGTGTGTTACGCAGGCACACGCCATTTCGTATCATTGGATGTTCATCAACGTGTACAACTTTTCTTTCATCTGACCCGCATAACGCAATAAATAGTTTTTTCCTGTGGTGTCCGGTAAAAGAGTATGACTTTCAATAGTAAGCGAGAACAGTCGATAAAAACGACTTTAATTGTTAACGCATTGATGCTCAGTCCAGCTTGCTTGATGAATATTTAGCTCCCAAGTTTAAAGAAGCCATATAAACTAAGAATTCTCAGCTGAGTGTCAAAAAAGTGTGTTACGCAGGCACACGCCATTTCGTATCAATTGGATTGTTCATCAACGTGTACAACTTTTCTTTTCATCTGACCCGCATAACGCAATAAATAGTTTTTTCCTGTGGTGTCCGGTAAAAATATGACGTTCAATAGTAAGCGAGAACAGTCGATAAAAAGGACTTTTAATTGTTAACTGATTGATGCTCAGTCCAGCTTGCTTGATGAATTTTTAGCTCCCAAATTAAAGCAGCCATATAAACTTAGAAATCTCAGCTCAGTATCAATAAAAGTGTGTTACGCAGGCACACGCCATTTCGTATCAGTTGGATAGTTCATCAATGTGTACAACTTTTCTATTCATCTGACCCGCATAACGCAATAAATAGTTTTTTCCTGTGTTGTCATGGAAAGAGTATGACGTTCAATATGCGAAACAGTCGATAAAAACGACTTTTAATTTTTTAACTGATTGATGCTCAGTTCAGCTTGCTTGATGAATTTTTAGCTCCCAAGATTAAAGCAGCCATATAAACTTAGAAACCTCAGCTGAGTGTCAATAAAAGTGTGTTACGCAGGCACACGCCATTTCGTATCAATTGGATTGTTCATCAACGTGTACAACTTTTCTTTCATCTGACCCGCATAACGCAATAAATAGTTTTTCCTGTTGTCGGTAAAAAAGTATGACGTTCAATAGTAAGCGAGAAACAGATAAAAACGACTTTTAATTGTTAACGATTGATGCTCAGTCAGCTTGCTTGATGAATTTTTAGCTCCAAGTAAAGCAGCCATATAAACTTAGAGATCTCAGCTGAGTGTCAATAAAAGTGTGTTACGCAGGCACACGCCATTTCGTATCAATTGGATTGTTCATCAACGTGTACAACTTTTCATTCATCTGACACGAATAACGCAATAAATAGTTTTTTCCTGTGGTGTCAGGTAAAAAAGTATGACGTTCAATAGTAAGCGAGAACAGTCGATAAAAACGATTTTTAATTGTTAACTGATTGATGCTCAGTCCAGCTTGCTTGATGAATTTTTAGCTCCAAGTTAAAGCAGCATATAAACTAAGAATTCTCAGCTGAGTGTCAAAAAAGTGTGTTACGCAGGCACACGCCATTTCGTATCAATTGGATTGTTCATCAACGTGTACAACTTTTCTATTCATCTGACCCGCATAACGCAATAAATAGTTTTTTCCTGTGGTGTCCGGTAAAAAAGTATGACGTTCAATAGTAAGCGAGAACAGTCGATAAAAACGACTTTTAATTGTTAACTGATTGATGCTCAGTCAGCTTGCTTGATGAATTTTTAGCTCAAGTTTAAAGATATATAAACTAAGAAATCTCAGCTGAGTGTCAATAAAAGTGTGTTACGCAGGCACACGCCATTTCGTATCAATTGGATTGTTCATCAACGTGTACAACTTTTCTATTCATCTGACCCGCATAACGCAATAAATAGTTTTTTCCTGTGGTGTCCGGTAAAAAATTATGACGTTCAATAGTAAGCGAGAACAGTCGATAAAAACGACTTTTAATTGTTAACTGATTAATTCCCAGTCCAGCTTGCTTGATGAATTTATAGCTCCCAAGTTTAAAGAAGCCATATAAACTAAGAAATCTCAGCTGAGTGTCAATAAAAGTGTGTTACGCAGGCACACGCGATTTCGTATCAGTTGGAGTTCATCAATGTGTACAACTTTTCTATTCATCTGACCCGCATAACGCAATAAATAGTTTTTTCCTGTTGTCAGGTAAAAAGTATGACGTTCAATAGTAAGCGAGAACAGTCGATAAAAACGACTTTTAATTGTTAACTGATTGATGCTCAGTCCAGCTTGCTTGATGAATTTTTAGCTCCCAAGTGCAGCCATATAAACTTAGAAATCTCAGCTGAGTGTCAATAAAAGTGTGTTACGCAGGCACACGCCATTTCGTATGAATTGGATTCTTCATCAACGTGTACAACTTTTCTATTCATCTGACCCGCATAACGCAATAAATAGTTTTTTCCTGTGGTGTCCGGTAAAAAAGTATGACGTTCAATAGTAAGCGAGAACAGTCGATAAAAACGACTTTTAATTGTTAACTGATTGATGCTCAGTCCAGCTTGCTTGATGAATTTTTAGCTCAATTAAAGCAGATATATAAACTAGAAATCTCAGCTGAGTGTCAATAAAAGTGTGTTACGCAGGCACACGCCATTTCGTATCAATTGGATTGTTCATCAACGTGTACAACTTTTCTATTCATCTGACCCGCATAACGCAATAAATAGTTTTTTCCTGTGGTGTCCGGTAAAAAGTATGACGTTCAATAGTAAGCGAGAACAGTCGATAAAAACGACTTTTAATTGTTAACTGATTAATTCCCAGTCCAGCTTGCTTGATGAATTTATAGCTCCCAAGTTTAAAGAAGCCATATAAACTAAGAAATCTCAGCTGAGTGTCAATAAAAGTGTGTTACGCAGGTACGCGCGATTTCGTATCAGTTGGATAGTTCATCAATGTGTACAACTTTTCTATTCATCTGACCCGCATAACGCAATAAATAGTTTTTTCCTGTGTTGTCAGGTAAAAGAGTATGACGTTCAATAGTAAGCGAGAACAGTCGATAAAACGACTTTTAATTGTTAATCATTGATGCAGTCCAGCTTGCTTGATGAATTTTTAGCTCTCAAGTGTAGATCAGTTATATAAACTAAGAAATCTCAGCTGAGTGTCAATAAAAGTGTGTTACGCAGGCACACGCCATTTCGTATGAATTGGATTCTTCATCAACGTGTACAACTTTTCTATTCATCTGACCCGCATAACGCAATAAATAGTTTTTTCCTGTGGTGTCGGGTAAAAAAGTATGACGTTCAATAGTAAGCGAGAACAGTCGATAAAAACGACTTTTAATTGTTAACTGATTGATGCTCAGTGCAGCTTGCTTGATGAATTTTTAGCTCTCAAGTTTAAATCAGATATATAAACTAAGAAATCTCAGCTGAGTGTCAATAAAAGTGTGTTACGCAGGCACACGCCATTTCGTATGAATTGGATTCTTCATCAACGTGTACAACTTTTCTATTCATCTGACACGAAAAACGCAATAAATATTTTTTTCTGTGTTGTCGGGTAAAAAAGTATGACGTTCAATAGTAAGCGAGAACAGTCGATAAAAACGACTTTTAATTGTTAACTGATTGATGCTCAGTCCAGCTTGCTTGATGAATTTTTAGCTCTCAAGTGTAAATCAGCCATATAAACTTAGAAATCTCAGCTGAGTGTCAATAAAAGTGTGTTACTCAGGCACGCGCGATTTCGTATCAGTTGGATAGTTCATTAACGTGTACAATTTTTCTATTCATCTGACACGAATAACGCAATAAATAGTATATTCCTGTGGTGTCAGGTAAAAAAGTATTACGTTTTATAATAGGCGAGAACAGTCGATAAAAACCATTTTTAATTGTTAACTGATTGATGCTCACTCCAGCTTCTGTGATGAATATTTAGCTTCCCAGTTGAAAGCAGCCATATGATATTAGAAATCTCCCGAGAATAAATAAGTTTGCCAACAGTCTGAAACAAGTTCATTTCTACAAGTCTGAGAAAATACCAAGTTAAGTCTCGTTTTGGCGCCTCTGCGAGACTAGAGAAAAATATTTCCGAAATGAAACAGACTTAATGCGCGACCAAATTGCAGATAAAAATTTTTTTTTTATTAAATCTAGAAAATTTGGTATACGAAGAACCAGATTTTTCTCTGGAATTAAGCCGCACTTAAAGTTTGTAAAATTTCACATACGAGGAAGTGACTTTCGCCCGTTTTTTTCAGTGAACCCAGATAATTTGACAGACCATGTACCATATTTTGCGCAGAGAAAAGTTGCGTTGCGAGTCTGTCAAGTTTTACAGACTTTTCTGGCGACTTAATTACAGACCAAAATCTGGTATTTTGTTTGCCAAATGGTACGCGTGTGCAACGTGACTTTTCTCCGAATAAAATATATACTTCTTTTAATAATTAAAAATGCAAAGATGTGAAATGTATTTATTTTCCTTAACAGATTTTGAATTGCAGGAAAAATTCTAACATGGGTAATCAATTATAATATATAAAAGAGGGCAATAGTAAAATGTTTACCAATCGACGATTTCTCAATGATTTTATGACGCGAGTCCTTCGTCCTGGATGAATCATCGTATAAATCTTGACGTGACTTCCTGGCTGTGTCTTTTTGATAGGAGTCATTTCGAACCAGTGACCTCTTCTCCTCTCTCTTTGGTTCATCATTTCTTTTCTTAGTCGCATCTTTTGCCTGTTCTTTGCAATCTAAAAATAATGAATGGGGTGTAAATTATTTATACAAGGATTACAAAGAAGTTGAAGAAAAAAAAATTAATCGCCTTTCTACGAGTACAAGCCACTAAAACAAGAGAGTAATAGTAAAAAAAATGTTTACCAATTGACGGCTTCTCAATGATTTGGCGACGTGAACCTCTCTGACTCGACGAAACGTCGTCCGAATTTTCACGTATCTTTCTGGCTGCGTCTCTAGGATGAGAGTCTTTGCGAGTCGGTGACCTCTTCTTCTCTCTGTTCGGTTCGTCATAACTTTTTTTTGTCGAATCTTTTACCTTTCTTTTGTCATCTAAAAATAAAGGAAGGAGTGTTAATTTTTTTTTATAAATATTACAAAGAAGTTGACGAAAAAGTTATTCGCATGACTGAGAGTACAAGCCACTAAAAAAGAGGGCAATATAATAGTAAAATAAAATGTTTACCAATCGACGGTTTCTCAATAATTTTGCTACTCGAGCCCTTCTTACTAGACAAATCATCGTTTGAATCTTCACGTAACTTCCCGGCTGTGTCTCTTCGAAGGGATTCTTTCAGAGCCATTGATCTCTTCTCTTCTCTTGTTGTACAATGGATTGTGGAGGGGACTATTTCGAGCGAGTCTGCAAGATTTTGCAGAGTGGCGTCGACATCCTCTTCGACGACGAAAAGGACGAGTATTGGATGCAGGCTGTCAAGTTATGTAGGATGACTGGCTGTGACCGGCTGTGACCGATGTTGAGCGGCAGTGACCGATGGTGACTGTCTGCAGCGGAGACGTAGTCCTCAGCAAGGTCAGTCTTCTCCAAGGAGGTGATGGTGGTATGGACGATGACGTCGTTGTTGGCTCGGCATGCTTGGCTGTCACTTGACTCGTGGGAGTTGAGTGACAAAAAATTCGATCACTTTTCTGTTCCAACTTGAAAAGTTGAACAGTCAAAAGTCGATCCACTTTTCTATTCTCACTTGTACCAAGTCGAACAGTCAAAAGCTGATTGAATTAGGTCGAGAGGCACTTATACTAGTACTCTGAACTCGACCTTCACTCTTGCAGACACGACTTTTTAGTGGCGCCGCGCCACCTGGCGGCTGAGTTGGAAGTTTGAAAAGTCAAAAAGTCGGGAAAGGTGATGAAATAGTTAGGCGAGTATTTGTAATTTGACCAAGTTCACTATTGAAAAGTTGCCCTAGGTCAAAACTCTCGAGTGCCCGTCGACGCGAACGCGAAGACGAGAGTCGATGTGCTCTGGCCGCGCGGCCGAGAGACGACTTCTTTGCTTGGCCGGGCGCCTTGCTTATATAGGAAGCAAGAGCGCGCTGATTGGCCGTCGACGCAAGGTGGGGACGAGTGCAGCAGTGCACGTCGTTTGAGTGGGGACGCACGCAGTGGTCTCGTCTACTGAGTGGGGATAACACTCTCTTAGGTTCGTTATGTCTTTTTTTCGTCGAATCTTTTACCTGTTATTTGTCATCTAAAAATAAAGAAAGGAGTGTAAGTTATTTTTACAAGAATTACAAAGAAGTTGATGAAAAAAAAGATTCGCATGACTACGAGTACCAGTCAATGAAAGAAGAGGGTTATAGTAAAGTAAAAGGTTTACCTATCGACGGTTTCTCAATGTTTTTATGACGCGAGTCCTTCTTACTCGACGTATCATCGTCCGAGTCTTCACTTATTTCTCTATCTTTGTCTCTTCGATGGTAGTCGTTTTTAGCCGGTGACTTCTTTCGCCTCTTCCTTTCGTGGGTCATGCTTTTGTTTTTTCGGCTCGCTCACTTTATTTTTGTCATTGAAAACTGAAAAACGAATTAAAAATTGAATGTATAGAATTGCGAAGGAGACAATGAAAAAATCATCGTCGTTCAAAGATCGTTCGCACAACTAAGGATACGAATTAACTATAATATAGATTTTTAAAATCGTTTGATTAAATGATAAAATTTTAAAAATACATACCAATCGATGGCAGTTCAACATCTTCTTTACAAGTAGAGTTCATGGTACTCCACGAATTATTCGCCGCATCTTCAAATTTTCTTTTATGTGATAAATTTTTCCCCTTCGTATTATCATTTTTTTTATGATTTTGGATGCTCGAGGTATGATGAGAAACTATAAAATCAATTAAAAATGTATAAGTTTTCTGGCTTATCGCAACGGTAGATTATAAGTGCGCGTTAATCTACTTATATAAATCTAATAGACCGAAGACTGAAATGATTTGAATGATTATTTAAAAGAAATACCTGCCAAACCGTGCTGCTCCTCCCCGGAGTCATCGCTGAAAATAGATCTTTCCGACGCTATTTCTCTTGCTCGCTCCTTCTGTACTTTTTGAATTACTTTCGATTTTCCTTTCTCATCTGTGGTTTGCTTCCTCTTTTCGGAAATTACGGCGTCTGGAAATGATTTACTTGTCCCTCGGTGTCGATCTCAAGTTTTTCGAGGTACTGTCGATCGTCTGAAAAACTAAATAGACATTTTTCGCACATTTTTCAAAGACTTAAAAAGACTTAAAAATTGAAATAATTTAGTATAAAAATTTTAATTTTAAACAAGAACTAATATTTAAGAAAATCGCTACTTACGGCTTGTTTTGATCAATTTTGCCTCATACCACTTTGACCCCCACTTTGCCTTGATTATGGCTGAGTCTCTAGATTTTCTACTTTCACAATTATCCAGCGTATTTATGGAATTATCTTGTATCCACTGCACAAGATGATACATTTTGGACGGCATTTTTCCGTGGTGCGGGTTCGTATGCAGGTTATCAGCTTGCGGTCAATGCGTAAACAAAGTGTGATTCGAGTGTAAACTAAGCAACTTCAAATATAAGCGAACTTCAATGTACACGATCTTTGTCTACTTGCGATTTTCGTTTTCGCGGTTTTTTTCATTATTGATTAATCACGCATAGCGAGGTTGGGTCGATCTGTCAAAAAAATCGAGGTTTGGTCGATCTGTCAAAAATTGTTCATTTTGAGACGAAACGACCAAAATGCCGAAACGGCCAATTTCTGTCGGTGCCTACTCTAAATCACAGCGAAATAAAATAAGAAAAAAATTATTGGAAAGCAGGAGTAGCGTGCTAGATTCTGATGACTCGGCTGATAATAGTGCGCTAGACTCCGATGACTCGGCCGATGAATGCGAGTCTTCGAGTTCGTCGATAGACTCAATAAGAAGCTCGTCCATATTCGACAACGATGGTTTTGAACAGGAGCTCGGTAATCTTGGAGAACATTATCCAGGCTCTCAGCAAGATGATACGAGTACAGTTGGCATGAGTTACATTTCTAAATAAATAATTTATCTTTTTTATCATAATAAATTCTTTCTCTTCAAATTCTTTCTCGCGCTCTTTCCACATTTTTTTTTTTTACGCACGTTACTTTTTTTCATTTATTTATTTTTTTGTCACTACGCACGTAAAATTCGGATTTTCTGCATACATTTAGTGCTTACAAATGTGTTTTTATTCAATAAAATAGATGCCATTGAAATGGATTGGGCTGAATCAGATTTTGAAAACGACTCTGATCACGATGACTATTATGGGGAAGAATATGCAGAATCTACGTTAGATTCCGGTGAAAGTTCCGAATCCAGAGATACTTCGGATACTGAGGAAGATAGCGGCAATGAAGCTATTCCAAACGGAGACTCACCACTGTACGAAAATGCACCAATCACTGTTGCCGAACATATATTGATGCTGCTCTCGCTGCTGCTTCGCTTCAAATTAACGGGGGTAGTATTTTCAAAAATATTATCAATAATAGCCCTCACTTGCCCTCAGCCAAATTTTTGCGTAAAAAGCTTATATAAATTTAAAAAGATTTTTTGTAAAATTAATACTCCCATTAGAAAAAATTACTATTGCTCAGAGTGCTATTCGAATGTTGAACGTGGTGAAGAGTGCACAAAATGCGGGGAAAAAACTAGGCACAATTATTTTATGACGATATCGATAATAACTCAATTGGAAAAATTGTATAATCGGGCCGGCTTTAGAGATCTTCTAAAATACAAAATCACGCGTACTAAAAAAAATGTCAATTGCTACGAGGATATCTACGACGGATCTATATATAGTCAACTAGTTGATTCGGGTTTCTTTTCGGAATCAGATAATATTTCTTTTACCTGGAATACAGATGGTGTTCCGGTTTTTAGATCCTCAAAATTAAGTATTTGGCCGTTTTATTTAGTTATAAACGAGCTACCTTACGTTCATCGTTTTAAACGCGAGAACATGATACTAGCAGGACTTTGGTTCGGTACAAAGAAACCTGAAGTATCTACATTCACGAGGTCGTTGAGAGCCGACCTCAAACAATTATATAGAGGTATCTCGTTTGGAACTGGCGATAACCAAACTTTGGTTCGCGGTATTGTTATGTGTGGGACGTGCGATCTGCCGGCAAAAGCCCTGTTTCTTAATATGAAACAGTTTAATGGATATTATGGATGCCAATTTTGTACGCAAAAGGAGAAAAATTAGTAGATTCAAACGTGCTTGTGTACCCTAAAAAGGATAGAGTAGAGCTTCGCGCCACCGAAAACACTCTGAAACATTCTGCCAGGGCTTTAAGGGAATCAAAATGTATTTTAGGCGTTAAAGGTACTCTATGATGTCCAAGTTGGTATATAAATATATCGAAACAACAGCAATAGACGTTATGCATAATGTCTTTTGTGGCGTAACGAAAAAATTATGCTCGTTGTGGTTTGACTCGGAATTTCGCAATCAAAATTTTTCATTGGCTGCCTTTTTACAAATTATTAATCAGCGTCTTCTTAAAATCCGTCCCCCGTATTCAACGGTAAGATTACTGCGGACTGTTTCGGATATAGCGTATTGGAAAGCCTCGGAGTTGAAGCTTTTCCTATTAATTTATAGTTTACCGTTATTTAATGATGTCATGAGTATGGAATATTTTGAGCATTTAAATTGTTAGTTTTTAGCATTCATTTATTAAATTCAACGAGTGTTAGTACGCATGATATAAGTAACGCAAGAACAATGTTAAATGAATTCGTTTCACAGTTTAAAAATTTATATTCCCAACGATTTATGAGCTGTATACACCTTTTATTGGACCTACCTGATGTTGTCGAACGATTTGGGCCTCTATGGACTACAGCTTGTTTTGCTTTTGAAAATTGGAACGGAAATTTAAAATCTTTAGTTCCCGGTACGAAATTCGCAGAATTGCAAATATGTTCGTCAACATCTTTATTTCTAAGCTATAATGAAATCAAACGTAAATATTTAAGAATTGATAATCCTGTGAGTGAGTTCTGCCGACAACTAGATGTTACTTACATCGAGATTAAAAACTAAAAAAATTTCAGACCATTTACATATTGTTGGTTTGTGCAGTCAGAAAAATATTACCCCTGCGATTGTTGATTGCTTAACATTATTTACAAATTGCGAAGATAAATTGTTTTTTTTTTATAGACTTCTCATGAACAGTATGTATATAGACTGTACATATTATTCGAGAGAGAAAAAAACTAGTTCTTCGACTGTTGAAATCGTTTAAAATGACTCAGTGTTTATAGGTAGTATCGAAATATTTGTTAAAGTATGCAAGTGTGAACTAGTATGTAAGGGTGAAGAATGTAGAGGAGAAAATTGTAAACACTACGCTATAATTAGGCAATATGACGTTGAGCGACCTTTCACTTGTAATTCCATTCAAGAATATTTACCCTTCATTCATAAATGTACGATTACCGAAAAATTAATTTCTATAGAATTAGATAATATAAAATCTATACTGTTTAAGATTGAAATTAATGACAGTGTTTATGTTATAAAACCATCTAATGATTTAGAACGAGAGTAAAATTGAGTTAATATATCTGTGGTGAAAATGTAATTTATTTTAAAAATTTGAATAGAATGATAAGAAAGTTGTGATTTCTTTATTTTTCTTCATAGGTTTTGCAGTGTGTAAGAAATCAAACTTAGGTAATAAATTATAATTCAATTTTATAAAAGTCACGATGTGAATTCGTGAAATTTTCTGGATTTACAAAAAAAAATTGTTCGGTGAAAAGTTACGTTGCACACGCGTACCATTTGGCAGACCAAAATACCAGATTTTTGTCTGTAATTAAGTCACGAGGAAAGTCTGTAAAGCTTGACAGACTCGCAACAGGACTTTTCTCTGGGCAAAATATAGTACATGGTCTGTCAAATTATCTGGGTTCACTGAAAGAAAAAACGGGCAAAAGTCACGTTGCTAGTCTGTGAAATTTTACAAACATTATGCACGACTTGATTCCAGACAAAAAATCTGGTTTTTCGCCTACCAAATTTTCTGGATTAAAAAAAAAAACCGCTGCCAATTCATTGGCAAAGAGCTTCCTCATAAAAAATACCAATTACATTTTTTTTAAATAATGAATATTGTTTTTGTATAAAAAATTAAATATTTATTTAAAATCACCATAACATTTCCTGTAATCATGGATTCCTGCATTTATACGTGAAAAAATGAAAAAAAAAATTTTTTTTCCAAATTTATGAAAAAATCTTAGTCAAAAGGCCGTGTATACATACATACGGACATTTGTTGAGAATTCAATCAAGTTTACAAATATGTAAACCAAATTGTCCTACGAGGTCTGGTTCAAAATCTCGTTTGCAAGCCTATCACAGAGCTTACTCTATGAGGAAGCAAAAGTACAACTGTTCATTTCGAGTCGTTAATTTTCATAATATTCGGTGAATCTCTATCTTTTTGGTCTTAAATTAAAGCTTAGCTCTGCTTTCATGACGACACAAAAAAAATAGTGGAAATTCCGGCATTCATACGTGAAAAAATGAAAAAAAAATTTTTTTCTTCAAATTTACGAAAAAAATTTCAAAAAATTTCAAAAAAAATTTTTTTTTCCCGTCTACTGCCAAAAACCTTTTCTGGCCTCATTAATACTACAAACGACAATGAATGCAATTGAAATTTGTACAATCCACCGTAAAATTTTCAAGATTTTGCCTCGGACACACGCACACACACACACACACACACACACAACACACACACACACACACACACACATACATACATACGGACATTTGTTGAGAATTCAATCAAGTTTACAAATATGTAAACCAAATTGTCCTACGAGGTCTGGTTCAAAATCTCGTTTTCGAGCCTATCACAGAGCTTCCTCTATGAGGAAGCAATATTTTTGTCTGCAATTTGGTCGCGCATATAGTCTGTTTAATTTAACAGCGAAAACAGTCGATAAAAACCATTTTTAATTGTTAACTGATTGATGCTCAGTCCAGCTTGCGTGATGAATATTTAGCTTCCCAGTTGAATGCAGCCATATAAACTTAGAAATCTCAGCTGAGTGTCAATAAGAGTGTAATACGCAAGAACGCACGAAATCGTATCAGTTGGATAGTTCATCGACGTGTACAACTTTTCCATTCATCTGACCCGCATAACGCAATAAATAGTATATTCCTGTGTTGTCAGGTAAAAAAGACTGATGTTTAATAATGGGCAAAAACAGTCTATAAAAACCATTTTTCCAATAAAAGTAAGATAAGCAGGCACGCGCGATTTTGAATCAGTTGGATAGTTCATCGACGTGTACAACTTTCTACTAATCTGACACGAATAACGCAATAATAATTTTTTTCTGTGTTGTCAGGTAAAAAATTATGACGTTTAATAGGCGTGAACAGTCGATAGAAACCATTTTCCCAATAAAATGAAGATTCGCAGGCACGCACGATTTCCTATCAGTTGGATGGTTCATCGACATTTACAACTTTTCATTCATCTGACACGAATAACGCAATAAATAGTTTTTTCCTGTGGTGTCAGGTAAAAAAGTATGACGTTCAATAGTAAGCGAGAACAGTCGATGAAAACCATTTTTAATTGTTAACTGATTGATGCTAAGTCCAGCTTGCGTGATGAACATTTACCTTTCTAGTTAAAAGCAGCCATATGATCTTGGAAATCTCAGCTGTGTTTTCAATAAGAGAGTCTTATTAGTCTTATTACGATGTCTTGTCAGTTGGATGATTCATTTCAGTTTGATGATTTATTACAGAAACCTTAAAAGCCTACGAAAGTGTTGAAAAAAAATCATTCTCTTTCAGCTTACTTGATCAGAAAAAAGCCTTAAATTTGAATTTTAGATAGCGAAAGTCTCAAATTGGTTTTTTCAGATTGTAAAATAATTTATGTTCAGTTTAGCTTGCGTGAAGACTAAGTCGTATGTTCATTTAGTACATTTCACAAAATCTGTAAAATATTGAAAAGATGTTAATGAAAAAATAATATTTTCCAGTCTGCTCGATGAAAAAAAGCATGATGTTTAAACTTTACGGAGAGAAAGTATGAAAACTTCGATTTCAGATTTTAAACTTTTTGATGCTTAGTCAAGCTTTCTAGTTTCCTTTTTATCTTTCTCAAAAAAAGCAAGCATGTAACCTTGCAAATTTCAGATTAGTTTGAGTAAAGAGTGATTCTTAGGTATACACGATGACTTGTTAGTTTATTGAGTCTACAAAATCTTTGAATATCTGCCTGAGTGTTGACAAAAATTATTTTTTCCAGCTTACTCGATGAGAAGAAAGCCTCAGGTGCAAAAGTTACGGTAAGAAAGTCTGAAAACTGTTATTTCAGATTTCAAACTTATTGATGCTTAGTCAAGCTTGCGTGATTTTTTCATTAGCTGTCCATAAAAGAGTGGGTTTGTGACGCTGAAAATCTCAGCTGAGTTTTAAAAAAGAATGACGCTCTGTCACGCGCAGTATCTTGGCAGTTTTGTGACTGTGTAGAGTCGATAAATTTTTCAAATATCTTCTGGAGTTTAAGAAAACCGTTTGAAATTTTTTCACAAGGAGCTTCTTTTGAAGATGTTTTTCTACTTATTGTTAAAAATAAAAAAAAATAACATTTTGATTTGCGTTCTAATTGAGGTCTGAAGTCCAAAAAAAATTTTTTGAAAATGAAAAAAAAATTTTCTTAAAAATAAAAAAATGATAAAAAAAGACAGAAAAAAAATTTGTCAAGTACTTTTTATATTATTCAATGATCAAATTTAGTTGGAAATGTTAAATTATTCGATAAATCGAAAAAAAAAATTTTTTGAATTCATTTTTCTCTGTTTATGGAAAAAAATGTTCTACGGGCTTCATAGTTGACACATTCGACAATAAATGCAATTGAGTTCAACACGATTCACCGTACTGCTTTCTGTATTCGTTTGCAAATATGTAAGCCAAATTTTTTTTTTGAGGTTTTGTTGAAATACTCATATTCGAACCCATCACATAGCTTTCTCTATGGGGGAAGCAATTACTTCTTTCTGATCCATCATTATTTTTTAAATTGAAGAAAATCATTTGGGTAGAGTAGAAAATCCATGATAAACGAGATATTTTTTATTTAAGAATGTTAACGTAAATACATGTTGATGAGTATGTTCTATGAATACAGCACTTAAGAGATATTTTAATACTTTATTGATAATGAGAATTTTCATCGAAAAAAGGTTTTTTTTTACAATGTTTAATGGTTCTATACATAATTAATTCAATTGAATCATCAGCCGCCAAGCAAATGTTATATAAATCTTTGTTCTGCAAGTTCTCAAGAATTCGCAGCACTCAAGCGACAGCCGATAGTGTATCAACTTCAAGAAAGGTTCCAGTGCCCAGCTTTGGAAAAATTTTCTCGATGTCATCTCGCACGCATGCCTACAACAAGCCTTATCACCTGATTTCGCTAACTCGTAGCAGTCTACATACGTCAGTCGTTTCGCCACCTCTTGGGTCGCGAATGGATTAGATCGTAGAGCGACAAGTCCGATTTTATAATTTTCTCTCTCGCTTCGTTTTCAAGCTTCTCGTCGTCATACCAACGTTTGTCGTAATCCTCCAACACCTCGAACAATTTGTACTTGTCGAATAATTTTATAATTGTCATGGCGTCGCTTCGGTCCAGCTCGAATCCCCTTTTCTCTAGGCTCTCGATGACGGCTAGAAGGCCACATGGTAATCCAAACCAAATCTCTCTGTCGAGTCGAGTCGACTCGAAGCGCTCGCGAACTGATTCAAAGTGGGAAGTACGAAGCTCGACAGATCGGCACCACGATTCAGCAAACTCTCGACCGAGTGAGGCAAGCAATTCATCACGGCCCATTCAAGGTGTCCTACCCAACTTGTCACGGGCGTCGATCAGCACCCGCTGATGAGCTCGTCGTTGGTTTTTAAAAATAATTCCGCAAAGTCATCGCAATGATACATATCTCTCTTGCAAATAATATGCAAAGGAGTTGATCCCTCGTTTGGCTAAATTTGGACTGGCTCATCTTCTTAGCAGAACCTCCACCATCGTCTTCTGATCGCTGTATTCCAAAGCCAAGTGAATCGTTGTATTGCCAACTTATCACGGGCGTCGACCTGCACCTTCGTTATTGATTCGAAGGAATCGCTCTATCATCTCACAATCCCAGTCTTGTTGGGCCAAAATGTGCAGAGGTGTCAAGCCTTCCTTGTTGGCTACATTTGGATCGGCGCCTGCTCTCAGCAGCGGTTCCACTATATCACTGCCCGGTTCTTCTAAAATCACAGCGAAGTGTAGTGCCGAATCACCCGTTTCTGTCTAGATACAATTGGGATCCTGGCCGTTCTCGAGGAATCTTTGAACGCTTCGTCGCAGCTAAACTGGCAGGCCGCATAAAAGTGTGTGTAGCCTGACTCGTCGGTGAAATTCACATCAAACCTGTTGTATATGTCAAAAACGCGAGGGAACAGTCGACTCCAGGGACGGGGTTTAATCTCCCAATTTTTAACCGAGTGATGTATTAGTGTGGTGCGACGCGGCGATATAATTCCATTCTGATCAACTTCTCGGGCTCGTCTTGGTAGACACGTGCAGCAGCCATCGCAATAAACATATCGCCTTGAACAAAACCGAACTCTTCGTGCTGGTAATTCATGGAGTCCCAGAGAAGACGCTGAATCTCTTCGGGATGCAAAAAGAGATGAGCTGGCGGAATTCTATGACCCATATCTCCAAGTAGTAGGAGTTGAACGAGAAAATTACATACATTACAATACATTTGACAATAAATGCAATTGAATTCATTAAGATTCACCGTCCGATTTGCTACATAATACTCTACACGCGTTACACAATCTATATAGTTTACAAATCTGTAAACCAAATTGTCCTAAGAGGTACTGGTTCAAAGACTCACATTCAAAGCCGTCACATAGCTTCCTCTATATGTGGAGGAAGCAAAGCATTATCATCGCGAGTGATGCGAGATACTTAATGCGTACAACGCCGACCACACACCGCACTCGCGCTTCACTCGAGTTCTATACGCGGTATATCAACAACGATCGGGGGAATTTCGTTTTAATTAGTCAGGCACGCGCGCGATCCTTTTCGCGTTCTCGAGGTCTCTCGGAAAAATTGTTCTAGGTAAATATCATCACGAGTACGGATGATTAACGCGCTTATCATGCGCACAATTATAAAAGCGAATCAACCGATTGCAGCAGCAGCAGCAGCAGCAGTAGCTGCAATGTATAAATTCACCGCTTATACCTGAAAACCGCGTGAGCCAGCTCCCATAATACACACTCTTATCCACTCGCGTAGCACTCCATTAAAAGTCTATGTATACGCTCGAAAGGCGCATTATTATTACGCGATATTGTATATTATATATCTATATGTATATCCGCATGGTGGCATACAATATAATAAGCTGCGCAAGCTGCGAGGCAAAAAGTTTCGCGCGCTATATATACGAAATTTCGCTCTCTCTCTCTCTGCTGGGTATGCACACACCACACAGTGTATGTATATAAGTGCGTATACGTAACGCGGCTGGAAAAGGGGGTCTCGCAAAGACTTTGGCACCGAGAGCTAAGTACATCCGACGAGGCTGCGGGCCGCATATTACGACCGTGTCTTATCAGCGATAAGCGTTTCCGATCCGCTGCGCCGCACCGTGCCCCGGCATAACAATTACCCCATTATTATATAAACCCCCGCCGTGTGTTTTCTCGACGTCGCCCGTCGTCGCCGTCGTCGTCGTAGCTGCCCGTGCACTATACTCGCCGCTGCAGGCCGGCCCAGTTATATATATACGCGTACCCTGTGAAGCGAACGAGAGCGGCCTTTCGGGGGATCCTTTTGTTTATTGTACGCGCTCGATGCGATACGCTGGAGCTGTATTTGCCCAAAGTGTGGAAAACCAGTTAGCCCGCAGAGCTTTTTTTTTGTTCGCAGCTGCGGCAGCAGTTCACGAGGCCGAGAAAAGTCCGAGGGATGAATTTTTATATTAGAAGTAATTAGTGCGTGTATTAAATTTGCAAAATTTCAACTCATCGTTTTTGAGAGTGTCAATTACGATTCGTGAATTTATTTCTGTTATTCGTTATAGGTCTGAATTAGAGTTTGAAAAGAGAAAAGAACACATTACAGTAAGATCAACTTGCGGGGAAACGCGTACACACATACAAGTTTTTCTCGAAGAATCGGGCTAAGCACCACTACCTCTCGCTTTTTTCTTCTTCTTCTTTTTCTTCTACGCCCTCCGCACCCTCGAACTCGATTGACTCGGCGTCGAGAATACTCAAAAACTTCACCTGGTAAATACGGCGGCGGCAAGGGGGGGAATGAGATCGCCCCGGTGCACGCGCGTATCTATATAAGCTCGAAGCCATGCCGTTGCGAGCATTACATACGGCTAAATAAAAGAGAGAGAGAGAGAGAGAGAGAGGAAAATGAAGGAAGAAAAAAAAATAGTACACGTATATAGGCGCTGGCCACGCGCAACTCGGGGCCAAGAAAACCCGGGGCCTCGGAAGAGAAGAGAAGAGAGAGCTAGAACCTGCACGCTCGCTCGCTCGCGTAGGCACATCACGTATATTTTCTTAATTAAAAGAAGTACTCGGCGAATAAGAAGGACGAGAAAGAAAGTAACGGGGAAGAGAGAGAGAGAAGAGGAGTCGAATAAAGGACAAAAGACGGAGAGAGAAAAAAAGAAGAAGATGATTAACAAGATATAGAATCGCTGAAAATTGTCGTCCACGCCGTTAAATGTCTATGCCGCACTACTACTACAAAAGGTAAATAAAATAAAAGAACTATATCGAAAGTTACATTAATAAATAAACGTCGAGTCGCTGGCTTACATGTATACATCTATCGCACATACATTATAATATACAAAACGAGAGATGAAAGTTTGTATCGCGGCGGTATAATTCAACAACGACTGCACCTCTATGTACAGCGCTCGCTTCTATATTACTTTAACGCAAGGGATGGAGCAGTTATAAGCGCAGGACGAGAAAAAGCAGCCGAGGAACATAATCGTCCGAGTTGTTACTGTACCGCTACACTCTCTGTGTCTGGCAGCAGCAGCAGCCTGTCCCATTAATGCGTGTCGAGTTGTCAGTTAATTAACGAAGCTCGCGGCAAAACATACAGCCGAACTTTCGGCTCAAGGCGTAGGTAGGTAGGGTAGTAGTAGAGCCGTAGGGCGGGTCGAAAACGGAAAGTCAAGCTGAATGGAGCCTAATTATAATTAATTTTACATTGTGTCCCGGCCGGTGCTGGTACGGTGGTAGGTATACCCCCTGACGACGAGTTAAAAGTGTACTGCTGCCTGCCTGAACCCTCCCTCCCTCCCGAGAAGAAGAAGAAGAAGAACGAAGAAGAAGAATCAGTGCAGCGTGTGCAGGCAGTGGGTACACCTCTTTCTTTCTCTCGCACCTCGGTAACGATACTACAGTCCCATGCACAATGTATGCTGACAAAGTTCGCGCCTGCCGAGAGAAGAGTAAAGTTTCGTACTCTCGCGCCTGCAGAGCTCGTTTTTTGTCTCCTATACGTACCAACGCGAGCGAGCGCGAAGGAGAGGAGCTTTTTCGTCGTCGTCGTCGCCGACTAAACAATGTCTTGCAATTTTAGTTTCTCCAAGAGAGAGAGAGAGAGAGAGAAGGCAAAGGTGAGAAATTTTGCGGATTTGCATATAACCCAGGCGCGAGATGCTCGCGGCTCTGTACACGCTCCGCTAATGTATATCGCAATAACGCGCGCGCCCCTGCGAAATATTGTTATTAGGAGGAAATTTTTGGAACTTGCGTAACTCGTCGAAATACCGCACCGTGTATAGCTTCGGAGTCGAGCGAAATGAAAAATAGGAGACTCCGCCGCGGGTACATCGTTTCGATTTATAATGATGGAAAAAGAAAAGGTACGCGTTGTTCGACGATGTATATTATATCGAGCATATTTTAACCCGAGACATCCGAAGTATTTCGCTTTCGGGCTTTAGTTGATTTTCGGACAGTCGCGATGATTGTTCGGACGCGAACCACGAATTATATCCGCGACGCGTACATTTGAGATTCTCTCGTGTCGCAAAAGTTGGAATTCCATTAGGGATGGCCGCGCGCGATTGGATACTGAAGCAAAGTCCGTCGTATGTAATAACGAAGGGAATATGTTCGATACTCGCGTTGAGCCACACGCGTGAAAGCCTAAAATACCTTATGTTTCGAGTCTTTCATTTTCATCGGTAATTAATTAGTTTAGAAAATCATGCTAGCGAGGAAAGCGTCTCTTATCGAATGTGTGCCAACTGATAAGAGTCGTTCTTAATATTTCGATTCAAAAATTTCAATTTTTTGTGATGAATCGAGTAGAACAGTTTTGCATTCTCGCACGTGACCATGGGTCTTTTCAATTTATTATAAACTTGAGCCAAAGTATATCTTAAATGAAATTCAATCGATAATACTTGCATTTGTAAATCTCTGGAATTTTCATATTACCAACAGATGGTAGCATACAATCTAGTGTACCGACTTTTGCTGAAGAAAAATTTTAATTTATTGATTGTTGGCCAATATATGTACCATGGTATGGTTTAAATTTTTTGCTTAATAACTTATCACAAAACAATTATCATAAGAGATAAATTATAAATTATCAGTCAAATTATATTCAGTAACAAACTTTACATAAATATTCATTCATATAACTATAACTGCAACATACGTTATTTTTGTTGCATTAATTCATGAGTGATGATACTGGTATTCATCACACACGGCTTAGCCAAGCAGCCCCCGTACAGCGGCTACACTCTGAACGTCTATGTATATGTGGTTCTATTTACTAGATGTTTTTTGTGTGAACTCGATGCTGTCTGTCAAGAATTTGTTTAGAAGGACTTAGTTTTAATAGATCTGAAAATTCCTCGGAGAAATTGTCGCCGAATAGGAATTTTTAATTGTTTCCAATGTAAGAACAATGTATAAACGGATAAACCAACAACTTAATTGTAAACAATAAGATTATGAACGATTTTGACATATTCCTTCGACTTACTAATGATAATTAGAGTAAAAACAAATTAATTTAAATATTGTCCTTCCCGATGAAACAAGCCATAACACCAAATAATAAATTTTACTTATTTAATTTCTGTGGTAATAAATAGAAGAACCCAACGTTTATATTAGCCACCAAAATGGATAAAAGGGAGAAGAAATTCGAGGAAATCGTTTCAGAAGATAACTCATGTGAAAACGACACAATACACAATGATCAGAAAAATTACGCTTGCGACAACTGCGAAGAGAAATTTGAGTTCCGAAGTCATTTGAGTAGACACCAAATATCGGTACACAAAGGCTGCAAAGATTTTCCATGTGATCAATGTGAGAAGAAATTTGTGAAACAATCAAGTTTGTTTACTCACCAAAAATTAGTACACAAAGATCGCGAAAATTTCACGTGTAACAAGTGCGAGAGAAAATTTGAAAATAAATCAACTTTACTCAAGCACAAAAAAATATTCCACGAAGTACTCAAAGATTACTTATGTGAAAAGTGTGCGAAAAAATTTGATACTAAACAAAGTTTGATCAAGCATATAAAAACAGTACACGAGGGTCAGAAAGATTTCACCTTCAAAGGCTTAAAAGATTACTTATGTAACAACTGTGGAAAGAAATTTGCAAATAAGGGAAATTTAGTCTTGCACGTGAAAATAGTTCATGAGGGTCGTAAAGATCATCCATGCGACAAATGCGAAAAGAAATTTGGACAAAAATCGCATTTGCTTTTTCATCAACAGGCAGTACACGAGGGTCGGAAAGATTACTTATGTGACAAGTGTGAGAAAAAATTTGGACGACAAAGTGCTTTAATTAGACACTGTAGGACAATACACGAAGGTCGCAAAGATTTTACATGCAATTATTGCGGGAAAAAATTTGTAAATAATCGTAATTTGATCTCACACATAACAACTGTCCACCTAGGTCGCAAAAATTTTACATGTGACAATTGTGAAAAGAAATTTGGACACAAATCGCATTTGCTCTTTCATCAAAAAACAGTCCACGAAAGTCGCAAAGATTACGTTTGTGACAAATGCAAAAAGAAATTTGGACAAAAGTCGAATTTGTTGAAGCACCAAAGGACAGTCCACGAAGGTCGGAAAGATTTTGCATGTGACAAGTGTGAGAAGAAATTTGGAAAATAAACAGCATTTGATCAGACACCAAATTACAGCTCACAAAGTACAATTGTAAATAATGTATAGATATTTGTACATATGTTTTTCTAAAATTTCAATAAAATTGTGCTGAAATAATAATTGTATATTACCAACATAAATATGTGTCAATATAACTATAACAGCAATATATGTTATTTTTGTTGCATTAGTTCATGAGTGATGATACTGGATTTCATCACTCACGGCCTAGCCAAGCAGCCCCTGTACAGTGGCTACACTCCCAACGTCTATCTACATGTGGTTATATTTACTAGACATTTTTTGTGAAATCGATGTTGTTTGTCGATAGTTTGTTTGAAAGAAGGATTTAGTTTTTATAGGCCCAAAAATTTAATCGAAGAAATTGTCACCGAATAGGAATTTTAAATTGTTTTAAATGTTGTAAAAATAATGTACAAACGGATGAATCGGCAATTTAATTGTAAACAATAGGATCATAAATGATTTTGATATATTCCTTCGACTTACTGATGATGTTTAGAGTAAAAACAAATTAATTTAAATATTGTCTTTCCCGATGAAACAAGCCATAACACCAAATAATAAATTTACTCATTTAATTTCTGTGGTAATAAATAGAAGAACCCAACATTTATATTAGCCACCAAAATGGATAAAAGTGAGAAGAAATTCGAAGACATCGTTTCAAAAGGTAACTCATGTGAAAACGACATTGTTGTTTCAGACGACGAAAAATACGTTAGTGATATTTGCCACGAGGCATTTACACTAGAATCGAGCATGATAGCACACCGAGACACAATACCCAATGATCAGAAAAATTACGCTTGCGACAACTGCGAAGAGGAATTTGAGTTCCGAAGTCATTTGAGTAGACATCAAATATCAGCCCACAAAACCCGCAACGATTTTGCATGCGACAAGTGCGAGAAAAAATTTGTGAAACAATCGAGTTTGTCTACGCACCAAAAATTAGTACACAAAGATCGCGAACATTACTTATGTAACAAGTGCGAGAGAAAATTTGAAAATAAATCAACTTTACTCAAGCACAAAAAAATATTCCATGAAGTATTCCGAGATTACTTATGTGAAATATGTGCGAAGAGATTTGATACTAAACAAAATTTGATCAAGCATATAAAGACAGTACACGTGGGTCAGCAAGATTTCACCTTCAAAGGCTTCAAAGATTTTTTATGTAACAACTGTGGAAAAAAATTTGAAACGAAAAAGAATTTACTCGTGCACATAAGAATAATGCACGAAGGCCGCAAAAATTTTGCATGCGACGCGTGCGAAGAGAAATTCGGACAAAAAAAGGGTTTGCTTCTTCACCAAAGGACTATTCACGAAGGCCACAAAGATTACACATGCGATAATTGTGAGAAGAAATTTGCAAAACAACACGATTGATCAGGCACCAAAAAACAGTACACAAGGGTCAGAAAGATTTTGCATGTGACGAGTGTGAGCAGAAATTTGGAAAAAAAAGCAATTTGACTAGACACCAAAAAATAGTCCATGAATGTCGCAAAGATTTTGCATGCAATTTGTGCGAAAAGAAATTCGGACTAAAAGCAGATTTGTTTTTACATCAAAGAAGAGTACACGAAGATCGCAAAGATATCGCATGCGACAGATGCGAGAAGAAATTTGCACAGAAATCTAATTTGCTCTACCACCGACAGGTAATACACGACGGTCACAAAAATTTCGCATGCGACAAGTGCGAACAGAAATTTGGACTAAAAGCGCATTTGCTATCCCATCAAAAGACAGTACACGAAGGTCGCAAAGATTACGCGTGTGACAAGTGCGAAAAAAAATTCGGACTCAAATGTAATTTACTCGCTCACCAAAAGACAATTCACGCAGGTCTGAAAGATTATGCATGCGACAAGTGCGAAAAAAAATTCGGACATAAATGTAATTTGCTCTTGCACATAAGAACAGTCCACGAAGGTCGCAAAGATTACGCGTGTGACAAGTGCGAAAAAAAATTCGGACTCAAATGTAATTTACTCGCTCACCAAAAGACAATTCATGCAGGTCGCAAAGATTATGCATGCGACAAGTGTGAGAAAAAATTTGGACGAAAATCGGATTTGATCTCGCACCAAAATATAGTTCATGATGGTCGAAAAGATTATGTATGCGATAGTTGCGAAAAAAATTTGGACGACAAAGTGCTTTAATTAGACACTGTAGGACAATACACGAAGGTCGCAAAGATTTTACATGCAATTATTGCGGGAAAAAATTTGTAAATAATCGTAATTTGCTCTCACACATAACAACTGTCCACCTAGGTCGCAAAAATTTTACATGTGACAAGTGTGAAAAGAAATTTGGACACAAATCGCATTTGCTCTTTCATCAAAAAACAGTCCACGAAAGTCGCAAAGATTACGTTTGTGACAAATGCAAAAAGAAATTTGGACAAAAGTCGAATTTGTTGAAGCACCAAAGGACAGTCCACGAAGGTTGGAAAGATTTTGCATGTGACAAGTGTGAGAGGAAATTTAAAGCAAAATCGAAATTGAACATACACCAAAGGACAGTCCACGAAGGTCGGAAAGATTTTGCATGTGACAAGTGTGAGAAGAAATTTGGACAAAAAATTCATTTGATCAGACACCAAATTGTAGCTCACAAAGATTATAATGATCACGTATTCGACTAGTACGGAAGGATATGATGATCGAAAATTGTAAATATTTATAGATAAACATTTTAATAAAACTGTTCTGAAATGATAAACGTACATTACCGGATTCTCATGCTATCAACTATCATTAATCCTTTGTTCACGGTCATGGTTGATCCTTAATTTTTAAAACCAAACTACTTTCGCTATTTACGCTATTCTTCGTGCATTTTTTGGTTACTTGGTTCCCGCAAGCTCTTGATGGAACAATCAGCCAAGAATTTTTTTCACATCTCGTTTGGAACTGTGAATGAGGTGAGTATTTAATTTGCTACATGCGATCCCGAATTGATCAAATACGCATTAGTGAAAAATTTTGATTAATTTGTAGTCAGACTGAATATGTCTACCAAGAGAGACGCGATTAGTAACGATCGAGGAAACATTCGACTAGTTACTTTAAACCAAAAAACGTTTTTTTCAATTTCTTCAAAATTAGTTAAAGCTATCATAATTGTTTTAGAATTGCGTGAGAAATCCACCACTGAGTATACTAAGACTTTTTAAAAAAAAGTATTTACAACTCCGCTCATATTCTTCACGCTGAACAATGCGCCTTATCACTGCAAAGTACTGACATCTATCGCACTACACATTCATTCATACATCGATCATTTCAGCGCGATCTACCTTACCATCGGTCATGTAACCTCAAAGATAAAGCCGGTTTCATCTTTATCATTATGGACAAGGTAAATACATTGTGATACATCTCTCGCGTATGCGCGAAAAGTATCGCACATTCGCAACGCGTCCAGAACTTTCTGTACAAGTATAGCAACAAGCTAAGGTATGTGCTTCTAGATTGCACTCGAAGCTTCGAGAATAATTTGACGTTTCGGCTTGGTAAACAATAACAAATAATAGAACTGGAAAATTCGCGTTTGTTGAGAGAAAATATTTCAAGATGCGCATGATGACTTTATTTTGACCACAGTTTAAATGCGTGGTTTTTCGAAAAATTGATATTTTTAAAAATAATCTTTATTTTTCACTCGATTGTTCATCAATGAAAAGTCAATGTCAGTGAAAATAAAATGCAATCCTTTGAAAACGTTAAAAATAAATTTTTCAAATTCGTAAATCTCATTGACGTTTGAAATGCATGTAAACAAAAATATCATTTTTGACGTTTGACAGTTAAAATCGAATGTCTCATTGAATCAATCGATCAAACGCGTGGTAAATGATATTCAGATGCATAAAAAAATCAACATCTAATTGATTTACAAAATAATTTGCAATTTTTCGAACTGCATCCACGGCCTGGATTTGTTTGGAAAGGTGGAGACGCTTCGGGACGTTCTAGAAAGCCGGCGAATATCAGCTGTTCGCTATATAAGCCGGGGCGCTTGCGCTTGGCCGGCAGTATCAAACAAACAGTCAAAGCGTAAGCATCTCTTAGCAAAGCTAAAGCTATAAAGCTAAACTCCACTTTTACCGAGCTTGTCTCTATACAAATCTATACACGAGTGTCAATATCCAAGTGTGTGTTTATCGTTTCGTTTAAATCGTTTTAACAAAAACAAAAACAAAAAGTCAATCATGTCTCTGGTACCGTTGCTGTTCTCCGACTGGTGGGAGGATCTCGACAGACCCCATCGCATACTGGACCAGGACTTCGGGCTCGGCCTCCATCCGGAGCAGCTCGTCTGTCCGCGCCGACTGGAGCTGTACGTACCTCGGCGCTCGGCCCATCAGCCGAACTACCTGAGGCCCTGGGCCGAGCTGTTGCGCGGCGCCGACCAGGGCGGCGTCTCCACGGTCGAGGCCGACAAGGACAAGTTCCAGGTGACCCTGGACGTGCAGCAGTTCAAGCCCGAGGAGATCGACGTCAAGGTGGTGGATAGGTACGTGGTGATCAAGGCCAAGCACGAGGAGAAGCGCGACGAGCACGGCTGGATCTCGCGCGAGTTCACGAGGAAGTACCTGATCCCGGAGCAGTGCGACATCGACCAGGTCGTGTCCAAGTTATCCTCGGACGGCGTGCTGTCCATCCAGGCGCCGAGGAAGGAGCAGCCCAAGGCCAAGAACGAGAAGGTCATCAAGATCGAGCACACGGGCAAGCCGGCCCTCAAGCAGCAGAGCGACGCCACCGCGCCCGCCGCCGACAAGAAGGTCGAGCAGAAGAAATAAGCGGCTGGCTTGAAATAAGTTTATAATCTAGATTTCTTTCAATTTTTTTTATTTAGTTTTTTTAAGTTCTCGATTATTGTATTTTCATTTTGAAGAAAATTCATCGTTGTATGACTCTATGCACATAATGTATGCATTTCTCTCTTAGCCTTTGTATTAAATTATTGCGTCGATAGCAATATAGAGCGTGTGTGATTGTAGAAGATCTGAGTGAGTGTAATTCATCGAAATAGTCAATGTAATTTTGAGTTGTTTAGTTCCTTTTTTTTCACGTGAAGCCTATATGTGATGATATTGCGATTATGATTTTTCTAAGAAAATAATAAATAAAATCACATCTACCGTATTCGAATATCTTGTCATTTATGTCAAACCCTTCCTGAAAGACAAAAAAAACTTCAATTATTGAAATATTTTCTTTTAATAAAAATTAGTTTGGCACCATTTTTTTGTGAAAATTATTAAAAATAGTTAAAATTGAAAATAACATTAATTTCACTTGTATTAAAATACACAAAAAGGAATAATTAGTTTATTTTTTTTTTTTTGAATTGAGATTAAATTCAACACTAAAGAGATTTAATTTTCTGACTTTTTTATTGTTTTTACTTGTTATAACCTTATTATCATCATTATTTGATTACTGAACATAAGTAAAAACATAAGTTTCTGGATTGATATGCTCAACTCTGATTCAAAATTCAAGTATGTATGCAAGCAAGCAAGTCATAGAAACTCGTATTTAAATTTTTTACCATGCAAGGACGTTAAAATGTAAAATACTATTGAATTTTACGGCATAAAATCTACCTCTACTGAAAAAATTAGGACGATTGTCGATGGGGCATTTTGAATACAATCTCATGTCACAAATTCTCAAAAAAAATGACTTACCCATGGGTTGTTTTTTCCCGAGCTTAGCAGTTGTGTTACATAGCAAAACTTACTATGCGTAGAGAAATAGAAAATAAAAATTACTATACTTTCTCCGAACCAGGACACATTCAAAATTTTGAGAAAATTTATCTATATAAAAAATTAAAAGTTACTAGAAACATAACAAAAATTACTATAATAAATGGTACATTTTCCCCAAGTTTTGAGTATGTCTTTCAGTTAGCAGAAAGGATGGTAACCTTTACTATACATTTGTGTCAGTGTAGCTTTGGGGCCCTATTTTTAGCGAAAAATAAATTTTTGCTAGCGAATATGGTCATATTTACTGCAGTATTTATTTTCGTGTCGTCCACTTTACTCAAAAATCACTTTCCTATACTATCTCACTAGATGTCCTTTTCTGTGTTGATACATAAATAATAGTTTAAATTAAATATCCGTCTTTGGATCACAACAACCATGTGTTAGAGCTATGCCTCTCAAATACCCAATTTTGCAAAAAATAAAAACGCGGTTGCTCCACCCAATAATTAACTAATAAAAAGCACAAGTCTCTGTTAGTAATTTAATTTATGCGTTTTTTCCCAAGCGAAATACAACAATGAAGTTTATATCCGCTGGCAAGTATTTTTTTTCTTTTACAGTCCGTTCGAAAAATGTTTTTATTATACTTTTACTAAGGTGGGCTTTGATAGAGCCGGCAATCGTTTGGTGAATATTTATAATTCAACTCTTAGACATATAATTTCAACTTGCCTAGTATCTAATATTTGTCCTGCTATACAATATTTTAATTGCAATAACTCATGGCATGGTTTAATGTGTAATATTATTGGCAGAAAGGAGCAAAAGTTCGTGAGACCGATAAAATTTATTAATTGATTGAAAAAAACGTGTAAGCTACTGTATACGTAATTTTTTCAATTTAACAAATATTAATCATTAAAATAATTTCAAAATAATCATTAGATAAATAAAATTTGATTCAAAAGTAAAAATAAAAATCTTTAGTCATTAAACTTTCATTGTTAGACAATTTAAGAATCCCAGATATTTAATTGTGAAACTCAAAAGTATCGAATACTTAGAAAGTTATGCTTGTTATAAATGTCAAATATCAAATAAATTTTAATACAAGTATACAAAATTTTAGAATTCGACTGCTAGGATATAAATAAAAAAGCAATTGATATAATTTTTTATATCATATGGCGTTTATTACAAGAAATATTTACATCTAATCTTTACAAATTTATCACACAATCAAGACATACGTCGTCAAGTATAAAAGGCTTATCTAACTGTAACGCAACTACATGACTAAATTTAAATACATCGATCGTTCGAAAGAAAACAGTCTTTGGAAAAAAAATTAGGAAACTATATGTACGAGGTTCTCAAGCATGATCGGCTTTTCTCTCATTGACTCTGGGCCATCTTCTGCTTGTTTTCGGCCTGTGCCTGCTGCTGCTGTTGCTGCTGCTGCGGCTCTTCCTTTTTGCTCTCGACTTGCTGCTGTTGTGGCTTGGTCGAGACTTTCTCGATCTTCAGCACCCGCTCCTTTTTGTTCTCGATGGCCTCGGGTTTACGCGGGGCAGTGATGGTGAGCAGACCCTCCGAGTCCAGAGTGCTCGAGGCTTTCTCCGGGTCGCACTGCTCGGGAACCATGTACTTGCGGACGAAGTGCCGAGAAATCGTGCCGTGATCGTCGTGCTTTTCCTCGTGTTTGCCTGAAAGTAACGAAAAAATACGTTTAGTTTACGATGTAATACAAACAATAATTCGGTGAATTAATTATCTGACGTAACTAATTTTTTAAGCAATTCTGTCAAAACTCAAAACTCTGATACTTTATGTAATAAAAGCACTTGTTATTAGTTACATTATCTAACTCGACTAATTTTTTTAATGTAAACGTACTTAATACTCGATGCAATGCAAGCAATTATTATTCATTAAATTTCTATCCAAGTAAAATAATTATTCGACTCGACTAATTTTTTTAAACAATTCTAATAAAACTAGAAATTTTTTAACGCCAAAGAAAATATCTTACCTTCGACGACGATGTAGTTGTCGATGACTTTGACATTGATCTCCTCGGGCTTGAATTGCTTGACGTCCAGGGCGACGTGGAACTTGTCCTTGTCGTCCCTGATGACGGAGTAGCCGCTGCTCTGCTCTTCCGCCTCCTTCATCAGCTCCAGCATGGGCCGATAATAGGCGTACGGGACGCGCCGAGGCATCTCGAACAGGGACGAGTTGAAGAAGCTCTCCGGGTGGAAGAAGTCGCGGCCGAAGTGCTGGTCGAGTAGACGATGCGGCCTCTCCATCTGTTCCCACATCTGCGACACGAGCTTTGGAATGAGCGTCATTCGTGATCTCATCTTGACTTCTTTGTTGAATTTGCTTTCACACGAAATTTAATGAATGTTACAATAAAAACGTTTGAGAAACGTTTGAATGTACAAGAGCTTGTATAGATGCGCTTAGTTCGGATTCCGACTTGATACTGAGTCTGCGCAACCGAGCGACGCCGCTTTTATACTGGTTGCCGTGCGGCCGGCGCGCAGCAGTGCACTATTTTGCGCGGACCTTCGAGACATTTCTGGAGGGTGCAAGTCGACGCTAGATTATTCGCGACTTTTCGCAGAAAAATCTCGATCGAAATCTTGGCTCTAATTGTTGAATTTAGTAAATATCGATACCGATTTATGGAATACGATTGTATGAGTACTTGTAGGCATCGAAGAAAAATTAATATGAGCGAAAGAAGCCGGCGTTCAGTGTGGTCTATTATTGCATCATCACATCTATTGTGCTCGGCGCTCGAAATGCACACGTAATAGAACGTTGAACTTCGAATGCCAAAAATAGAATTGATTTATAAGAATTTTTAATATAGATCTTTTGAATTATTATAGATAATGCAATTTTTTATTTCAATTTGCGATTTCATTTTGAAGCCAGTGGATCCACCCTTAAACCTTTTTCTATTCTTTTTCGTTACTTCTGCTAATGAACGTCTCCAGAAATTGTTCGGCTTTTTGTTACAATTTACGCCAAAAGAAAAAAAAAACACTTAAAAAAGTGTTTGAATATTTTCAATTTTTTCATTGATTTTGCAGCATGTAAAAAAATTATGTATTTGAATACAGAAGGTATAAAAAATTGTAAAACTGAAATAAATTAATTGATATCGCATCGAAAAATAATGATATCGACTTGAATTAAAAGTTTCAAAAAGAAAATTCAAGAAATGTCCACGAATTTGGATAAAGAACTATTGAAATTGTTAAGAACCCAATTTATTCAAATTTTCAATTAATTTTGCCCTTCACAATTTCGATAATTCTCTATTCAATTATAATATACGGCGCCTATAACATTTTTTGAAACGAAATGTCCATACATATCTCGATAAATCTCTATCGTATGAATGCGATGATTCGCCAAGCCTCGAGAGTTAACCTTTTTAATTTTAAATTGAAGGTAACCGTTAACACAAAAATAAAAAATAACAATCGTGTGGGTTATGCGTTATTAAATTGCCAAAATTTTCAATGAAATTCATTCAATCCTTCAAGTGCAATAAACTATCGTAAACAAGAATCGCGACAATTCGAGGCTCGTCGCTTTGAATCTGGGGCTTACGCGCGCACGAAACGAAATTCGAACGTTTTTTTCGTTGACTCAAACTCTACGTGTCCAACCCGTATTAGACCAGCTCATAGCATCGTATACTCTTTTTTCTCTCGAAAATTGCATCATTCGTTGCGGGGCGCTTGTATATACAGTCAAGGTACAGCTCAGCAGCTCTGGAAAGGTCGAGCTGCATCGCGGCAGCGATCGCGAATCTTCTTCAGTTTGCGCGAAGCCTCTCCCGTGACGTGTACCCGCGAGTCGGCGAACACGTCCGCGTCGAGCGATCCCCACCACCGTCGCATCGTCGCTGCGTATACGTTGAGATACCGGTGTATATAAACGGGGCCGAGCCCCTCTGCCGATTCAGTACACGATACGCATTAAGAAGCACACGAATATCGACTCGACTCGCGCAGAGTTTACCCCGCTATAACGATTTTCTCGAAGCTCAAAGAGAACGAAGATTTACTCGTATTTGAAGGAAGCAGAGTTACGACCGATCAACGCAAACATGGTTTCGACACTGTTGCCATTGCTATTGTCGACGGCCTACTTCGGCGGTGACCTGGACGGACCCAGACTCTCGCCCAACCGCCTCCTGGACCAGAACTTCGGCCTGACGCTCAGCCCCGAGCAACTGCTGCTCTCGCGCTACTACTACGCCCTGCCGCCGTCGTCGTCCATCCTGCGAGATCGCGCCGGCGTCGGCTCGTCGCTGCTCAACAACTACTATCGGCCCTGGAACGAGCTGTTGCGCCAACAGGACCGCGGCGGCGTCTCCCGTGTCAAGTACGACGACAACGAGTTCCGCGTCCACCTCGACGTCCAGCAGTTCAAGCCCGAGGAGATCGAGGTGAGCGTCGACGAGGAGCGCCGTCATCTGGTGATCAAGGCCAAGCACGAGGAGAAGAAGGACGAGCACGGCCTGATCTCGCGCCAGTTCGTGCGCAGATACGGCCTGCCCGATAGAGTGGAGCTCGACCGGGTCGCGTCGGAGATCTCGTCGGACGGCGTGCTGACGATCCGGGCGCCGCTCAAGCCCCTGGACAAGGAGGAGAAGAAGGAGCAGGTGAGGAGGATCAAGATCGAGTACACGGGCAAGCCGGCGCTAAAAGAGCAGCAGCAGACGGAGGAGGAAAAGAAGCAGACGGAGCAGGACGACGACGAGATCAGCATCACCACCGAGGAGCCGGAGATGGGCTCGGGAGCTTCCAGCAGCACCACCGCGTCCTCTGCTACCACCGAGAAGCAGCAGTAATGCACAGAGCAAATTTTGGACTGATTTTTCATTCTTGTAAATAGACTTTGTTTAGTGCTCGATTGTATGAAGTTTTCAAGTGCATTTATCAATGACGAGTGTGTGTGTAGAATGCTATGAATGAACGACACGATCGTGTATGTACGTGTGTGCGTGTGTTTAATTTAATCAATATTGAATTATCGCCTGCCATAATAATAAGTTTGTTAAATTTTCTCCTTTTTGTCTAATACGCAACTCGTATTTTATGTAATATTTATGATGCGCCAATTTTAGTCATTGTAATACTTTTCAAAACTCTAAGTCATATTGTGTATAAATATTTCGTAAGTTTTGTAATAAATGACCAAGTACCATTGAAAACACATTATCATGTTGTTATTTACGATCACCCTATCCTATATTGAGATGATTATTCGTAAATTTAACGAGCTGACTGAACAATATTATTTTGAATTCGAGAGTTTTCTAGATACAGATCTTATCAGACAAGAATAAAGTATTTTCTTCTGAAGATATAGAAAAAGTCAATTGAATATTACTGATAATTAAACATCTTCTTATACTTATAACAGTCTTGGAACTTGAGGAAATTTGTGAAAAATTCAATGAGCTAGATTGCATTTGAAAATATCATTTGCCATAAACAACATATTTTCATAATTGTTTAAAAGTTTCAACTCAAAATTTAATTTTCCCCATTCCAATGAACTCAAGTAAATAAAATTTTTTTTCATTATTGAAAAATTAAATAAGCTACATTTTATTTAGAAAGATCATTTGCAATTGGCAAGTTTCACCATTCACATAAACTCAAATGATTTTCATTTTGAAGAAAATTTTCATTCATCCATAAAAATTTTAATGAGCTAATTTTTTATTTAAAAATATCATTTGCATTTAACAATCTACTTTTTTATAATAATTCTTGAAAATTTAATATTCACCTATTTAAATAATCTCAAATAAAGAAAAATTTCATGCCTATGAGAAACTAGATAAGCTATTATTTATTTAGAAATATCGTTGACAATTTTCACCATTCACATAAACTAAAATGAAAAAAGTTTTTATTCGTCTATGAAAAATTAATGTGTTACATTTTATTTTAAAATAGCATTTTCAATGACATATTCAATCGAATGAATAATTTTTATTTTGGATTTTCATATTTCAACTATAATTTTGAATTATGAATGAATGAGCATTAATACTACGATGTAATGATTGAAAAAGCTACACATAACAGACAATTTACTGCATAATACATCTGTTGAACTAATTACGTTAATGCTCAAGTTAAATTTCACCTAATTTATTTATTAAAACTTTTTATGTTTCATTCTTTTGTATAATTAATTATGGAGTTTCAATTTAAATTATCTCTGTATGTGTAAATATTTCTATTGTTCAAAACATTATGAATTTACTCTTTGTAATGATTGAACTTGAAATTCGCATTAAAACGCATTGTCTCTAAAGTCAGTTAAAAGTTTATCATCATTATTTTTCAATGAAATTAATCGATAATTATACTAAACATGCAATAAGCATCATACATTTTCATCTCAATAACGTACGAAATTCACAACGAGAGATTCTCTTTCTCGAAACTACACCCCTATGTTGTATCTAAACGTTTCTAGAAGCGACTCGGAAGCGCGCGAAATACACGCGCACTTTAATACGGCTCGCGTGGTAAAGTCGGTAACATTCGCGAAGCTCCGGGATAGCAGCCTATATCTATACTTACTGTGTGCGAATATTCTCGTCGTGCGCTTCGAGAAATATCTAGAAATCTGCCGGCGTTTCGAGCGCTACCGCCGCGCACGCACCGCGTATAAATACAGGCGCTCCGGCTGGAGTCGAGTCAGTATCAAGTCAAACGCCAACAAAAGCATCTCTTGAGATTCCGATCTCGACTATACCTACGACGTTCTTTAATCGAACGACTCTCTATAGCAACAGTCAATTCGTTGGATATATACTGTGTTATTGCAAAGTATATTTGGATTGTTAACGAGTGGTTAAAAGTTTACTGCGAATCAACAGCGAGTCTTACGTTTCAACGTATACAGCGCGTATTGCGGATATTACATTGAGTTGTTTCGTCTGTCAAGTTTAAAAGGTAAATAATCAACTGTCAAATTAACTTTTATCTACAATTTTTATTTTGAACAAAAAATTTGTTATTTGGCCCTGTTAATCTAGATATTTCAATCACGTTTATTTCAAGTTAATTTCTCTATCTTGCATTTTTACTTTGAAATAAAAAAACATTTGCTTGCCTCAAATCTAGAAACTTAAATTTATTTTTCCTGAAATTATTATCTAGCCATTGTGTACTTATAATTTTTATTTATTTTGTTACAGAAACTTCAAGTAAACATGTCTCTTGTACCACTTCTCTTCTCCGACTGGTGGAATGAGCTTGATGAACCTCATTACTTGTCTGACCAACACTTTGGACTGCCACTCAATCCAGAAGACATCATTGATCGCTTCTCTCCGTTGAGATCAGAGTTGCAGCTGTACAGACCAGGCAGACACCATCGCCATGCTTCTCGCTACCATCCATTCCTCCATAGCTTGATGAGGAAAGAAGGTCGAGGCCATTCTACGGTATCAGCTGACAAAGACAAGTTCAAGGTTACCCTTGATGTTAACCAATTCAGCCCTGAGGAGATCAATGTAAAAGTTGTCGACAACCATGTAATTGTCGAAGCCAAGCATGAGGAGAAGAAAGACGAGCATGGATGGATTTCAAGACAATTCACTCGCAAATACATGATTCCAAATCAATGCGAGGTTGATCAGGTCGAGTCACGCTTGTCATCTGATGGAGTTTTGACAATTACAGCACCAACAAAGAAGGCCCTTGAAAACAATAAAGAAAAAGTCATCAAGGTTCAGTATACTGGACAACCCGCCATCAAAGAACAAGAGGCTCATTCCAGTAAAGAACCACAAGCTGAAGATAACGCTCAGCAACGAGGTGGCCAGAGAGGAAAAAAATCAATTGTCAAAGCTGCCTAAATGGACTTACCAGACCAACTATTAGTGATAGTTTAAAACCTTTCAATAAGTTTTTCATTCATTCAATGTATATAATTGAAATTCATTCACAACGCATTAATTTAAGTTAAACATGTAAAGTAAGCATTAGCTTTAAAAGTCAACTTGCATTTACTTTCTAATGTATTTTGTTTCAAGGTATTGACTAAAATTTCAATACCATCTCCTAAGATGTTTTGTCAAGTTATGAATTATTGTAATCAAGACTTGGCATTATTTTTTTGTGATTCATTACTGAAGTATTAATAAACATTTTTTATTAAATCATATTTATTGTCTTTTCAATTGAAAACTTCCTTGCCTAACTTTCAAAAACATCAGCTTCTTGATTATTTTATTCATACATGCTTGCAATTAATTATTAATGTATTTAATTATTATTGCTCTCAACAAATTTAAAATTTTGGTCTTAGTATATCAAATAAATTAGATTGAGCATTTCATAAATGTACAAAATAATTAGAATTCGGTTTTCTTTTGGACATGTAATTATTGAATAACTCACATCGTTTTTATTTGATTAATTATTATTATCATTATTATTAACAAAAAAGTACACTTAGAGTTGATTGTAAAAATGATTTTAAATACATAAAATTTAAATACATTTGTACGATACATCGGTATGAAATAAACACGGAACGTCGTCATCGTGGAAGAAATACATTTTTTATAAAAATTTAATCGGCTGTAGTCATAAATCTCATCTTTACAAAATTATCGACAGTTTAGAAAAAAATAAATCAACATAGATTTTACGAAACTAAATGAATTACTTTTGGTTTACATACACACATCGTGCACAATGGTAAATTATACTCATTACCATTAAAAATTTCGTACAACATTATTAATTATCATTATTATTATTACGCCCATTGTAAAACGAACGTTTTCTTACAGCGTATGAAATATAATAATCATAAATATATATCATCGTTTTATTCTCGCATTATTATCTATAATACACATTAATGTAAATGCACGTACATTATTTAGCTTACGAAAAAAAAAATGAGTCTATATTTCCTATATAGACTACAATTAATTAAATGATAGAAGATCTATATAAACACATACGCCATAATGTTTATAATACAGTATTGTGTACTACATAATGGATATAATATTTCATATTTATAATAAGCATCGTGAAAATTCATAATTTTTTTTAATTTTCATCGTCGTTTTAGATCCCGCGAAAAGCTCATGAGCTTTTTTTTTAATCATCAATATACTTTCAAGCGAGATCGTGCGGATCCAGAACAATACAGTCACGTAAATTTATTTTCTTTTCTCTACGCTCTACAATTATAAGGCAATGTGTTCCCCATCTTTTAAATTATTATTTTTCACTCGCGGCATTATTATTCTTTTTTTTTCATCCCCCTTTTTTTACTGAGGCTTGTTGAGCATCGTGGCGATCGCGGCCAACATCGTCACCAGGAGCAGCGAGGCCGAGCCGAGGCCGGCCGAGTTCGGGCCCCGCTCCACGGTGTCGTACATGATCTGCAGCAGCGGATACTTGCGCGCGCTGCGATCGCGCCAATTGTAATTGTAACTGTCGGAGTTGGAGCCGGTGTTGGTGCTGCTGCTTCCGCCGCGTCTGCCGTGCGCCGAGCCGTCCGAGCAGTCGCCGTCGAAGTCGTCCATGTCGATGCTGAAGGCCATGACGCCGCCCAGGCCGCGACGCAGGGCCATGCTCGTCTATTGAGAAAGAAAAGGACGATTCAAAATTCAATTCATTTTTAACCCTAAACTTTAAAATAACCATTCGAAAAGTCTTTACAAGTATTTTTATATTCATTTTTCTTGAGTTTATTCATTAACTTACCGTTTTTTATTAATAATTAACGAAACGAAAATATTGATTTTTCTTGTCTCGGTTATCGTCATTTCAAAGGTCATAAAGACCTTTTGAATGATTATTTTAAAATATTGATTCATTCATGTTTGATTATAAACTACGTAATTTGTAAGTTCGATGATTTTCTTTCAGTTATGTCAAAAGTGATTGACGGCAGCACAAAAACCGTCTTAACCCTTTAACGCCTGAAATGACCATTTTTGGAAAACATTTATAGCGATGAATTACACCGACTAAAAATTGTTTAAAAAACTTTTCAAATGTCATTTCTTAAGTAAAATTTAATGTACTTTTTGAATCTGGGGTCAGAATTTTCAAAAATTTATTTAATAAATAGTTATAAACAATTTTGTGAAAAAAAACATGAAATTTCGAGAAAAAAATCTCGTTTAACTCAAATTTCAACACGGAAAGAAGATTCGCTCGTGCGTCTCACGCATATAGATTTAGTCAATGGAATGTATACTTTATTGTAAAATAGTTATAATTATGAAATTCCATATGTCGATCATAAATATGACTCCCAAAGACCTGTATGTCATAAAATGATTTCGACAATTTTTAACTCGATAACCATCAACTTTACGAGAAAAAGTTATAGAATAAAAAGTGTTTATAATTGTTAAAAAAACACGCCTGATTTTTGTCAGAATTTTCGGAACGATTTTTGGATTTCTGGATATCACCATTTTTCCAAAAATCCAAAAATCATTCCAAAAATTCTGAAAAAAATCGGGCGTGTTTTTTGATCAATTCTAAACCCTTTTTACTCCGAAACTTTTTCTCGTAAAGTTGATGGTTATCGAGTTAAAAATTGTCGAAATCATTTTATGACATACAGGTCTTCGGGAGTCATATTTATGATCGACATATTGAATTTCATAATTATAACTATTTTACAATCAAGTATATATGCCATTGACCAAATCTATATGCGTTTTTTTTACAAAATTGTTTATAACTTTTTATTAAATAAATTTTTGAAAATTCTGATCCCAGATTCGAAAAGTACATTACATTTTACGTAAGAAATGATATCTGAAAAGTTTTTTAAACAATTTTTAGTCGGTGTAATTCATCGCTATATATGTTGTCCAAAAATGGTCATTTCGGGCGTTAAAGGGTTAATAAATTCGAGAGACAAAAAACGTGCCTTAGTCCAATCCTTCATAAATAGGGATAAGACACGTCGTTTTCGAGTCTTTAATTTATGTAGACGATCTATGCGCTGAAGCGACGATTACGTAAACAAATTATTCCCATACCTTCGCCTGAACGGACTGGGCGTCGTCGAAGACGATGGCCCCGGCGTCCTTGACGATGTAGGGCGTCTCGCTGTCGGTGTCCCAGCCCCGGCGCCACTGCTCGTTGCTCATCTTCTGGCAGATCTCGCGATAGCTCAGGATCACGTTCTCCGCGGGCGCGTGCATGTTCACGAAGTCCTTGCCGATCGGGCTCTCGTAATTGTTCTGCAGGGTGTTGCGCAGCTGGAACTTCTTGCCGTAGAAGGGGATGACGAGGACGAGCTTGTAGGCGTGCTTCTGAAACAGATACTTGAGATCGTCGATGGTCTTCTCGACGCCGAGATTCTCGCGGCCGCGAAGGGGTGCATTGGGTCCGATCCGGTTGGACCAGTGGCCGTAGTACTCGGTGGCGAGGATGAACCAGTAGTCGACGGACTCCATGACGACGCCGTCCATGTACTCGTAGCCGTTGATCACGGTCTGACGCATCGGGGAGATCGAGGCGGTGAGGAGTTTGGCCTCGTTACGGAACATGATCTTGAGCTCCTTGATGAGCAGGCCGAAGTTCTGCTTGTCCTCGGTGGTGCCGCCCCGGCGGGTCGGGTACTGCCAGTCGATGTTCAGGCCGTCGAACTTGTACTTGCTGCGATGGCACACATTTATTTATTTTATGCGTCAATTTACATCACTACGGATTATTATATTACTCACTTCAAGAAGGTCTTGGCGTGCTGCACAAAGACCTCGCGATGCGACTTGGCCATCTGCGAGAAGGCCGTGGGCGTGCCGCTCACCGATATCAGCACTTTGAGATCCCTCTTGCGATTCTTCAGCTCCGTAATATCGTCGAATGAGATCTTGTTGCCCGAGCTCTGACGATGCTCGAGGTCCGGATCGATGGCCCGTATGTCCCAGCTGTTGGGCTCGAGGACCGCCGCCCCGTAGACGATGTGCGTGCACAGCTCGACCTTGATGCTCTCCACGCCGAAGTGGCCGGTCTGGTAGGTGTTGCGGCGGGATTGATAGACGAGGCGGGTGCCGTTGACGTAGCAGAACACCGCCGTGTGGCTCTCGTTCGTCGTCGGACGATTGTAATTGCTGCTGTAGTCGTCTGCGTTAAACGACGGAGAGCATATGAATATTATAATTGCGCACGGGCCGATCGCTTTTTGCGTGGGGGGCGACAGTGAGTATGTATATGTGAGTATGTAATTGCTTAAATCAGCGACGCCGAGGAATGCCGCGCGCGGAGGATCTAACTAATATCTAAGCTTTTTTTCGTTGTCTCTCTTATATACCGAGAGACTCGAGGTATGATTAATTGATGCACATGTAAGGCGGATGCGACGCCTCTCATTTATGAATATATCGCTCGAGTTAAACATCCACGGAGACGACATTTTGCTCTCTCTCCGCGACTGACTCATCTTTTTTCTCGCAACGAGTCATGAAAAATTATACCCTTTTCGCGCGGATAGAAAAATATTTGAAGGTCTTGTACGACGCGAGCCGCGCGGGAAAGTCTCGCGCGCGAACGAGTGCGTAAACAAACACGTGTGCAGTATGGGTATACCGATCGGATCGATATCGACGCGCGGCCAGGCTCATATCGTTATATACTCGCGAGTTCTCGAAACAAGAGCTATGCGTATACACATAATCACGTGCAATTTCGAGCGATCGTAAAACGAAGACGAGTGTGCGAAACTTTGCGTAAGTATACAGAGAGTATCGGCCCCCGAAGCAATTAGATAATGTTGAACAATACGTGTGTGCGTGAGTGGCGGTGACGAGGCAGTTTGTACTGGCTGCGTGCGGTGAACGACGTTCGCTCGCATGGAGCTTGCGCGGGGCTGACGGATTGTTATTACAAAGGGGATAGACGCGTTGAGAAGACTCGTTTTGTGTACTTTACAGTTGATTTGTTTCGTCTACGTGTTCCGAGTGGCTGCGCGCGTAATCTTCAAAAATACAAGGTGTGAATTTCTCGTCGGGGACACGTTATAAGACGCGATCGCAGCTTGCGGGATCCGCATTTCTGTCCGCGATTACTTATTCGCTCGAGTTTTGGAACTACATCATAACTCGTCCGTCGATCAACTGTGCACTAATGTATCATTAGCATTCATAAAACTGAGACAAGCGTAGGTATTGACTATTGACGTTATTACAATCTCTAACGGAGCACCACTTTGAAAGGCAGAGTGTCACCTTAATCGTGGCATCAGGTAGAAAGGCCCACTTATATTCAGATCCGAATTATTTTTACCACTTGTGAGTGTCGAATACGCCACCTATAGGTGAAGGATCGAAACTTTTATCGCTCGAGGATACGTCGCTAGTTTCGGGAGCTCGATAGGTGCTGTAACTGATGTTTTCGATTTAATAATTATTCTTTGTTTTAAAGAAACGAAACGTGCTTACGCGCGATAGGAATGATATAATTCAAGTAAGCAACGTAAAAAGGCATAATGTCTCGAATGACCAGGTGAAAAATCTTGACTCCCCCCCATGCGCGTAAGAAATATAAAGAAGCCGTGTTCGCTTCACCACACATCGAGGTATCGAGTTCACCCATAGCCCATCCGTATGTGCGACACGTTATTGGAGAGCGAATATTTCGCTCAGTGATGGTTTTATTTGTTTGGTTTTTTTGCAACCAACTAAAAAAATTAGAACAATTTTAGATCAATTCAGACCCTGAATGATACACAAAGTAAAAGCATCAATGAATGTAAACGTTTCAGCTCTTGATCGATTTTTCGAACGCATAAAGCTATACGCACTTAAAAAATTGAATCAAATAAAAATTTCTTTATTTTCAAATGGGTAAAAATTTTGAAGGTAAAAATTTTGAATTTATTTCTCAAGGAAAATAAGTTTTTCTGAACCCTTTTTCTTTTGCTTCAATAGTTCATACGATTTTATTTCATTCGCATTTTTACATCCCCTCCATACAAGCCTAGAGTATGCAATCGTTACACAAACAAAACTATGACCGCGCGACAACTCAATGCATTACGCATTAGTACGAGCAATCCCTAATTTTTCATTGGGACTCGCACATAACAATAACACTATTAAGGTTAATCAGCTTCTCTATTATTACGTTACAATCGTTCGACTCTTTTCTCTTCTCGCTCGGAGAATAGAAATCTCCAAGGGCGTTCTTGAAGTTAAGTTCGAAGCGAAACAAAAAAGCACGAATCGATCGCTAAATTACTCCGGGGACACTTTTCCTATATATACGTAATCGGTAACATACTTTTTTTGAACCACGTGATCCAAAAAAGATCGCTCCTCGAGACTCGAGCTCTATAAAAAAATGTCGCATATCGAGGAAACGAGAAAAAAAAAAAGAAGTACAATTAAACTACTGCGCTACACACGCTGAAAAGTAGCGCGCGATAACAATCCATATAAGTCACTCTCCGGAGCCCGATGTGTAAACCAATTAGTCGCGAGAGCTCTCGAGCCATTTCCGACTCCGTATAAACGCGCGAGAACGAGATAGATTGAAAATATAAAAAAAAAAACACGTACGATGCGTACGGGGACTGCGCTCATTATCTAAACATAGGCGAGGACGGAATAGTGCGCGCGCCCAATGATAAATTGTTGATCTTTTACGCGTTCGCGCGATTATCGTTGTGGGTGGGCGTCCGATAATATGTCTCGTTCCGATCTCCATCGAACTCGAAACGCACGAAATACGACTATTATCCTTTTTCTTTTTTAATGGCGCCTTGAATAATAATTTTTTATGCAACGATAAAGTGTATCAAGCTGAAGAAGAAAAACGACGAGAACAGTCTAGAGCTTTGTGTAGTGTAACTTGAAAAAAAAATTATTTCCTCGACATACGCAACACTACGTTCCGCCTTGACGCGATACTAAAAAGTAATGAATGAAATCGATTTGAATGTTTTCACACCCTTCGAATGAATAAGAGAGAAAAAAAACAAGAACGTAACGGTTCGGAGTAGTCGCATATATAAGAGCTCGACGAAAAAAATAAAATATCCTTGGGTGACCCTGATATAATTTTCTGGCGATAAATATTTATCGCTGCGGGTCGAACTTTGCAAAACTTCTTGCGAAACTCGAGCAAAAACCTTGACGATCTGAATTTGATTATATTTTAACAAAATTAAAGAGCTGAAAAACAATTGATTAACGCGTGTTACGAGCAAATTTATCCTACGAGCTTTCAACTGAATCGAGCTTTTAGTCCGAAGCTCGTGCATTGTAAATAAGCGGATGTAGTGTATCGATCGCTATCCTACTCCCGTGTAATTCAAGTCTATCTACGCGTAGCTCGTGAGAATTGTAAAATTTTCACCGTTCCGAATGAAAGTCGAGTTATCGTAGCGAAACTATCAAAATAAAATAAAAACGTTGCCCTACAAGCATAAGATTTTAGCTAAGTTTTGATTTCACGTCAAACCCCGTGAATCCGAGTTAAAACGTCGCTCGTCGCGTTAACCTAGCTTCGTCCGCGCGCATTCGTAGCATATAGGTACACGATGTATATATACGCACTACAGACAGCGAGACGCCAAAGAGGCCAATGACACGCACGGCAGCGCGCCCAGAGAGGCACATAGGTCGATTCTCGCGCTGCGGCAACCCTTCCGCGAGCTGCGCTGCCCCACTCGTATTTTGCTATAAAGCGTGTGCACGGCTTGGTGCGCGCGAAAAAGCTCGCGATCGACGTTGCGAAAATTTTTGGTCGAGTCGAATTACAATGTCGCACGGGGCCTCGCTTGATGAGGATGAAACGAATGTGTATAAAGTGCATGCGCGCAACTCGAGAGCGAAAAAAAAAAGAAATATGTAACAATTTAAACGGTCGCGCACGAGCCGGATAATTAGCGCGCGCGTTTATACACTATATACATACGACGATGTGCTGTGTGTGTGTGTGTACACTGCTTATACTGCATGCACACATAGCATGCACTGTGTATATATACAATCCGAGTGATTTATGCTTCCGTCACTGTTGCTCGACTATTACATGGGCACATCGCATTCTTGCCGCGCTTATTATAATAATATACTCGCCAAGCGGAGAGTGAAAATCTAATATAACAAAAAAAAAAAAAAAAAATGAATAGAGTCCGAGGAGAAAAATCGCAGCGCATCGCGGACAGCGCGCACGCATGCGGGTGCTGCACAGGTTCGTGCCGTAACGATCCTTGACACGATACGATATCGTATATTATAATAGGCGCATACACGTTTTATTATGTTATATAGGCAGGTAAGCTCACGTGATAATGTTGACGCACACACGCGAGAATTGCGACACTTTCTATGTGCTCGCGGGTTATATTGTTACGGCACAATCGTAGATAGAGAGAGAGAGAAAATATAGATGGATGCTTTGTATATCGTGTAATAATGGTATTATTGCGTATACTAGCGTCTGTCTGTTTTTTGCGCGATGCGGCGATGTTATGATTTTCGTGAAACGATTTTGCATCGTGTATGTTGTATATACCGATCCGATGGATGAAAGAGAGAATGTACGCATGTCGTATGCACTACATCGAAGCTTGAGAGAACGAACGAGGAAAGAAAATAAGGTTTTCATTGCCCCCGGTAGCATAAGAGAAAAAAAAATCGTTATCGCGTACTGGATAACGATTTTTTTACGAGGTGCTATACACGGGTCACACTCAATTTTCGCTCTCGTTTTGTTTTTTTTTTCGCACAGCATTATGTGATTATTTTAAGCTCTCGCAGGTGTTCGATCGTCTTATACGAGTCCAAAAGTGCAGCAGCTACACATACACGTATTATTTTATAGAGCCTAAAGTCTGAAACTCGATCCGTAAATAATGTGTCTCTGTCTCTCTCTCTCGTTTATTGCTCTCTTTTTCAAGACAACGTTGCTCTCGGCAGCAGCGGAAACGTATATACAAACACGCTTATGGGCGCGTCAGCTCGCTCGCGCGCGCTGCATTATAATATTAAAGCGCATTAAGAAAATTTGACTCGTTTGCTGCTGCTGCGCCGTTATAAACCGTGGCGACGCTCTATATCTCTCCGTATTATTATATATTATGCGCGTCGCAGTCGACCTTATTATAATAATTTTTATAAAGTCGTCTTAGAGCTAACTGAAAGAGAAATTGAGAGAGAGAGAGAGAGAGAGAAGATCGTTTTCCAGAGTAAACCAGCTTGATTACAGCTGCAGTCACGGAAATGTCGTAGCGCTCGCAAGCTCGCCTACATAATATATATATAGTTGTCCTCGCGGTTAAAAGTCGCGCCATCGGAACGCAACATTCGAGTATACGCGTTATCTGTGTTGTGTGTGCACTTTCGTGCGCGCGTAGGGGGAGGGACAAACTGAGGGTTGAATGCAGCTGCATTATTATCGAGCGCAACGCTCATGCGCTATACAGGCGACAACGCAGTTGAGCAAAGTTTTGGAATACACATGTATACGATATATTTTGGTCTTTTTCGCTCGCGTAAAAGTCAGAAACGAGGGTGTGCTTGCGCGCGCGTGCACCGAGTGTGTATTTTATATAATACGCGCTTGCTCGTTGCAATTCTCTCTCTTTAGGGAAAGTGGACGTCGTGACTCGTGTGCGCGCTTTTTTCTTTCCACGCGATAAATATATGTGTGTGAGCAAACCCGACCGACGTCTCGGGTACTCGTCGCGGTGTATACAAGTACATATATAGGATAGACAGAGGGTCAGGATCGATAGATCAACGCGCGGTATCGAATTTACGATGTCTCTCGTCGTCCCGTTTACACCTAATTCGGGTCACAGAGGTCTCGTCGCCGCGACTACTACACATATATCTGCTCTCGTATCATTATATGGACATAGATAAATTCCTTTTGTCCCTTTGCACTGTAACATACATTTGAACACACGCGCGCGTACACTTGCGGAGATGAGTACATAAACTTTGACGTATGTGAGTGAGTGTGTGTGTGTGTGTGTGTATGTGCAAGGCAATGGATGCGGTGACTCGGTAATTATTCAAGCGTAATTTGGCAAATTGAATCCTTCGCTTGACTCTCTGTACATATATATGTATATATATCGCGCACTACAACGTGAGTCATAAATAATTTTGCTCTCTCTCTATCTACTCGTGTGCGCTACGTCCTATACAGATGCGTCGCTCGCGCGCGCGCGTAAAAAAAGGGGAAGCACTTTTAATACCAACGATATACGTACGGATCGTCGAAATCGCGCGAGCGACGATGAAATTACTCCAAGTTGACGACGATGAGTAGTGCCTTTTTTTCTCTCTATTTCTCTCTGTCGTTCTCGCTTTTCTTTTCTTTTTTTTTTTTTTTTTACGTAAATAATACAATACGCCCTTACAACGAGAAGCGTGTACCGAGGAGCTTGGCCGAGAGCTTAATTGATTCATTTCGTGAATTGCGAGATGGCTTGGTATATTCCGTATAATAAAAGTATACAATAGCGAGGAAAATGAAAGAGAGAGAGAGAGAGAGAGAGAGTGAGAGTGACAGATCGACAGATACACAGAATAAATGATAAAAAAATTACAGGGTACACTCGTGTAAGCGCGCTAATACGCGCTATGCGTGTATAGTTTGTTGCGTAACGCGCTTACAACACCGCTTACAAAGTCGCTGCAACGAAAAGGGTGAAATAACGCATAAACGATTCAATCTCGACGCGCCTATATATATATATAGCGGGCGCAGGTGTATACGTGTATCGTATATATAAAGCGCGATAAACGCGAAGGTAAAGGTGCAATTATCTGCTGGTGGCGGCGGTGGTGTGCGTGACGCGGTATATCACTGCAACGTCGACGACGACGACAGCAACGAGCAACAACATCAGCAACAACTGAAATTATGTATTTACTTGGCTTGTGCGTTGTGATAGCGTTGCGTGCGATACAGTGCGAGAGGCGCATTCGCGATGCCGATCGATAATATGGGTAGGTATATGTAAGGGCCCGAGCGATGCACGCAACGCAGAGCTTTAATAAATCGATCTGTTATCGTTATTATACGCAAACACACAGACACACACGAGCGAGAGATTCGGGTGGTGCGCAAGCACGCGAGTCGCGATTATCGAGGGGGAGGTGCAGAGTATAGAGGGAGCGAGCGATCGAGAAAAGCAAATATGATCTCGGGAAAAACGATATGCGGAAAAGTCTACAGTAGACACAGCGAGATTCTTCCCAATCGCTTGTGTTTGTATATCATACGATACGATCGAACGAATGTCAACGTTCCTGTTAGGCGCGCGCATACGAGATCGGATTTTAAGTGCTGTATAAACTCAAAACGTCAAAATCTGTGCGTTTGTATCGATCGCGTGCAATATATATATATATATATATATTGTCACCCGTTCGGCCCAAAAATGTTGGAATCAATCGAGTACATCGTATGGGTTTTTTGCCAGATACTTTTGTAAACGTCAAAGTTTTGTTTCATAAAAAAAAAAAAAAGCTCGACTCACCCTGATAGCCGGAAACGAGCACGAGCCCGAGGCTCAGCAGCAAAGTTATCCTCGGCAGCATTTTATCCAGCGTGCACGGCAGAAAATCGGCTTCGGAGAACCGACCGAACGATTTTTTACAACGAACAACTAATCAACGGAACAACTCGTCGATGCGAGACCGCAAAAAGAGGAGGACGACGACGTTTGGGCGTGCTGTCGTTGTTGATGTTGTTGTTGTTGTTGTGTGGCTCCGCGGGGTCCGCACACGCACACAATAACGGACGCAGACACTCTCTGGAGCGACGGACGACGGGGGGGAGATGCGAGCTCGACGATGGTTCGCACGTATCTGGCCAGCGGCGGTGGTGGCAACGGCGACTTCGCGTCGTCGTCCGTTGGTATATATACTATATAGGTACTGGGAGAGACGATCGCCGCGCGGACGCCAACGCCAAGCTTTATATTGTACAAGTCGTTGCTGTTGCTGCTGCTGCTGGTTGCGCGGCGATCAGCGCTAAAATTTGCCCGTACGCCCGATTCCGTATATATATACATATACTATACTGTATGCGTGCGAGGAGAAAACGACGCCAAGACGACGACGACGAAGGAGAACGAAGAAGTGCGCAGGGGGAGTCGAGGAGGAAGAGGAAGAAGAGGCAGAGGAGGGAGTGTACGACGACCAATGGGGGTACACTTTTGCTGTTATCCTATACTACCCTTGTGGTCTACTCTCCGTCGCGCGGAGCACCGCAGAAGCGAGCCCTTATTATTCTTCTTCTTCTTCACAATGTATAGAGAAAGGAAATGTCTCTTTTGACACTTGACGGAGTCGACACTATATACACGATCGACCTGTATCGTATGTTTGTTCTTGTCCGTCCGTTTGCCCTTTAATTCTGATGGATTTTCCCGGGCGTTAATAAAGAACGAGCCGACGATGACTGGATGACTTTCTTTTTTTCACCCGCCGCGCGCAAAGTCGATCGTCGCATTTTTTCGCTCGGCTCTCGAGCGTACGCAAAATTATGCATGCGAGAAAAGAGAGGAAGAAAAAAATAATATCCTTTCTTCTAATTGGAATATTAAGCTCAATTATCGAGACAATTGGGCCAAATATACACGCTCGTATGCATATGTTCTCGGGGCGTCGGATATACGAATTATAAAGTTTCGTCGCGCGCGTCTTGGCTCGTCTGAGGAATTTTTTTCGCCGACTATCTTAATGTACCGCTCGTGTCCGCTCGTACTTTTATATACGGAATTTCGCGGATGAGCTTCTCTGCTGCAGGCCATCAGAGAGAGAGAGAGAGAGAGGAGATTCTTTAATTAAATTGAATTATACGCGTGATGTAATAAAATAGTGCACCGACGACTAAGAAGACGAGAGAGAATTTCGTGGAATAAGTTTCGACTGTTCATAAAGTATATCATACTCATTGCACTTAATTTTTCGATTTTAGCTATGACCATACGTGATTTTTTAAGTTAAATTAATTTTAAAAGCAAAAAAATTAGGCCGATCGATCGATGGAACGCATCTCTCCCAAGTTGATGCAGCAGCAGTACGAAAAAAAAGTCAAGCTAAAAAGAGAGAGGAAAAGTCGGAGCTGGAAAAATACGCGCGCCCGCCAGAGCGACGCCAGCAACGGGGTAAGTATGCAGCATATATATATTTATCGTGGTATAGGTACTATACACATGCGAAAGCCGTGAGTGACTCACCCACCGCTGTCGGGACGCTCCGCGCCGCGTCTGCCCTTTGTTGCCCTTATATCACTAGCACAACCGGGCACATACTGTATGTATACCGTTCGTAATAATAGTATAGAGGGTGCAAAAAACCTAGCCGAGCGCGCGCACCCACCCTGTGCAGGTTTCCGGTCGACGCGCGAGCTATATATGCCATACTATTATACCCATGAGAGCGAGACCGTCTGCGCGCAGGATCGTCGATGGCGAATATTTTTTTTTTCAAAGGTAGAAAATGAAGCGATACAGAGTCGAGGAGTATTTCACAAATTAATTTATTAGAAACATAAAAACTATGTTTTTTTTTCTGTTTTTTGTCTTTTATCCGGCCCCTTCGTGAGAAGCGGTTAAACATTTATCATAAAATAATGCTATGTGACGCACAGGACAGTTACCGAATTTGTTTCTTTCTTTTATTTTCATACTTACGACTATAATATACAGTAATTATTTTGTAAATATATCCATATATTATTAGTTATAGCATCGTTATTCGTTTTTGTTCGTTTCTCATAGAGTGTAAATCTTCGAAAAATGTACTTGGCTATTGTTATTGTTTTTTGTTTTGCGTCCTATCGAGATGTGATATGACTTTGTATATTTGATTAAATTTGTTGATATTTTTTTTCTGTTTGGCTTTCGATTTTTTTTTCTTTTTGATTGTAAAATTTGTCACAAGGCACAACGATACTTTCGATACTCTATCAATTAATCTAAATGTTTTTTTTTTAACGCTACAGAGAAGACATCGTACGAGTTTTTTACAATCACTCGAGAATTATTCTAGTACTATCAATAATTTTTTTATGTTTCAGGCCAGCACTAATAAACGAGAATAAAAATGTTTGACAATCGAACGAAAGTAATAGTAAAGAACACTATCGGAAAATCATTTTTACATGTGATTTCTTAATAATAGGACGATAACACGTTCACGTAAAATCGTGAAATTTCATTTAGATACATGTTTTCATGAATCGGTATCGACTATAAATTATGTCGTTTACATTACAGTTTTACAAACCATAAACAAACCGATTATCATTTGCTAATACATGAAATAAGAACGCATACAGCCACGGCTAAAATGGACACGAATAATGTGGTAAAAAAATGTTCACACAACTTTTCTTTTTCTTAACGATTTTCTATCATAGGCACATTATAATACACTTAAGCAAGGCGAAATATATAAGGCCGTCTTAAAGCTGAGAAAAAGTAGCTATTTTACAAGCTCACACCAAAATATTCAATACATAAAACTGCATCTCTATAGGAAAAATCTTACTAATCAATTTAATCTCGCGAGCGCGCGCGCGCGGTGGCAGTGGCACAGGCGCGTTTCTATACTAAGTGTATGATATAATAAACGTGGGTTTCGAAACTGCAATATTAAATTGAACACTCGAATATCGTTTAGTCGCCGGTGCGTGTCCGATAATCGATTACAATCTAAATATATAATATTTTTCGTGTACCTCTGATACACCCATTCAAAGCTTTTGCGCGTTTGTAAATTACACATCTTTCGATCTTACGCGTATTTATTCGGACAGAATGAAGAACAAAAATATCGCGTACATCTGACTAGCGTAAATCGGCTCTCTCTCTCTCTCATTCATTCACATAGCGATTTTACGCGTTTCGAGCCTTCTCTCTTTATTCCTTGTTTACAGTATCTTCGGCTCTCGCGGTTAGACGTTTCTCGCAGCGAGCAACGCGACGAGAACCAGCAGCAGACTGGAGACGGTCGAGACGGTGGCACTCCCCTCGAGTCCCTCTCCAGGGCCTGGGCGATCGCCTGCATGATCGGATACTGGCGCTCGCGCAGCAGCTCCTCGGCGCGATTGCGCTGCCTCGTCATGCTGCTGTAGCGCGGCGTCGTCGAGGTGGTCGGATAGTAGGTCGTGTACAAGCCGTGGCCCGTGCCGCTCTGGCGGTGCTCCTGCGAGTGCTGCAGCGCGTGACAGTCGCCCCGAAAGTCGTCCGTGTCGATGCTCCAGACCATCACGCCGGCGAGGCCCTTCTCCATGGCCAGATGGACCTTGAGCTGTATGCTGCGCTCGTTGTCGTACACGATCACCTTGTGCTGCTGTATGGCGTAGGGCGTGCTGCTGAGATTGTCCCACTTGTCGATCCACTCGCGGGCCAGCAGATATTTACAGACCTGAAGCGTATAAAAGACAACGATTTAGGATATACGAATTCGCCGTGACCCGAGGTAATGCGAGGAAAATATATACTGACCTCGTTGTAGCCGAGGAAGCCCTCCTCGCTGTTGTAAGGACCGGACCAGCTGCTCTTCAATGCCGGCTTGCCGATGGGATTCTCGTCCTGGGATCTGAGCGCGTCGGCGAGTATGTAGGCCCGGCCGTAGGTCGGCAAACCGAGCACGAACTTATTCGGCGAGACTCCGGTCTCCAGCAAGTAATTCAGCGTCTTGTTCTGCGAAAGATCATGCATGGAATTAATTTTGATTCTGTCGTTGTGTATGGTTTACGATTTTAAAACGATGATACTCACGACTTCGTAGAGAGGCGCGTTGGGCATGACGACGCCACCGCCCAGCGTGTGATAATCGTACGTCATCACGTGTATGTAATCCAAGTGCTCGGCCATGCGGCGTATGTCGTAGCGCCGGTCCATCGTGTCCGTGTCGGCCGATATCGCCGCCGTCAGTAGAAAGTCGTTCTGCCTAAAGGCTTGTTTCAGATCCTGTGGGCACAGAGTAAAAACGATATCATATAATTCAATCGAGTGTCGTATCATGTATAGGCACACGCGTGCGTACCTGCAAGAGCAACAGGTAGTTGTACTTGTCGTACTCGGCTCCGCCCCTCGTCGTCGGGAACTCCCAGTCGAGATCCAGGCCCTGGAAGTTGTAGACCCGCAGAAAGTCGACGACGCTGTTGACGAAGCGCCGGCGATGCGCCGGCTGACGCGCCATCTCGGAGTAATTGAAGCTGCCCTCGTTCCAGCCGCCCACAGCGAGGGACACCTTGAGGCCCGGGTGCTGATAGCGCAGCTGGGTGAGCTTTCGGTAGCCGTCTTTGCCTGTCGACAAGGTCTCTTTGAGGGTGAGAAAAAGAAGAAGGAGGGAAGGAAGGAAGGAAACAGAAGAAACAAACGATCGACGACGTGTTCTCGTTAGGTAAAACCCTTCGTAGATTCGCTAATGATCTAATTGCTCGAATGTTTACTGACTGTTTGCATGTATTGCTAATTACTACTGCGGTTTTATGCAAAGTGACAATTTTAAAAGACTAATCATGTTTTACTATGTGCTTTTGATAATAATATAGATAAATGGAGACCAAAGGGTTTTACATTGCAAGAAATCGTGCGTACACTATGCATCTATGCGATTCGTATTGTGATTCTGAATTGTGTCACGATAACTACGAAACGAAAAATCGTCTATCGTGCACATGTAGAGTGACCAAGCCAATGGATAGACCAGTAGATAATTATTTGAATGATTAATAGTATTATTAATTATTTTATAATGTTCAATGATCATATCGCGGTAGTTTTAAATAACAATAAATTATCATAAGTTAACAAAATATTTACACTCATTGAATATTGTAAAATAATTCAAATAATCATTAAAATAACCAATCGATCTATTAGTTTGGTCACCCTACAATCCTCGACTTAGAGACTAATAAATTACAAATATGCTTCATCAAAAATTAATAAACTTGATGACACGAATAAAAAAGTCTCGTGTCTCGCACTCTCACCATTGTGATCGTTGAGATCGGCCCAGGGATCCAGGCTCTTGATGTGGAAGCTCGTGCCGTTCAGTCCCGCGAACGAGTAGATGAGGTGCGTGCAGTACTCGGGCTTGATGTCCTGTATCTGGAAGATGCCGTCGCCGTTGCGATAGATCGCCCAGCTCTGGAAGTAGCAGGCCACGTACTTGGTGTGGTTCGGCCTCTTCACGTGACCTGCGAACGGACAAAATTTTTTATATTGTATACAGCAAAAAAAAATTTATGAATGTGTATCAGCTATACATATAGCGCAGTAAAACAGCAACGTTTCGGGGGATCGGGGGACGAGAGAAATTACGTCGCATTCATTCAGATATTCATGCGTAATACCAATCGAGGCCGCATGCACTTATTCGAGAGAGAGAGGGTGTATATATAACACAAGCCGCGTGGTGCTGCTGTCCCACCCGTGCGATGACGTGTACACCTATATAACGTCGAGTCAAGTCTAAAACGTGCACTAATGGCGTTGTATACATACACACACTCACATTTATATACGCAACGTAGCCGGCAATACATTAAGGGTAAAATTATCGATCAAGGGAGCAGCAACAGCGATAGTAACGCCTATATATATCCACGCGCGTTTCTGTATGCGTCACTCACTTTCTCTCTCTCTCTCTCTGTCTTGCGTATATTATTATCCGTATACTACGTTGTACTACGTCGTTCCTCCGCAAACTCACCCTATGCGCGCTGCGAGTAAAAAACGAGACAGCGTAACATTCGTATATACGTATAGAGAAAAGACAAGCGGGTGTTCGTAGCAGTAGTAGGGCATTATCGCAAGCTCGACTGCTCGTAGCGATTCGTTATTATTATTATGAAAAAATAAAACAAATTTTTACTATGATCTTTTGTTTATAAAATATAATCATCGAGTATTGGGTACGTTTACGAAAAAATATAAGGGTCAAGCTCTCGGCAAAGTTATAACATGGGCGGTTATATGGCTGGCGAGGCGAGCTTTTCGAAGCACGCATCATATGCATCGGCTCGCTTCTTGGCGAGACGACAGACCCAAGACACGCCACGAGTCTCGCTCGATATGTACGCGTGTGTATATAATATAATCGTGCGTTGACCCCCGCCCGGGGGGGCTGTCTCGCGCGGAAAACGACGGCGCAGAGAGTGAAGAAATTGTTTGCGTATACACGTGCACACGGGCGCGTTCGAGTCACCTAGCGAAAACGACGATGTTACGTTGTACGGCACAGGAATCCGTAAAAAAAATCTTTATTGTCAAACGCTGGAAAAAAAAATAACGATCTTCTGATGCCTCGCCACGATCAGTGGCCGGATTGGAAAAAGGTCCACCTGCGTGCCAGCATTCGTTTGCCGCTCACGCAATTCGAAATATGAGATTTTGGATTGATATCGTAAAAGGATAAATCGACTACGAGAGTCTTTACTGACTTTGAAGAAATTAAGAAAACATTTTTGGTTTCAATTGAATTATTGAATGATTCCAACGTTGATTTTTTGCGGGAAAAATTATATAGCAAAAAATCACATCTCGAAATAAGACGTGGAAAAAGCTCAAGGTTAATTGTTGACACACCGACACAAACAACAAAGGTGTTATCATAGTTGATATTAAGTAAGACTCAATTATTTCAGCCCAATTTTTATTGAAATTTAAAAAAGATATGTATAAATATCTATACAATCTTCATTTCTTCTCGCATTTTTCACATGCGTAATCTTTGCGACCTTCATGGCACGTCTTTTGGTGGTAAAGCAAATTAAATTTTTGTCCAAATTTTTTCTCGCAATTGTCGCGTGCTACGCGAGATATAATCATAGATTTTCTTCTGGTGGTTGAGTAAATTACATTCAAGTCCAAATTTTTCGCATTTAAGGCAAACGTGTAAGCTTTGCGCTCTTCGTGGACTGTATTTTGACGCTTTAGCAAATCCGATTTGAGTCCCGATTTTGCACCTGTCACATCCGTAATCTTTCCGACCTTCCTGGACTATTTTTGGTACCTATTTAAAACACATTATTGTCAAAATTTCTGTTCGTATTTGGAATCTTTCTGACCTTCGTGGACTGCCTTTTGGTGTCCAATCAATATCGATTTATCTCCAAATTTTTTCTCGCATTTATCGCATGCATAGTCTTTGCTACCTTCGTGTACTACCTTCTGATGGTAGAGCAAACTCGATTTTTGTCCGAAATTTTTTTCGCACTTGTCGCATGCGTAATCTTTACGACCTTCGTGGACTGTATTTTGGTGCACAAGTAACGTACATTTATGTTTAAATTTCTTCTCGCATCTGTCGCATGTGTAATCTTTCCGACCTTCGTGTACTATTTTTTGATGTTTTAATAAATGCGATTTTAGTCCGAATTTTTTTTCGCAATTATCACATGCGAAATCTTTTCGACGTTCGTGAACTAACTTTTTGCATGATCAAATTGCATCGAATCCCAAATTTCTTTATACATCTGTCACATGCGTAATCTTGGCGACGTTCGTGGACTGTTTTTTGGTGGTTAAACAAGTTAGATTTTTGTACAAATTTCTTCTCGCACTTATCGCATGCGTGATTTTTATGACCATCGTGGACTGCCTTTTTGTGTTTCAACATATCGGATTTTCTTGCAAATTTCTTCTGGCATTTATCACATGCATAATCTTTCCGACCCTCATGGACTGCTGTTACGTGTATGAGCAAACTCACTTTTTCTCCAAATTTCTTTTCGCAATTGTTGCATGTGTGATCTTTGCGACCTTCATGGACTGATTTTTGGTGTTTGGTCAAATTGCTTCGTTCCCAAATTTTTTCTCGCACTCATCGCATGCAAAATCTTTGCGACCTTCGTGAACTATTTTTATGTGTCTGTTCAAAGTACTTTGATCCCTAAATTTATTCTCGCACTCATCGCATGTAAAATCTTTGCGACCCTCGTGGACTATCTTTTGGTGCCAAAACAGATGCGATTTTTGTCCAAATTTCTTTTCGCATTTGTCGCATGCGAAATCTTTCCGACCTCGATGGAATGTCTTTTGGTGGTAAATCAAATGTGACTTCTGTACATATTTCTTCTCGCATCTGCCGCATGCGAAAATTTTACGATCATCGTGAACCGTCCTTTGGTGCTTCACTAAATCCGATTTACTTCCAAATTTACTTTCGCACTTGTCGCATGCAAAATCTTTACGACCCTCGTGGACTGTCTTTATGTGCACGAGTAAACGATGTTTATTTCCAAATCTTTTTGCGCACTGTTCACATAAGTAATCTCTGAAAACTTCGTGGAATATTTTTATGTGTGAAGTAATGTTGATTTATTTTCAAATTTTTTCTCGCACTTGTTGCATGTGAAATTTTCGCCATTTTTGTGAGTTAATTTTTGGTGCGTAAGCAAACTAGATTTTTTCATGTATTTTTTCTCACATTGATCGCAAGTAAAGTCTTTGCAGCCCTTGTGCACCGATATTTGGTGTCTACTCAAATGACTTCGGAACTCAAATTTCTTTTCGCACTTGTCGCATGAGTAATCTTTTTGTTCCTTGTGAATTTTTTCTCGATGTGTCATCATGCTTGTTTCTAGTGTAAATGACTCCTGACAAATATCACAAACGTATATTTTTTCGTCTGAAACAATAATGTCATGTTCATTCAAATGAACTTCAGAGACAACTTCTTCGGATTTCTTCTCATTTTTATCCATTTTAGTGTCTGAATTTAACGATGGATCTTCCTATTTAGTACCAGGAAAATTGAATGAGTATAATTTATCTCATAGTATTATAACTTATTTCATAAGAGAAGACAACGTTCAAACTAAATTGTTTTCAATGTGAACAGGATGAGTTGTATATCAGTTATCCATGATGACCATATTGTTTACAATTTAGGTACCAATTCATCTGTTTATACGTTATCCTATACAAGGGTGTAATGATAGTTGATATCAGTTAATACTCAAAAATTCGGCATAATTTTTATTAACCCATTAAGTCCGGGACGGACACTTTTTCGATACTTTTTTGAGGCGTTATATTTTTGTTGAAAATGGGGCCTGAAAAAATTGCGAATAAGCATATTCTACGCAAAATTTAATGAACTTTTTGAATCAGGTGTCAGATTTTCGATATAATCAACCAGTCAAAAGTTATGGATATTTTTATCCAAAAAAACGTGGTTTTGAAAAAAAAAATTTTTTTTCTTTTCAAATTTTCACATGGAAATCGTTGAAGTCCTGGCGTCTCAGGTGAAAATTATGCGTCCATGACCCTAAAGTAAAGTTATCGGGATTTAGATTGGAGAAAATAAAGTTTAAGTAAACAAAATGGCGGTTGGAACACCAAAATTTGTTTAAAAACTTCTAGAATTTTTAACTCGAATAATAAGGGCTTAAGAAAAAAATTTTACAAATGAAAAAGTTCTTAGAATTAATCACAAAATACGCTAGAATTTTTCCAGATTTTTTTGAATTTTTTTTTGATTTTTCAAAATTTTCAATCTTCAAAAATTGAAAAAAATTCAAAAAAATCTGAAAAAATTCTAGCGTATTTTTGATCAGTTCTAAGAACTTTTTTATCAGTAAACTTTTTCCCTTAAACCCTTATTTTTCGAGTTAAAAATTCTAGAAGTTTTTAAACAAATTTTGGTGTTCCAACCGCCATTTTGTTTACTTAAACTTTATTTTCTCCAATCTAAATCCCGATAACTTTTACTTTAGGGTCCATGGACGCATAATTTTCACCCGAGACGCCAGGACTTCAACGATTTCCATGTGAAAATTTGAAAGAAAAAAAATTTTTTTTTTCAAAACCACGTTTTTTTGGATAAAAATATCCATAACTTTTGACTGGTTGATTATATCGAAAATCTGACACCTGATTCAAAAAGTTCATTAAATTTTGCGTAGAATATGCTTATTCGCAATTTTTTCAGGACCCATTTTCATCAAAAATATAACGCCTCAAAAAAGTATCGAAAAAGTGTCCGTCCCGGACTTAATGGGTTAAAATTCTAGAACAAATATATACAAACATCTTTACATATTTACAATTGCCAATCATGATTTCCTCACGTACTTGTCTTGTACGCAATCGTTGCGACCCTCGTAAGATATCTGTCTCTTGGTACCTGAGCAAAATAAATTTGTGTCAAAATTTCTATCGCCTTTGTCGCGTGCGACCGTCGTGGACATTCTTTAGGTGGTAGAGCAAACCCGGTTTTTGTGTAAATTTTTTTTCACACTTGTCACATGTGAAATCTTTACGACCTTCATGAACTGTTCTTTGGTGTCTAGTCAATGTCGATTTTTCTCCAAATTTTTTCGCACCTGTCACATGCGAAATCTTTACGACCTTCGTGTACTGCTGTTTGGTGCTTCAACAAATCTGATTTAATACTCCATTTCCTTTCGCATTTGTCGCACGAGTAATCTTTGCGACCTTCGTGTACTATCCTTTGATGTTGTAATATATGCGATTTTTGTGAAAATTTCTTCTCGCATCTGTCGCATGAGAAATCTTTGCGACCTTCGTGTTGTATCTTTTGGTGTGAAAGCAAATGCGATCTTTGTCTAAATTTCTTCTCGCACTTGTCGCATGCGAAATCTTTTCGACCTTCGTGGACTGTCCTTTGGTGCAAATTTAACGTACATTTATGTCCAAATTTCTTCTCGCACTTGTCACACGAGTAATCTTTGCGACCTTCGTGTACTGTCTTTTGGTGTCTAGTCAAATCTATTAGTCTTCCAAATATCTTCTCGCATTTGTCACATGCGTAATCTTTGCGACCTTCGTGGACTGTCTTTTGGTGAATGAGCAAATGCGATTTATGTCCAAATTTCTTCTCGCATTTGTCACATGAGAAATCTTTGCGACCTTCATGTTGTATCTTTCGGTGTGAAAGCAAAACCCATTTGTGCCCAAATTTCTTCTCGCACCTGTCACATGCGTAATTTTTCTGACCTTCGTGTACTATCTTTAGATGGACGAGCAAATTCCCTTTTTGTGTAAATTTCTTTTCGCACTTGTGGCACGAGAAATCTTTTCGATCTTCATGGATCGTCCTTTGATGGTGGAGCAAATAAGATTTTTTTCCGAATTTTTTTTCGCAATCGTCACATGCATAACCTTTGCGTCCCTCATGGACTATTGTCACGTGCAAGACTAAATTTCGCTTATTTGCGAATTTCTTCCCACAATCGTCACATAAGTAATCTTTGCAGACTTTGAAAGCGAAATCTTTTTGACCATCGTGTACTGTCTTAATGTGTGAGAGCAATCTCTGTTTATTTCCAAATCTTTTCGCGCACTTTTCACATAAGTAATTTTGAAACTTCGTGAAATATTTTTTATGTTGAGTAAATTTGATTTATTTTCAAATTTTTTCTCGCACTTGTTACATGAGTAATGTTTGCAATCGTTGTGTACTAATTTTTGGTGCGTGGACAAACTCGATTGTTTCACAAATTTTTTCTCGCACTTGTCGCATGCAAAATCGTTGCGGGTTTTGTGGGCTGATATTTGGTGTCTACTCAAATGACTTCGGAACTCGAATGTCTTTTCGCATTTGTCACATGCGAAATCTCTCCGATCATTATGAAATGTGTTTCGGTGTGTTATCATGCTTGATTTTTGTGTAAATGCTTCCTGACAATGTCACAAATGTAATTTTTGTCGTCAGAAACAACAATGTCGTGTTCACTTGAATTATCTTTAGAGACAACTTCTTCGGATTTCTTCTCATTTTTATCCATTTTGGTGGCTGAATTGAACGATGGATCTTCCTGTTTAGAATCACAAAAATTGAATGAGTATAATTTATCTTATAGTATTATAACTTATTTCATCGGAGAAGGCAACGTTCAAATTAAATTGTTTTTAATGTAAACATGATGAGTTATATATCAGTCATCATAACCGATTCCTCTGTTTATACATTATCCTAACAATATTTGAAACAATTTAAAATTTTAACTTGTTTGGGCTTCTAAAACCAAGTATACTTCCCAAAAAATTCCCTATAGACAAAATCGAGTTCACACGAAAAGCATCGAGTAAATAGATCCTCATACACTTGTTTTATGAGAAATTCGCTGCCCCCGCGCTATGGTGTGATTGGTGTGCTCGATAAACCACCACTGCTTATGACGATGCTTGCGCGCGTACTCGGCTCAGCTCTCGTACTTATTATACGCGTACGCGAGGAAGTTATTAATTGAAGGAAGAATGAGACGAGGGAGGAGCGAGAGAGAGAATGCACTAAAA